>CM064486.1:27320063-27422563 GCA_032716605.1 Paralithodes platypus
GAGAGAGAGAGATTTGATTTTGCCCCGAGGGGCGAGTTTATTGAGCAGCGCCCCCCATCCTGTGAGGGGACAACCACTAGTAAGGCGATACATACTGCTCAAAGAGCCATTATTCCACTGAAACAACAGCATCGTCGTCTGGTTACATTCATATTTGTGTTTATAAATCAGGTGGGCATTATTCAGATGTGTTATTATAGTTTCCTCATTTAATTGTCACATGGTCTGTATATACGTATCTCTTTAAAAAAAAAAAAAAAAAAAAAAAAAAAAAAAAAAAAAAAAAAAGCAAGCTTCTAGTGACTGAATTATTAATTGACAGGTTGTAAATAATAGCACTACAGAAACTAGTTGTCAATCGTATGAGGAGACGATTCATATTTTCATTAATCAATGGTTTTTGAGATCATAGTTAGCTGAATACAATTATTGTCAGGAATTGATTAAACACCGAAGAAGCTTCAAATAATGCACTCGTTTCCAGGGACTACCACTCGGAGAGAACATTGAAGTCAAACGGTCGTCAACCAACACTTAATATGCTGACCCTAAACTGTGTGTTTGTTTGTTTATTTTCTTTTTTCCCTCCCTGTTCTTTTTTCCTCTTTTTTTCCTTTAATAAATTGGCTGTGGTTCATCTTCTGTGTTTATTTGATTTAGACTGCTTTTAAACCAGTTGTTGAATCTTAAATTTGGTTGTTGTGCATAATATTCCTTAATTTTCTCTAGAGTTGGGTCTTGTGATTAGTTCTAGTTTGTGCCATATTTGTGGGGCTTGTCTATGGAGTCGGACATTTAATGGTAGTGTGTTTGGTGTATTCGTGTATTTGTTGTGTCGTCATTGTATAGGGGTATCTTTGGTTTGTGTCGAATCTTAGGGCTTTTTTAAGCGTGTGATTGTGAGATTGAATATACTTAGTGGGTATTTCAAGAATGTCAGGGGGTAAGGAAATGTGATTTGTATATTAGAAGACTGTGATTAACGAGACGTGTAACATGTGGAGGGAGGTGGTAGAAAGAGAGGGATCTCGTTGGGGGTGGGAGTTTCGCTCCCAGGAATTTTTGTTCCTGTGGTATTTCAATAATAATAATAAAATAATAATAATAATAAGGGGACAACCACTGGTAAGGCAATACATACTGCTCAAAGAACCATTATTCTATTGTAATAACAGTATCGTCGTCTGGTGTTATTATAGTTTCCTCATTTGATTGCCACATGTGCTGTACAGTAAATAGGCCAACGTGCTCATGAAAAAAAAAAAAAAAAAAAAAAAAAAAATGACTGAATTATTAATTGACAGGTAAATAATAGCACTACAAAACTAGTGGAATCATATGAGGAGGCCATTCATGTTTTCTTACATCAATGGTTATTGAGATCATAGTTAGCTGAATACAAATATTACATACATGATGTGACTAATATTTCGAACTACATAAATTATTATGCAATAATAGTACCACAAATATATTACAATCATATGAGGGACACTTCACATTCTTCATTACATCAACGGTTATTGAGGCCATAGTTAGCTGAATACAAGAGTCACATACATATGTGACTAATATTACCAACTACCGAAGTTATAATGGAATTATAGTAATACAAATATTTTACAAACATGAGTTACATGGTTCAAATTCTTATTACAATAATGGTTATTGAGGGGATAGTTGGCGCAAGATGACCAGTGGAGAAGTTTACATGCCGATAGTAATATAATATTTAGTAGGGTGTGTGGTTATGGGAGAGAGGGAGGGGGTTGTAGGAGGTAGAGGAATGGGTGGGAGAGGAGGAGGGGTAGGGGTGAGGGGGAGGAGGAGGAGGTAAGGTACTCCAGGGAGGAGGAAAGTGTGAAAGGGGAGGTGTGTGTGTGTGTGTATGTGTTGGGGAGGGTGGGACATACTACATATAAATAAGTTGTTTAAGGCCAGCCATAGTACTGAAGATAAAAAAAAAAAAAAAAAAAAAATATGGTAGTTTGTATTTCAACGCAAGTCTACAGATATCAGCAGTATCGCTTCATCGTACCTGACACAACATATCAATAAGTAAAGAAGGAAACTGTACATTGTCAATCTATTAAATGAGAATAGCAGTGATAAGTAAAGAAATACTGACTGGTATTATAAGTGTGACATGATCAATGAAAATATGAAATCGTGTAGAGGGCGTTACAAAGGGTTTAAGTGTGACCTTGTAAGAAAGAAGAGATGTGTGGAGGGCAAGGGGTGCATACTTATAAGGTTCATGTTCATGTTTACAGTACATATTATTGTGGAGGGGCAAAGTTCTTGTGTTTTTTTAGTATGTTATTGATTACGTTATTCTTTAGCATGTATATTGCTTGATCCTCAATTGTGGTTAACTGATTATTCCTGTATTCCCTAATCATTGGGCATTCCAGGATATAGTGCTCGAGAGAGTGTTTGTTGGGAGCTCTGCAAACCCTACATTGCCTGTGCTCTTCTTCTACCTGCCAATTCAGCTGCCATGGATAACAATAGCCAAGCCTTATTCTTGCATGTACTGAGTCTACCCACCTACTCGTTGTACGTTTACCATAGGTGTATTTGGTCGTAAATGCTACTTTATTGTAGTAGTTTATAGATCGGCTGGTATTATGATGTCTAGCTCTGTCTTCATCCACTCTTTCTTCTTGTGTCTTTTTAATTATAGTTCTCATTTGTTTCAATGACAGTTCAAGAATATGATCAGGTTCTTCTTTCTCTGTGGCCTCCTTGGCAAGCTTATCTGCCCTTTCATTGCCCGGGATGCCTACATGTGAAGGAATCCAGGCAAATTTGACCCCTAGCCCCTTCTCCCCTACACATTTTATCCCCCGTCTGATATCTTGTACAAGGAAAGGATAGGTGGGTTGGGGGCTAGAGATAGCTTCCCAGGCCGCCCTGCTGTCAGATAGGATAAGAATATTCTTTCCCCTTCGAAAGATACTCCCAATTCCCATCGCTATTGCCACCAGCTCAGTTTGAGTGGAGGAGGCCCAGTCCTGTAGCCTGGATAGTTCATCGTCTTCCTGAGCAAAGTTGCCACCACTCATAATAGTGATGGCAGCTCCTGCCCTCCCAGTTACGGTGTTAAGTGAGCCGTCACAGTATACCTGATCAGTGTTCTCATCTGTCATATCTTCTATTAGTGACATAAAGTTTGTCTTCAGAGCGTAGGACGGGATCTCAGACTTTTTTGTGTCGAGTTGTGTCACTATAATCTCAATAGTGGCCTCTTCCCAGGGCGGAAGGGGGACACTCAATTGCCGGTCATCTGGATGGTAGTCTGTAAGCTGGGTGGGCGGGGTGGGGTCAGTCAGTTGCCAGTCACCGATATAGTAGTCTGTAAGCTGGTAGTCAAGAATGTCAGCAGCAGTTACATGTGGCCAGTCCCTGCCTTTTAAGTCATCTATTCTAAGTACCTCGATTAGTGCAGTCTTTGGTGCTGTTTCTCTGTCGTCTCTCAGTGTTCGTATGCCTATTATCATATTTGTTTCTTTTATTCTATCAGTGATGGACGATAGATTTAACTCATATCTAAGATTTTTTACCTTGACATTTCTCGGACATCCAAAAAATAAGTCTCATGGCTTCATTTTGCAGTTTGTCAAGTTTTTCGATCTGATTAGCAGGTAGACAGGATAGAGCAGGTGCATGGTAGTCAATTACTGATCTAATATAGGCAATGTACATGGTCCTGAGGATAGTGATGGAGGCACCCAAGCCTTTCCATGACATTACTTTAAGGGGCCTTAGTCGTCTTTTACAGGTGGTCATTACATGATTAAATTCAGCATTATTACCCTGTGGTCCCCCAACATACACTCCCAGATATTTATAATAGTCTACCCTCTCCAGTACATTACCATGAAGATGTAGAGGCTTGTTACGATTCCAACCTTTTGTTATGGCTTTTGTTTTGTTTGTTGATATTACCAGGCCTAATTGGTCACAAGCTTCTCCTACCAAGTCTAGGGCACGTTGCATGTCCCTGTGACTATCGGCCTGGATCAAAATATCATCAGCATAGCTTTCACAGATCACTCCTCTGGGAAATTTGAGTCTAACAATAATGTGCATTAATATGTTGAATAGTATTGGACTTAATACTCCCCCCTGTGGTGTACCCAGCTCAAGCTTACGTACTTCTGACTTTTTAACCTTGAAAGACGACATATGCACTTCTATTGCTGAGGTATTCCTTGATCCAGCCCAATAGTTTACCTTTTACACCCATTTTCGCCAACTCGCAAAGTATTACATCCCTGTTTGCTACATCAAATGCACACCTTTAAATCTAAAAAATACAGTAAAGTTACACCTATGGTTAGAGAGATATGATGTGATACAGGACATTGTACTTCTGCCTTTGATGTAGCCATTCAAATGCGGGCTCAATTGTGACTCTATTTTGTGCAGTAGCCTATTAAGGACAATCCTTTCAATTGTCTTGCAATAACAAGAAAGAAGTGATATAGGTCTCATGGCTGTAACAGAACCAGCCTTGGGTACAGGAATTATGACAGCTCTTTTCCAGTCAGGAGGGATGACACTGTTGTGATAGCTAAGGTTAAAGAAATCCAGCAATGGATTACCTGCAACCTCTGTCATTGCACGTAGAATGGGATATGTTATCCCATCCTCCCCTGGGGCACTACTTTTGTTGTTGGATAGGGCTCTTTGGAGCTCGTAAGTGTTTATATCTTTACACGAGTCATCCTTAATGGCTATTGCTTCGTCTACTTGTTGGCGAAAATCCGGCAGGTTGGGTCCTAGCTTATTCCTAACTCTGAGGAGGCAGATTACTGTAGGTGGAGGCAGAGGCCCATTCATCCATAAGGGTTTGAGCATATTCCTGGGGGGGGGGTTGTGCTGCAGCTGGTTTATTTTCCCCCTTTGCAATATTTATTTTCCTCCACACAACACTGATGGATGTATCTTTATTTGTGTGATTTAAAAAGTCTAACCAGAATTTCTCCCTTGCTTTAATTTTAGCCTGATGGGCCCTTTGACCACAGATTTTTATATTTCAAAGTTTTCACCAGTTTTATTACCCTTCCAAATTTGTGTAGCAGTTTTTAACAAATTGGTGGTATCTTGTACCTCTTTATCATCCCTGTACCACCTTTGCCAGATTCCACCCTTGGCATTTTTGAACGGTATTTGTTTCCCCTATTATTTTTGATTTTTTTCTGTTTGATTGCTGTTTGTTTGTTGTCTTTTTATGAGAGATTTGCTGTTCAGTATATCTTGTTAGATCTTGATAGAAAGTATTTATTGAGTTAGTCTCAGGATATGACTCAAACCACTTACTCATTCCCTCCACAAATTCTTTGGTATGCTGTGGTAGGAGTTGGAGCCTCTTCCTCCCCCCATCAACCCGCCTCTTTTTAACATCTAGCTTAGTTAATAGTGCAAAGTGATCAGATAATAGTAAGTCCTGCTTGTGAACAGAACAGGTACGATATGGCTCGTTATACAGACAAACATAATCTAGCCTGCCACCTAGGACATGCGTTGACTCCGGCTGTCCTATTAGTCTTACCTCATTACAGGAGTTTATATAATTTAACCATCGTTGACCATTAACATTAGTATTATTCCTACCTTCATGCGAGGACAGAGCTCTATGGTGAGCATTTAGGTCGCCCATCAATAGAGTCTGTTCTTCATATAGCAGGTCAGGAAATTCTTGTGTATCGAGTGAGTTGCAACCTACATATATGTTGATTATATTAAGTTGGTAATCATCAAGGTATAACTTTAAAGATATATTTTTCAGTGTCCCTACCAAAAGAACAATAAAACCTCTTTACAGGTATAGTCTTTTTTACATACGTAATCAAACCCCTGGCAGATGTTTCAGTGCAGTTGTGTACATGGGCAATATAATTTCCAAATCTAGGGCGAAATGTTTCATTAGCCCTGGTTTCTTGGAGACATATTACATCCACGTCATGCAACATTGCAAAATGCTGAAGCTCTACAAAGCGTTTGGTTAATGCCATTGATATTCCAACATAACACCTTTAGGCCTGTATCACAATTTCCTGTGTTATTCATTATCACTACCTACTTGGGTTTCTTCAACACTAGCTATCTCTACCGGGTCTACCATACCCTCAATTACTTTGGCTGTCTCTTTCATTGTTGAAACAGCAGAGAGGAGGCGCATACCCTCCCTTTCTGAAAGTTTTTCTAGTTTTTCCCTTATTGATTTAACCGTGACCTTTCTTGGCAAGGCATGGGAAACATTGTTTAAAACATCGTCTCTTACTAATGGAATTCCAGTTTGTTCCCCTCTAACACTGTGATATTCCCCCTGCTTACAGTTTGTAATATTACTCGCATTGTCACTATTGTTCTCCGCCTGGTTATTGTTCGTTTTGTTGGCTACACATGCGAGTACCAATTTCATCGCCTCATTTATTTGTGCTCTCATCATCACACCTAATTGTGCTTGGAACTCAAGTTGCTGCTCCATGAGCCGTTGCAGTTGCTGTTGTTGTTGATCCGCCACAGACCTGAGGTGAGCCAGGGTAATTTGTATGGCGTGTGTCATCTCATCGTTGTTGTTGTTGTTGTGGTGGGGGTGGGGTGGGGGGTTCGTGGCAGCCGGGATGTTGACACTTGTTGTTGTTGTGTTTGTCCCACGCCTGTACCCGCCACATCTGCCCACACATGTGTACTGGTGGGCTGTCTTGATGTCCCCGCGCGCCCTTGATCCCCGACTTCTCCCCCCACGCCGCTGGCAGTGGCTGCAGTCTCCTGGGCCAGCCCTGCCCCCACAACCATGGTGGTGTTGTTGTTGCTCCCTTGTCTGTCACATTTTCGTACCTGTGGGGGGGACAAAGGAGGGACAGGGGAGGAGAGTGAGGAATGGGAAGAGGAGGAGGAGGAGGATGGAAGGGAGGGAGGCAAGAGGGGACGGGAGGTGGGTGTGAGAGGGAGAGAGAGGGGGAGTGTGACGGAGGTAGAGCGGTTCACTGTATGCCCAGCTGACCGGGGGGGGGGGGTAACGGTGAGTGGAGAGTGGGGGGCGATGTGATCAGCTGACGACCTGTTGTTTGAGCTCCTAGTTGATGGGTGTTTGCTGCAGAGAATCGAGTGTGCATTATGATGACCATTGCAGTTGGCGCACCTTGGAGAGACATATTTTCCTTGTTTTATATGTTTGCCACAAACGGATGACTCGTGTTGCCCTGCGCAGAACCTGCACCTGTGACATCCCTTGCAGCTAAAACTTTTGTGTCCCCATTTGCTGCAACGTAGACAGAAGGCAGGTGGTTCGTTATAGGTGGCTATGGGGTTGGGAGGAAGGATACTTATAAATTGATGCCTGCCCGGTATCACCCCTTTCCACAAGGCAAGCACTTGCTCACTCTCTTCCCCTCGTATTATGTGTCTCCTTGCCCACACCACTTGAGAATGTTGCTGTACTGCTTCAAGGGAGGCGGGGAGAGGGTATCGTTTTATAATGACCTTAGTCTTGACTTCATCCGGGCTAGGTGGTACTAGCTTCACTCCCTTATACCCCTGTGTAGTGAGAAACTTGAGGGTTGCATTCCCTACACTTCGTATGAACGGCCTATTATAGCCCTTGGCAAATGATACTTTCAGGTCTGGATGGGATACTGACAGCGATAAGGCCCAGTTGAAGAAGTCTGTCTCGTTCATTGTGTTATCTTTAGGCAGGTAAAGAGGCACTGACTCCGATACGGTTGACGGTTCATGCTGGTCACGTTTTCGATGTACAAATTGAGCTCGCTCATTCGCCTCCCCCTTTTCGTTCCTCTTGTTATTCTTCTTCTTAGAATCGACCACGACATACCCCCTGTCATCTGCTTCTCCTCCTTCTCCTCTTTCTCTTTCTCTTCCTCTTCTGTCTTCCTCTTCCTCTTCCTCTCGGCACTCGGTTCTGTCGTCCATCACGTCGTTGGTGTCATGGTGTGTTTGTTCAGGATCTGTATCATTGTCAGTGGTTTCCTCCATTGTGTTATCCTTTCCGTTCACTTCGCCTGCATTCACGTTCACTTTCACGTTAACGGCATGCGGGGTGGTTGGGGAGGGAGGAGAAGGAGATTAGACGATGTGAACAAAATATCAGAAAATAATACGATAAATTTATTTTCCCACGGACACTCGGGTGAGGGGATGTAGGGGAGGATGGGGGGTTTACGAGTGGTCAGTTGTTGTGGTCAAGAAAGGAGGAGGGGATGGGAGGGGAGACGGCGTTCATGTCCCTCTCTCAGCCTTGCTTGACTCCTCCTGAAGGGATCTTAGCAGTTTTCCTCTCGAGTTGCTAATAATTCCTAGGCTAATCTGTGTGTACACTCGAAATCACCCTTCACTGTGACACGACACTTTTTTATGGTCTCGGAAATTGTTTGATATCCGGTAGATCACCAATAGCCCGGGCTATTGACGAAATAACCCGGACAGCATGTCGTGGCACCTACCCCTCACCGGGTCCTTTTTGATACTGGAGAGAGAGAGAGAGAGAGAGAGGTGAGGGCGGGGGGGGGTATCTTTCGTCACCATAAAATACCATATATATATTTGTAAAATGACTACGTGGTTTGTGTGAATAACTTCATGAACAGTTAATTTTGAAATTTCAGAAACTATATTCACCAAAAACTAATATTTTGCTGTGCCATATAATGTCAATATAGCTAAATTGCGTGCTTTGTGGTGACAATTCGTACAAACAATAGGTCTATCCAAAATTATACACTGTGTATGTTCTCTTCGCCCATAACTTGTGTTCGTCCACATAGAATTCGTTTGCCTATACTTAACGTCACTTGACCTATGCTAACCTCATCTATCATAGAATGGAAGCTAATCCATCCTACTTCAAAATTGGGAGACGAAGCAACTCGAACTCGGACCAAATGATCTGTGAGCGAACCAACCTGCCACCACCATACCCACCGTTCATTACTCCACTATATTATGTTCCGTTTCCTTGGTCAATAGCGAACCAACCTGCCACCACCACACCCACCGTTCATTACTCCACTATATTATGTTCCGTTTCCCTGGTCAATAGCGAACCAACCTGCCACCACCACACCCACCGTTCATTACTCCACTATATTATGTTCCGTTTCCTTGGTCAATAGCGAACCAACCTGCCACCACCACACCCACCGTTCATTACTCCACTATATTATGTTCCGTTTCCCTGGTCAATAGCGAACTGATCGTTTCGTTATGGTTCTCTTGGTAAGACCATTTTATCGGCCTCACATAACACATACCAAAGCCACTCCAACAGCTTCTTCTCTCTCTCCAGCCCACCTTCTCCCCTCTCTACACTTTTCAGAAAATAGGAAAAGTAGAAAGTAGCTACGAGGTGCCGTTGTAAAGGCTTATCCCTCAATACTTTCACCTGACCTGACCTGAGGCCATTGCAGCTTGTATTATGTAAAAATTATGGTCTTAACAATGATTTGTAATTCAATGGAGGTGTATTCTGGTTGTACAGTCGGCTAAATAAGTGATGCCGTGGTACCGAGTATAATATTTCGATCAATAATTGGTATCATAACTATCTAAGCATTAATTCATCGTTTCGAGTGAGATATGCAAACATGTTCCAATGTTTATACACCCTATTCAACATCTGACAGACATCAATACAACACACAGCGAGCAAAACGTAATGACAGCGGAGACACAACTTATTTGGCCAACCGTACTATGTTTATTGAATATATAAAGTGTCGTTTTGTTAGGCACAGTTGGCTCTAATGAATGGTGTCACAGTTGTCTTTATGTTGTACTCGCTTCGCACTGTAGTAAAGTCTGCTATTTGTTTGATAAGTTGTGTCTCCATGGTATTATGTTTTACTCTCTTTGCACTGTAGTAATGTCTGCCAGATGTTGAAGAGGATATCTGTTAAAGAAAATATTTAGAGGATTCTCTATATCACATTTTTTTTTTTTTTTTTTTATTGAGTATATATACTTGCGAGATGCCATTCAAGGATAGATTAATAAATTTGGCTCTGTGAAGCACTTATTAAACCAACGGTACCTAATTATGTCGTAAGTGTGTAGGTGTGTCTTGCAGAACCAAATTGAACAAGGTGAACCGGACGGATTTCCGCTACCGACTGTGGTGGCTCTTGCGCCACGAGATTTGTCGTCTCCGGAACTACCGACTGGGATGGTTCTTGTACCGTGAGAGTGTCTAAAGCCCGGTTCACACTAGCCGTCTGTTGGGGATCCGTTTTTGGGCCTGTGATGTCACATACAAAAAAACGGACGTGGAGAAGGGAAGTTGAAATGAAACGCGTACCACATTCCAGAGCGTGGGCCAGACTCAGGGGTAGGGCACGTACTTCTCTGGCGTACGGTAAACACCTACTAGACGATCGTCAATATGGACTGAGAAACGATCTTTCTTGGTGTTTTTTTTCTTTATTTGGAACGAAGATGAACCACCACCGTAATTCAATGCATATTAACTAGGAATATACATTGTCTCTATCTGGAGGCGCGCTAAGCAGTACAACGTGTTAACTTTGGTGGTGCCACGTCGGCTGCCAGGTACACGATCAATAGGTTAACACCTACCTATGTCACCTATGTGGAGTTCGCCACTCTTGCTAGTGGCACCGAAGAGCGCACCGCCCTTCGTTGTTGTTTGAGAATTGATGCAGCAGACTATTCGAAGAGGTGGAGCGCACCCTTGTGAAGATGGGCTCGTCTGGCACTTTTTGTAGTTCGACATCGAGAGCTCTCTTGAAGCTGTCTAACGAGACACCTCTCATGTCTCTCACTCGCCGCGGGAGTTTGTTGAAGAGACGTGCTCCTCTATGTGATAACCAGCCCTCTCGCAGAGAGCCCATAGCCCCCCGATTTATCAGCTTGGGGATCTCGCATTCCCAGCCTCTCCTATCATTGAATTTCATTACTATTGGTGTATGTAGATTTGGTACAAAACCCTCTGCGATTTTCCACGTATATATTATTAAGTATCGTTCCCTTCTATGTTCCAACGAATATAGTTTGAGTGATTTTAAGCGATCCCAATAGTGTAACTGTTTTACGGAGTTTATATGTGAGGTGAAGATCCTTTGTACACTTTCTAAGTCATTAATTTCACCTAATTTGTATGGGGATGTTAATACGTTACAGTATTCTAGCCGCGGTACCACCAGGGATTTGAAGAGTGTTATCATAGGCAATACACCGCGAGTTCTAAATGTTCGTAGAATCCAACCTGTTAGCCGTTTCGCAGCTGCAACTTTGGCCTGGTTATGTTCTTTGAATCCCATATTTTCAGACATTATCACCCCAAGGTCTTTCACATTGTCTTTACGTTTTATTATGCGATTGGATTCTGTTATGTAACTTGTGCTCTCTTTAACGAAATCCTTATCTCTGTATCGTATTAATTGAAATTTGTCTTCATTAAATTGCATGTTATTTTCCCTGGTCCACTGGAACACCGTATTTATGTCCTCTTGCAGCCGGCCCGTGTCTTCCTGTGTCTTTACTATCATACTCAGTTTCGTGTCATCCGCAAAGGAGGATACTGTACTGTGTCTTGTGTTAGCATCTATGTCACTTATTAGAATGAGGAAAAGAAGGGGCGCTAGTACTGTTCCTTGGGGAACTGAGCTTTTGACGTCTGAAGGCTCAGATGTTACTTGGCTTACTGCTACTGATTGTTTTCGGTTCACGAGGAAGTTGTATATCCACCTTCCGATTTTACCTGTTATACCTTTTACTTTAAGTTTGTGTGCAATAATATCGTGATCACATTTATCAAATGCCTTAGCAAAATCGGTGTAGATGACGTCCACGTTTTTCTTTTCTTCTAGGGATTTAAGAATTCTGTCGTAGTGTTCCAATAGTTGCGAGAGACATGATCTTCCTGCTCTGAACCCATGTTGACCTGTTGTGTAGTTCATTTTTTTCCATATATGTTGAGATTTTGCCTCGCAGGACTCGCTCGAAAATGTTAATGATGTGGGAAGTCAGAGCTACTGGGCGATAGTTTTTTTGGTAGTGCTTTACTCCCTCCTTTATGCAAAGGGGCTATTATTGCGTTTTTCAAACTATCCGGTATTTCTCCAGTGTCTAGACTCCTCCACATTATAGCCAGGGGTTTTGAAAGGTTTTCCTTACATTTCTTTATTAGGATTGAACTCCACGAGTCCGGGCCTGGTGCCGAGTGGGATGTCATGTTGGCGATGGCTTCTGCTATATCTTTTGGTCCGAAATTAATGTCCAGAATCTGGGGGGTTTCCGTGGGGGGATTATTCATGAAAAATTCATTTTGGTCTCTGATTGCTTTTGTTTCGTCAGGCTTACTGAAGGCTTTTTCATACTGTAGACGTAATAGTTCACTCATTTCCTTTTTGTTCCCTGTGAATGACCCATCATCTTTACTTACTGGGCCGATGTTTGATGTGGTTTTAGTTTATGTTTAGCATATGAAAAGAAGTACTTGGAGTTTTCCTTTATGCTTGCAATAGTTTTGCTCTCCTCTTCTATTAGTTGTAGCTCATAGGAGATTCTTAGTCGTTGTTCAATTTCCACAATTTCTCTATCTATTTGGATCTTTTGTCTTTCCTGTAGACTTTGTTGTGTGCGTCTTTGTGTTAGTAATTTTCTTCTTCTGTACAGCTTCCTTCTTTCCCGTTCTTGTTTGCTTCTTCGTCTTGTTTGTCTTTCTGGTATGTGGTGGCTACAGATCTGGGTCATGGTTTCCGTTAATAGGACTAGGCATTCTGATGGTGTCCGGTTGTTCATTAAATCTTCCCAGTCTATTTCCTCCATTTCTTGGTTTACCTCTTCCCACCTAATATTTTTACTATTGAAGTTAAATTTGCTGAATGGACCAGTTTTTGGTCTAGTTTCTGAGGTGTTCTGTACACATGCTAGGGTTGTTTTGATCTCAATTAATTTATGATCTGAGTATGTTGTGTCCGATATGTTAACACTGTTGTCATTATTAGTGAAGACAAGGTCTAAGATATTGTTTTCACGTGTGGGTTCGGTAATATGCTGGTTAAGACTAAAAAATTCGCAAAGATTAAATAGTTCTCTTGCATTTGCTTCTCTGGCGTTTATCGACACTACTTGGTCTTCTAGTTGCCTCCACTTGATGTTTGGAAGGTTAAAATCTCCTAACCACATAATATTTGGTGTCGGGTTTCCCAGGGCTTCCACTTCTGATTTTATCATGTTGAGCTGGGTTTTGAATTCTTCTAAGGAAGAGTCAGGAGGTCTGTATGTAACAATAACTGCTAGGTTTAGGGATTCTATTTTAACTCCAAGTATTTCTACTACTTCGTTACTGTTATTTAGAAATTCAGTAGATATCAGCGAGTCATGAATGTACAAGGCTACACCTCCACGAGTTCTATGCGTTCTGTCCGCCCTATGTAGGTTATAACCAGGAATCCATATTAAACTGCCTTAATATTTGCCTTGCCATTAAAATTATACATATAGCATATATTGGGATGCGATATTAACTATAATGTAATGGAAATTGGCAGAAAAATATTACACACATTTCACTTCAATGTTCAATATACGTATGTACGTACACCAAAAAGATAAATCGAAACCATCTTTTTGAGTGGTATGTATTTTGGTAAACGGCTCCCCGGTTCACAATACGTACACGCCGCATGTCTGTAAGTGACGTCACTCTGACATCACGATTTTGTATACGTACAGTAAAACGGTAGGAAAAACGGCTAGTGTGAACCGGGCTTAAAACGGGATATAGCGGAATAAGGATCCAGCGGATTCATCCACCATTATTAGTAAGCCTATACATTTTATGGTTTCTATTGTTCTTTTTGTAGGTTGCAAATTTTTGCACTGTAGCGTTTCTTTGTTCTCAGCGTTGTGTATTGGTTTGTGTGTGTATTATTTATCTTATATATATTACTATTATTTATTTTGATTTTGTTTGTTTTATTATGATTTATAGCAATGTTTTCCCCTCATTTGCGACATCATAGCGTTTCCTTGTCTCATATTAGTTTGTTGGGGTGCCGGTATTGTAGGGTGTGACACGGGAGAGGCGGTGGAGGGCACAACACCATCTGTCTATGTCGACCCGCGCTAGGGCCTTGACATATTGACTTTACCACACCAGGAGAGGGGGGGGGGGGGGGGAGAGAGAGAGAGAGAGAGAGAGAGAGAGATATTTATATTGACAGAAGTTTACGATTCCGTCCATATCCCTAACTGAGCGCCTAACACAAGCGCCCCATACTACATCGACAGACACACAAGTTATGTAGACGGTCCAGCTGGTTAGAGAGACACCAACACTCGGGAATGGGGGGGCTATAATATTCTAGGATATGAAACGAAAGCCGAGTCCATTATTATTAGTCGTTATTATTGTATATGTACTGTGAAGGTAAGATTAAGGTTTATCGTTCAAGTTCTGTCTGTGGAAGGGATAAAATTACCAAAACAATGCTATTTCATGTTAATTTTGTTGTATTCCTTCCAATTATCATTCAAGGCTTCACACCAAATTGCTCCAGTTTAACACCCTGCCTATATCCCTGCCCAGTGTTGTTTAGAAGTTCTTGCTAAGCTATGTATATATATATTTTTTTTTTCAGGGTTACATAAACTAAAAACATTGAAATATAGTTCGAAATATTGAAGGGATTTCGTGGAGATTAGTAAAATTAGGTTTTGTTTCGATGGTAAATTAATTCATAGAATAATGTTATGTTCCATTGTTTTGTGTGTACTGTATTTGTTTAGTCTCAGGTGACGAAATAAGTATTCCAAAACGTCAGTTGTTTTAAGGAGATATTTTTATTTATGAATTAATGTATTTGTTTATATATTATTTATTTATTTTGATTATATTTTCCTCAATAGACCTCCATCAAGCTTAAAAATATACCCCCGAGACCCACTTTCCAGATAAATATGTGCATATTTCAGTATATTTTTTTTGTTTGACGCCATCTTCAGCCCAGCCTTACCCCCTACCAGACCAGATGGCTGGAGTAAACCTTACCACCTTCAATTATGTCGCTACTTTTATGTGCGAGCCACTGAATACTAGGAGATGTTTATGAGCGTGCGCCATTTGTGTGTGGGGGGAGGGGGGGGGGGGGGGGGTGTAGGTAACCTTGGTGAGAGAGGGGGAAAAACCCCACATATTTTACGACGTTAGACAAGTTTTATGTCCTGACACGTACAGTTTTTGTCGACAGATTGATCATATATTTGTGTGTAAGTATGTGCATGCAGCTTGGGAAAGGCCACGAGTCACGTGTTGCCCCAATACTGCATACACAATTCGGCGAAACCCACAGGATTCTTTTTAAATTGGTCCTTAACACAAGCCCATCCCAGTTTGGGTATTGAATTTTTTTTTTGTTTAATTATTATTGAGGGTTTTAATATTGTTCTTGCCATTTTCGAACATTTGCCCCTACACTAAAATTACGCCTCCCCAGACCACCTAGGTAATTATACCTCCCAGATCCCCCTTCAAAGTAAATATATATTTTTGTCGGTGGAAAAGTTTTCGGCCAAAAGCCGGTTTTCCCTAATTTGTAGGCTCGCTATCGCTCTCCTAAGTAATATATACCCCTTAAGTGTCTAATAATCTTCAAATTAATGAGATTAAATGTCTTGAAATCGTCAAAGTAATGAAACGAAATAGGGGTAGCTAAAACAGACCACACTCGTATTAGTTTGGGTTAAATTGACTATGTTCCTCGATTTTGATTTTCCTACGGACCTGCTATATTCTTTAGCTTAAGAAAGACCTTTAGAAGTAAAGATGATTTAAAACTGTCCCTAGTAGAATATTGATATATAGATAATTGTCTTAAGTTGAATAAGGTAGCCTTTGGATAGACTATCTAATATTAATGTAATCTGTATAAGATGTCATAAAACTTGCTCTAATAGCACTTGGACACTAGGGGTTCTGCGTAAGTAAATTGTTAAATTTGAATATAGAAATCGCCATGATAAAAACTCTTCAAAGATTACGACGTATTTTTTACAGCTTATGGGTATCACTAGACGATTTTAGGGATGGTCTGTGGGAATTATAAGGGTAACGAATATCTCAATTAACCCTCTGACTTCCATATACCCTTCCTAATTTGTTAATAATCGTTTGATAATAAAACATAGTGCGTCATCATTATCTGCTAAGGGTAAAGCGTGTATAAATATTCAGTTATATGATTTATGGAGATAGAGAGTAATTTCACATAAACTGTGTAATTTACGTCACTGATAATAAAACTGAATTAATCCCAATGGTTGCATTTGCATGAATTAAGCAAAAGGTGCATGTATTATTATTACAGGCTTAATATTCAGTATTTGGCTCAGTTGTGAAAATAAACTAATACAAATCCATAATCTCTAATGGCTGTAGGCTATGATGGGAGGTACAACAAATCATTATAAAACAAAATATATATATAATATTATACAGTAAATACTAAAGTAAGATAATAATGAAATTACTAATACGAAGGAAGGCTAGCAACAACAGACCTAATGGGCCTTACTAGGCTGCTTTAAAAAATGCCACAGTCATTACTGAAGGGCTTCATCAAATATTTACAAACCAAAACAAAATCTAAATATCAATAAATATACATTATACATACAACAAATTAATAAGTATAATCTTACTGCACAAGAACAACAATTAGTTGGCCACCTAATGAACTAAACTGAAATGTGATCACCTTTTGAAACGCTTAGGTGATGATGTAAATTGTATATTTAGAGTTCATGTGGGTGTCTGCTCTCACTCATACATACACCTGTACTGCCTAGATGTTGAAGATAGCACACACACACACACACACACTCTATCTCTCTCACACATACACGCACACACACCCACACACACACACTGACACCTAAGAAGAAGTGATGATGACCCCTGGTGTTTGGGTAATAACATACTGTACGTATAAGTCTGTACACCACAAAAGAGGTGCTATGCGGTTACCTCTCATTAATCTTTGCTGTACGATGACGCAGGTTTGTGTTCTAATGTGGTTAATCCTTTGTGGGGCTGGAGTGTTTTTTAGACAATGCAAATTCGCGAGCTCATAGGTCCAAATTTTGTTGATCCCTCGCATAATCAAATTTGACTACTTGCCCTATAAAGGGTTAATACTACACTATGTTACTTAACTTATGAAGGCCCCTTTGTCTTATCACAGATCCATCCTAGCTGAATGACATCGTCTAATGATAGCCAGAATAGAATGTGAGAACGCCGTCATTTTGCTGAAAGGATACCCTCCCTCTTCCCACTTGTGTTTTCTTTTTCTTTCTTTTTTAATACGAATCATTGTTGCATCTCTTGCATTGTTTTATGTTATATGTCCAGTTGATATTGCTGCAGTTGTGTCACATCTTCGTATCTTTCACCGTGGTACTCGGGCATCTGTTAGCGCCCATGACTTAACAATCACTTCTCCACATATTACAGGACTTTTACTTTTAAATAATGATTTATACTTTGAACTAAATCTCTTTGAAACTCACTTCCATATACGGTAGTACATTTCCACCAATAATTATAAATCCACAACAATTTAAATATATCTGTCGTATTAAATGTTGCTCTATAATGAGGAACACTTTTAGGTGAATGGATTATTAACAAATTATTTGTTTTTCCTTTTTTCTATTCTTTCATGTAAAAACCCTTCTAATTTTCTACCGAGAGTTGTATTCATCCTTTAACCCCCTTAAAGGATGGTTCACTTTTTGGGCGATTTTTGCATATATTAATTATGTTTCTAGTTTCCTCCCTAGACCTTTCAAATTAAAAAATAAATCCATTAGATCCCCCTTCTAGATTAATTTGTACATTTTTCGGTAGAAAAATTTCCCGGCCGAAAGCCGGTTCTTCCAACATTACAGGCTCACTATCGTTCGCCAGGGAATAAATCTACACCTAAATAGCATGAAAGGTCTACATATTGACGAAGAAATGGGGCGAAATGTGTTAAAATCGCCAAACTAATGGGCCGAACGTCTTAAAATCTCGAAACCAATGGTGCTAAGCACGAGGGGGAAAAGGGACCAGAAAAAGGGCCCATGTCCCCTTAACTTCTTCAAAGGATGCTGCCGTTCTTAATTGACTTCTGTTTATTATTAGAGGCTTGTTTTCACTATAGGAAGGGCCCCAATTATGCTATGGGTAAAAATTATCCCCATAAACCTTTTAAGGGGAGACTGACCGTGTGTTTGGTCTATTAATTCATAAATTTATTCGTATATTTTTTTAGTTTCCTCCCTAGACCTACATCAAGCTTAGACAAAAAAACCCTAGACCCCCCTTCAAGATAAATTTGTACATTTTTCGGTAGAAAAATTTCCCGGCCGAAGGCCGATTCCTCTTAAAATTGCAGGCTCGCTCTCGCTCGCCAGGACAAAAAATCGACGCCTAAATGGCACGAAAGGTCTTAAAATTGACAACGAAATGGGGCAAAAGGTGTTAAAATCGCCAAACTAATGGGCCGAACGACTTATAATCTCAAAACTAGTGGGGCTAAACATTAGGGAGAAGGGGGTCCAGAAAAACGGTCTGCCTCCCCTTAACTCCCCCAGTTCTTTCCTATTCTCTGTGTAAATCGTCTCTTGATATGCAGAATAAGACAAAGAGAACGGCCGCCGTACTGAAAGGGTTAACTGATCATCGCTAAGGGATTTGATTAGTAGTTTAGTCTATAATGTCTGCTGGCGGTAAATCCAATGTAATAGCTAATTTATTCATATTTATGTAAACATATGGTACTGCTATGTGTCTGTATCGTTTTATTGCCAAGTGTTCGTAATTAAGGGGAGTTATTTAATGATTTGTATATTTATTTATTTATTCGTGATTGTTTGTGTTTTTAGTTTCCTCTCGAGACCTCCATCAAGTTTAGAAAAATACCCCCCTCCCCCTTCGAGATAAAATGTTGTGCATTTTTCGATAGGGAAATGCAGTTTGTATTTTATTATTTTGTGTGTTAAATCAACTGCTAAGGGTCTAAACAATCCTTCAGGTGATAACACATCGAGTATAATACATCTTCCCAAATATGCATCATCATTATATTTGAATGGCTTTATGGCTTTCCTATCCATATTGAGGGGAGTGAAGGCTGCTGACAAATAGTTTTAAAATACAAAACAAATATGAGGGGAGTGAAAGATACAGCTGACAGATAGAGGGACACCTGTTTGACATTAATTAAGGGGGGTCACCGTTTTTTTTTTTTATCTTTCTCTCTTTCCCTGGCTTGTATCCATTCGGCCCCATTCAGCCAACTGTTTTAAGACGTTTATCCCCATCCAGGTGTTGATTTCTTCCCGGCGAGCGAAAGCGAGCCAGCATTGTATGGAGAAATCCGGCTTCGCCGGAAACATGTTTCTATCGAAAAATGTACAAATTTAGCTTGCTGTCAAAACAAATATAATTATATGCTGGCTCGCTACCGCTCGCCAGGGAAATATTGACACCTGGATGGGGGTAAACGCCTTAAAACAGTAGGCTGAATAGGGCCGAATGGATACAAGCCAAAGAGAGAGGGAGAGAAAGAGAAAAAAAGCGAGGTGGGCTCCCTTAGGAATGATTCCTTCCTGACCATACTGGCTGAGTAAGGAGCTAGCATTTGGGACCGCTAATGATCGGCCGATGAATGAGTATTATTTAGGTAGCCAAATACAGCTGGAAGAGAGCCAGGAAGAGGTAACAGATAGCTAAGTGAAAGAGAGAGCCATACTGAGAAATAGATTGCCCTAAAGAGTTAAGGGGAGGATTATATATATATATATTTTTTTTTTTTTTTCCCCGCTGGATCCCCTACTCTTTTATGTTTAACCGCATTACTTTTGAGATTTGATGACGTTCGCCCCATTAGTTTGGCGAGTTGAAGACCTTTTACCCATTGCTTTGCCAATTGAAAGACCTTTCGTGCAGACCATAGTGGCTGAGTGTGGATCTTGCATTTTGGCTGCTAATGAACGGCCTGTGAATGATGATAATTGAGGTTGCCAGATACAGTTAGAAAAGAACCAGGAGGTGGTGACAGATAGCTAAGTATATGACAAAGAGCCAAATAGAAAGAACAGATAGCCCTCAAGTGTTAAGGGGAGGTTTTGTTTTTCATTGACCCCCTTCTCCTTCATGTTTAATCCCATTAGTTTTGAGATTATTTTAAAGACATTTGCCCCATTATTTTGGCGAATTTATGACGTCTTGCCCCATTTCTTTGCCAATACTAAAACCTTTCGTGTCATTTGGGTGTTGATATTTTTCCTGGGGAGCGATAGCGAGCCTATAATTTAGGAGGAAGAGACCTTTGGCCGGAACGTTTTTTCTACCGAAATATTTCCAAATATATCTCAAAGGGGGATCTTGGGGGTGTTGTTTTAAGCTTGATACAGGTCTAGGGGGCAAACTAGAAAAATAAATAAATACATAAATAAATAAAGCCTTAGTCCTCACTGCCACGGACATTAGTTCCCTTTCCAATGTTCCCTTACCCACTCTAAACCACTGTTTGGACACTAATCCTCAGTGTTTTGGAGGACAAGCAGCCTAGAAGGGTCACTAGACCTGTTGTTGCTTGATTTCCTTTGTATATCATTCCTAGTCTGCCTAACACTAGGGAGTCTAGGGAATAAATTAAATGTGCCCTCTTATGGTGTTGTGGTTAGAGAAGGACATAGACCATTACTGGGTGGTTGGAAGCCATATTGAGGTAGAGTGATGGTGATAGCCTTGGTGGTGGGTGCATATTGGGAGGCTTGAATCAGTGGCGGCTTTAAGGGGGCCCACCTCGTTTTTTTTTTTATTGTTTTATCTCCCTCTCTCTCTCTCTTTGAGTTATATCCATTCGGCCCCATTCAGCCTACTGGTTTAGACGTTTATCCCCATTCAGGTGTTAATTTTTTCCTGGCGCGCGGTAGCAAGCCAGCATATTTAAAAAAAAAATTGACAGCAGGCTAAATATTTACATTATTCGATAGAAAAATGTGTCCAGCGAAGCTGGATTTCTCCATACAATGCTGGCTCGCTATCGGTCGCCAGGAAAAAATCGACACCTGGATGGGGATAACCGTCTTAAGCCAGTAGGCTGAATGGGGCCGGATGCAAGCCAGAGAAAGAGAGAAAAGGAGAGGAAAAAAGCAGGACACCCCCCCATTAATCATTGGTCACTGTTGGGTTACACTCCCTCGATAATAAGGATTCATACCCAGACACATGTACGCATCCACGCTTGCACATACGTACACACACACACGTATGTTATTTGTTGTTTGATGTACACTCGACCAAAAAACAATCTTTACACTAACGCTCTAAACATTCTGGAAGTGGGTCGAAATCTTATGATAGTGCCTCACAGACGTATGTTTCACCGATTAATTTCGTTCACACTAGATTATTTACAGCTCACCAGTGTAAAGATTGTTTTTTGGTCGAGTGTACATGAATGAAAGAAGATGTGTCGGATGGTTGAAAGCCACAGTTGCTCGCGCGTTTGGGGCTAGCAACACGTGTTATGAAAAACATGTATCCATCTTTTAATTTACTTTCTCTCGCTTCACTTACTCCTCCCCACAATTTACAGGAGGATAACAGGTTTTTCACAATACGTAGACGGAGGTCTTCTAAAACAACACATGTTCATGGACATTATACACACACATCCCCCCCCCCCTCTCTCTCTCTCTCTCTCTCTCTCTCTCTCTCTCTCTCTCTCTCTCTCTCTCTCTCTCTCTCTCTCTCTCTCTCTCTCTCTCTCTCTCTCTCTCTCTCTCTCTACTCTCTCTCTCTCTCTCTCTCTCTCT
Organism: Paralithodes platypus; assembly: GCA_032716605.1. Taxonomy (NCBI): domain Eukaryota; kingdom Metazoa; phylum Arthropoda; class Malacostraca; order Decapoda; family Lithodidae; genus Paralithodes; species Paralithodes platypus. The sequence goes on from CM064486.1 coordinate 27,341,931, forward strand.
CTCTCTCTCTCTCTCTCTCTCTCTCTCTCTCTCTCTCTCTCTCTCTCTCTCTCTCTCTCTCTCTCTCTCTCTCTCTCTCTCTCTCTCTCTCTCTCTCTCTCTCTCTCTCTCCATACATTTGTTGTTGTTGTTGTTCCCTACTAAGCTGCCTGGCCGAACAGCCCCGAGTCCCTGAGGAAGGCCATGGCCACGATCGGGCTTTCCCACAGAGCTCTCATTGAGTGTAGATTGTGTTGTTGTTGTTGTTGTTGTTCCCTAAGCTGCCTGGCCGAACAGCCCCGAGTCCCTGAGGAAGGCCATGGCCATGATGGGCTTTCCCACAGAGCTCTCATTGAGTGTAGATTGTGTTGTTGGCGTAAGTGGTTGTGTGAAATGCAGTCTTCTATGATGTGTTTAATGGTATGGGGTGCTGTGTTACATCCCGGGCAGGCGTCGACAACGGAGTCATCCAGTCTCTTCTGATAGCTCAGGAGAGCTGGATGGTGTCCGCATCTCAGCCTGGCCAGGTGGACTCTGTCCTCGCGAGGAAGGGAGGATTCGGAAGGATGGATTTCAGGAGGTCGTGCATGCAGCTGCGTGTTGTCTGTGAGTGAGTGGATGGATCGGCGAGAGATATGAGTATGGATGTGCTTCTGGAAGTTGGTTCGGGGTGGGCAGGGAGGGAGAGAGGACAATAATTGTGTGTGATACCGTGTGCTGGGTGTTGTTTTGATATTTCTTGGTGTCTGTGGGTGTGTTGCCATGTAGTTTAGTGGGTGGTCTTGGTTCGTGGAGGCTGCTGCCAGGAATTGAGTGCCTCTCATGTCCAGATGGTCTTTGACTTTGAGGATTTTGGTTTCTTGATGTAGGTGATCTGTGGGTGCAGTAGCTGTGCAGCCTGTAATGATCTTCAGGGCTTTGTTTTGAATAGTCTGTAAGGTCTTATGATGTGTTTCAGCTAGGTTAGAAGCCCAGGCTGGGCTTGCGTATTCCATCACTGATCTTATGTATTGTTTATATACTGTGGTGGTAGTTTCTTTGTTGTGTCCAAATTTTGTGTGAGCAAGTGACCTGAGGGCGTTAAGTCTGGGTGTCAGTTTCTTTTTAATGTTTGTGGTGTGCTGTTTGAATGTCATATGAGTATCATATGTTACTCCTAGGATTTTGGGTGTGTGTGTATGTGTTAGGGGTGTGTTGTTTATGGTGAGTTGAGGGATGTATTCGTGTTCTCCTGTCCAGCTTGTGAGCAGGGTTGCGGTGGATTTGGCTGGGGCTAGATTAAGTCTGTTTGTAGTGCACCAGCCATATAGTGTGTTGAGATAGGGTTGAAGGAGATCTGTTGCTCTTTTTGGGTCATGGTGTGTGCATGTGAGTGTTATGTCATCTGCATAGGAGGCTAAGTTTATTTGGGGCGTATTGGGTGTAGTTATATCGTGCATGTACAGATTGAAGAGTGCGGGCGATAGGACGGATCCTTGTGGGACTCCGTTTGGAAAGTTTCTGATTTTAGATGACTGACCGGCAAAAGATACGTGTGCACATCTGCCTGCTAGGAAGTTGGCCAGCCACCTTTTGTGTTGTTGTGCATGTTTGTGTTGTAGATTTTGTTTGTTAGGTTGTGGCAGGGGATGGCATCGAAGGCTTTACTAATGTCGAGTGTGGCTAATAGTGATCTGTGTGGTGGTCTAGCTGAGTTGATGCCGTCAAAAGCTCTTTGTGTAAGGTCTGTGAGAAGAGTGTTTGTGGAGTGCAGTGGCCTAAAGCCATGTTGTGTTGGAGCTAGGGGTAGGTCAGGTGTAATTAGTTGTAATACTAGGCGATCCATGACTTTGGAGGGGGAGCAAAGGAGTGTGATGGGGCGGTGTGAGGAGGGTAGCGTGGGGTCTTTGTTGGGTTTGGGGAATGTGATGATGATACCATGCTTCCAAATGTCTGGTATTGTGTGTTGTGTGAATAGCTGTAGTTTGATATGTTAGTGAGTGCTTGTATGCCTTGTGGTCCCAGGTGTCTGAGGTGTATGTTGCTTATGTTGTCTAGACCACAGGCGGGTGAGTGCTTGAGATTGTTGATGATATACTTTGTCTGGTGATTGGTGAAGGGTGTATAGTCAGGGTCTGTGGGGAATTGTCTCTTACGTCGGATGACACGTCAGTCGTCTTTGTGAGGTTTTAGGTGGCTGACATTTAGGTGATTGATGAGAGTGTTTGCTTGTTGTTTACATGAAGGAGTAGAGTCTGTTGTTGTGATTGCAGCATGTAATTGTGTTGTGTTGCTGATGGAAAGTGTGATGCTGTTTAGTGTTTTGTAGAGTTTTTTGGGGTTTGTTTTGTGATCAAGTGTTTGTAGGACGTTATTCCAATTTAGTTTTTGTTGTTCTTGTATTTTGTTGTTAGTCTGGGTGTTTAGTGCTTGGATTTGTTGTGTGATGTCTCCATACAGTAGAGCACAATAGCAATTGTACAATATAATTTCTCATAACACAGTGTGAACATAGAGTTGCAGGCCTTATAGTTACAGAACATTAATTATTACCTCAAACATACAAATCCAAGGTCAATAACAGTTTAGACCCTGATCAATTGACTACTTGCGAGTTTCATTCTATAAGGAAGTTGGAGTTGTAGACATCGATATTTAGCAGAATTACCCGCTAAAATATGGTTGTAGTTCATTTATAAATACATAAAATCCAAGTCAACATACTCTTCAGCCATCAGAAACCTACATTATTATTGCATATCTGTTTACTATCGATATCTACAGCTCCAACTTCCTTATAGCCTGAAACTCGCAAGTAGTCAATTCTATCTCAAAGTAATTAAAAGTGAAACTCAAAATAGCTAAGCACCTAACAACACTATTCAATTTGTCACTTGAGGGGAAGGTAATCGCTTTTCTGACTCCCCCTTCTCTCACGTGTTTAGCCCCATTCGTTTTGAGATTTCAAGATGTTCGTTCCAATAGCTTGGCGATTTTGAGATCTTTCACCCCAATTCTTTGTCAACATTTAGACCTTTCGTGCCAGAAGACCGGAAAACTGTCACTATAATTCCATTTTTAAAGAAAGGTAAAAAGGATCTGTAACCACATATTAATCAGTTTTAACATCAGTTATATAGGAAAAATGCTCGAGTCAATTATAAGGGATAAGATTGTTGCATATGTGGAATATCATAAATTAAATGGACAATGGTTATTATTTCTGGGATGTCTATTATTTACATATTAATTTATTTTTTAGTTTCCTCACTAGACCTTCATCAAACTTAAATTAACACTAAGATAAATTTGTACATTTTTCGATATAAAAATGTGCCGGCTGAAGGCCGGTTTCTCTTAAAATCGCAGTCTCGCTATCGTTCACCAGGAAAAAAAAAACACCTAAATGGCACGAAAGGTCTTGATATTGATATATAAATGGGACAAAAGGTTTTAAAATCAAAGGGGCGAACGTCTTAAAATCTGAAAACTAATGGGACTAAACATGAAGAAGAAGGGGGTCCAGAAAAACTACCCATGCCCCCTTAAAGGTTGAGCCACCAGTATGAGGGGCAAGAAAGGGGCATCATCGTACGGAAGGGGTTAATAAATGTGTAGGGTTAATATGTGGTTAAGGGAGCCCATTTTTTCTCTTTTTCTCCCTCTCTCTTTGGCTTGTATCCATTTGGCCCCATTCAGCCTACTGTTTTAAGACGTTTACCCCCATCCAGGTGTCAATATTTTCCTGGCGAGCGGTAGCAAGCCAACATATATACATATTTTTATTTTGACAGCAAGCTAAATTTGTACATTTTTTTATAGAAAAATTTCTCCGGCGAAGCCGGATTTTTCCATACAATGCTGGCTCGCTATCGCTCGCCAGAAAGAAATCGACACTTGGATGGGGATAAACTTCTTAAAACAGTTGGCTGAATGGGGCCGAATGGATACAAGCCAGAGAAAGAGAGAAAAGGAGAGAAAACTAAAAAAAGCGGGTGACCCCCCTTAATATGTACACTTGTAATCACAATATCACGAATTGACCTTGGTTAAGGCCGGGTCTCACACAGTACGTTAGCCGCCGACCACAGCCGATCTTTTCAAAATATTTGAATTTTTCCGGGATCGTCTGACATCGTCTGTGATCGTGTAAAAAGATCGCCTCGTATCGTGGTAGGCGAGGGGTGGTCGAGTGGCGCGGAAATGGTCGGCGGCGATCGGCCAAAAAATAGTGGCTGCACTAAATTCTGGCCGATAATCGGCAGAAAAAACGGTTAAAAAACCGTTAAATTTGATCGTGTGACGCCCGTGTATATGTTGTGCAACGCCCGTGTATATGTTGTGCAACGCCCGTGTATATATTGTGCAACGCCCGTGTATATGTTGTGCAACGCCCGTATATATGTTGTGCAACGCCCGTGTATATGTTGTGCAACGCCCGTGTATATATTGTGCAACGCCTGTGTATATGTTGTGCAACGCCCGTATATATGTTGTGCAACGCCCGTGTATATGTTGTGCAACGCCCGTGTATATGTTGTGCAACGCCCGTGTATATGTTGTGCAACGCCCGTGTATATGTTGGCAACGCCCGTGTATGTTGTGCAACGCCCGTGTATATGTTGTGCAACGCCCGTGTATATGTTGTGCAACGCCCGTGTATATGTTGTGCAACGCCCGTGTATATGTTGTGCAACGCCCGTGTATATGTTGTGCAACGCCCGTGTATATGTTGTGCAACGAGCGTATGTGAATCCTGGGATATCTTCATTGTCACCCTCTGATCGATGGTTGATTGTGTATGATTTTAGTCTATATATTATATGTGTGTGAGTAGTTTGTGTGTGTGCGCGCATGTGTGTTTGTGTGCGTGTGTGTGTGCGTTTTCGTGTTTGGTTGTGTATTATTTAGTTTATATATATATATTGTGTGTGTGTATGTGCGTGCGTGCGTGCGTGTGTGTGTGTGTGCGTTTGCGTGGTTGGTTGTGTATTATTTAGTTTATATATATATATATTGTGTGTGTGTGCGTTTGCGTGTTTGGTTGTGCATTATTTAGTTTATATATAAATTGTGTGTGTGTGTTTGTGTGTGTGGTTGGTTGTGTATTATTTAGTGTATATATATTGTGTGTGTGTGCGTTTGCGTGTTTGGTTGTGTATTATTGAGTTTATATATATTGTGTGTGTGTGTGTATGTTTGTGTATTATTTTAGTCTATATACCTTATTGTATGTCTGCGAGTAGTTCTCTCTCACTCACTCACTCTCACTCTCTCTCTCTCTCTCTGCGTGCGTGTGTGTGTGTGTGTAGCCTATAGTTAACATAAACATCTACAAGTTTACCAAAATACATCCACTTGTAAACTAATGATATACTGCATCAAAGTCAGTGTATACCAGATCGTGTAATGATATAGGTATACATTCACCTATTGACTACTTAACTACAGCGTATTATTATTATAGTTTTATTCAAGTATATTGGGGTTTGTAATTGATGATTATTGTTAAAAATGGGGTGTTATTTATAAATATATATTATAGGTTTGACTCCTGTAAGGAGATAAAGAAAACCTAATATTTAGTAGTGGCCCCGTAATCATTGACGAACATGCCTATTACATAAGGCACCCTCTTCAAACACTCATCCGCCGTAGTTTGAATCTACCGCGCAGAGCATTTAAAAAACTGAGGAGCCTTCATCATGAGCGCACGCGACCTCACTCATGGCTTCAGTCATAATGAATTGGGTTCTCACTACGAAAAAACTTCGTAAAAAATAAAAACAAAAAGAAAATAAGAATAACTATTCAATAAGCTATTCAATAAGCTTTCCATCATATCGTGGATGTACTTGTGTGGTCTTTTGACCAGGCGCTACTGCAGGCGTCATTCTTCCTTCACTGACATATCAAGTAAACCAAAATCCTGAATACATCAACGAATAGGAAGGGGATGGTCGGGAGGGCCCCAGTCGTCAATGATTACGGGGCCAATACTAAATATTAGGTTTTCTTTATCTCCTTACAGGAGTCAAACCTATAATTTATTAGTGGCCCCTCCATCATTGACGAACATGCCTGATTTCTAAGACTGGAGGGGGACATTCGTAATCATATCATAACTCTAGAAAAGCAGATAATCAAACAACCACATAGTATTCTTACTTTTGTAAAAAAGAGATATTCGGGTGCATAAACTTTATACATCCTAAATCTTCAAAAAGGGGTACAAGCAGGAGCGTGCTTCAAAGAAGCCTGCTTGAAAAAGGGTTAACTCTGAGACTCTGTACACAGATCTGCTAGTTAAGAAGGCACCCCACTTAAAGTAAGTGGTGAAAACTAAAAACTTATAAGTTTACATGTGCACATATAAACCCCATTAACTAGTGGATATATTCCTAAAAATATAACCAAACATAAATGAATTCTTGTACATTCGTAGAAGTACTGAACTCGTGTACTTATGGAGAAGTAATTACTTCAAAAGTAAAAGTCGTAGTTGCAACTACCGAGATTTCTCAAAAATCTATTGCTTCACAGCCAAAGCTACTTACAACAAGAATTGTTGTAACACTACTATTGGCCTTTAGCACAATTTCCTGCAATGAATACTACAGAGAAATTTTATAATACAATGCCTACAAACAGTATCACAGGTCGTATGTTCCGAACACATACTCCGGAGGGGTCTAGGGTGTCCTATGTCACACTGACTGCACCCTCCCCCCCCCTTTTTCTTGAAATTAAACAAAACGTGACTCAAAGGGCCACCTAGACCCTCTGCCGTAAAGCTATACATGGCAAGGAAGGTTTGTCCAGAGCTACTGAAAGGTATCGAGTCAAAAACTCCTGATTAGAGGCCCACAACTGTGTGGTCTTAATAACTTCCACCGAAAGATTATTAAGGAAACGTAAAGAGGCTGTCCCCTTGCGTAAATCGTGGGTCTTACCCACAACGCCGGGATTCTTCTCTTTAAAGTCCTCGACCAAGAGAGAAGCCAGTGTACGCTCCATCAAGCGTTCACCCGGACTTGCGACCCATAAAGCACCCTGGTGATTTAGAGGTGCCACTCTTAAATATTTGGTTAGAGCTTGCACTGGGCAAAAAAAGATGGTGCACCTTTCCCCTTTTTAACGCCGGCACCGTGAACTCTGTAAACACGTGTTCACTGTGCTCATTCTTGGCTATGAATCCTGGGGAAGGTGCAATGTGAATACACTCATGAAGCCTATCAAACCTGAGGCAATTAGGAGTGTTGCTCATCGCCGCCAGCTCAGAAACTCTGTTCCCGGTAGCCAAAGCCATAAGGAATACTGCCCTTTTGTAAAATCTGCAGTCTTTGGTACATACGGGAACGAGAATAACTACGATGCTTTGTCCAGAGACCATGTAGGCCTGAGCTGACGGGGAGGTGGGCGGAGTTTAAAACCTGCCCTCATAAATCAATTTCAGATAAATGTTTCTGCATGAACAGATACATTAAATAATTAACAACCAACACCACCGAGGGCACAGTTTGTTTTGTTCTAAGAATCCAAGACATAAAAGCTTGCCAATGCGATTGAAACTACGCTTTGTAGACTGGGTATATTGATTCGTGAATATCTTGGTCACGTCGCTACCATATGGTGCTAGCCACTTGGCCTCCTGAATGTCCATAATGAACAAGTCCGCGAGGTTTCTAGGTTGCCAATTGTGTTCTAAGTGGAACAACCCGACCGGGAGTGACACTAGGTGCGGGCACCACGTGTACAAATGCTGGTACCACACTGCACCGGCCACAGGGGCGCGATTAGCGAGACTACGCCTTGCTAATCCTGTAGTTTGTTGACTACGTGGCACATTAGAGACGCGTCTGGCGGCGGAAAATAGATAAATGGAACTCAACCTGTTCTCGTCCGTCATCAGAGCGTCAGGTCCGCCCGCCGGCGTTATCGTCCAGCGGGTGAGGTACAGTGGGAGTTTGCAAGTCTTCTCAGACGCAAACAAATCCACTTGTGGATGGTAATGCTCCGCACACGCAAGAGCGCCCATTCTACTGATGTGCTTTGTCTCTGAGACAGAGCGTCTGCCCAGACGTTTGCTACGTCTGGGAGATAAGATGCGTGAAGATGAATGTTCAGCCTGTTGGCTAGTATAAAAATCTTTTCTGACACGTTTAGCCACTTCCGAGATCTTATTGACCCTTGTTTCTGAATACAGTGAACCACATTCAGATTGTCCATTCTGAAGGCCACCGACTTGCCCCGTAAAGCAGAGCCGTGAGCCTGAAGGACAGATAAGGGGACTAGTAAGTCTTTGACATTGATGTGGAAGATTTCTAAATGGGACCAAAACCTTTGACCCTGATGCCCGAGGTTTGACTGAAAGCCCCAACCTATCGTGCCTGACGCATCCATGTCCACCCATACCGATGGCGGAGGAGAGGTTCATGACATGACTGCGTGCAACATTTCTCTCGTCGCCCAAACCGCTAGTAAGTTGTGTAATAACGTTGGGATAGGCCATACTATCCCCGCCGGTAATAGTGGGAAAAATTTGTTGCCCTCCAAGATTAAACGTTAGACTTACAACCGGCCCAACTTCACAGTTAGCTGAACCCCGTTGAGAGAACCGACTAGAGATTCCCAAAGTCTCTGTGTCGTAGTCAGACTGTGGAGAAACATAAACAGTTTTTGCGAAATCTGTTTCGAGTGTCCACACTCTGACTCAGAGTGAGAGAAGCTGTGTCCTCGACCAGCCCTATCCCCTGAAATACTCGTGGGGGAACAAGGGTTTGACTTTTACTAAGTTGACCTTGAATCCTAGAGATATGAAATGGTTTAACGTAACGTAGACATGACTGATGCGTAACTTTTCTGTTTCTGCCACCACCAGTTAGTCGCCCAGATACCACCAGACCCTGATCCCTTGTTCTAACAAGGGCATCAGGGCTTGCGGGGACCTTGCTTGAATGCTTGTGCCAAATTGAAAATTCCAAACTGCTGGTGAAATCAAAGAAGGAATTAGAACTGGAGACAGAACTACTTGGCTTGCAATACGGTCAAGAAGTTTCTTCACTAAGAACATCCTCAGATCCTGCCTTGCTCGAACTGCCTCTAATAAGGCCGTCCGAATATCTCCTAAAGACTTGGATGGAAGTCTGGAGAAGCAAGCGCCGGGAAAGTTCAATGGCTTTCCTGACTTCCGCGGCTTCTATTGCCTGAGAAGAGCGTAACAGAGACTTTGTTACTTGCTGGGAACCATATATTGCGAAAACAGTTTAAAACGCTTTTCCTCTTAACCTAAACTCGCGGTCTAGGTAAGCTGGGGAAGGCGTGCTAATGGCAGCCAAGCAGAGGGGACTCCGCCGGCACCAAAAGCCGGAAGAGAGAACCAAGAATGGCGTTCTGGAGGGATTTGGTGGGAAGAATAAGTCATGGTTATAATAACTTGGAATGTCCTTAATATGAACATCCAAAACATTTCCGTAACATTGCTACCCCTGACTCATCAGGCCCGTATAAAAGAGGCATAGCTCCTGTTTTTTGACTGGCGCCTTGTCTAAAGGAGGGGGAGATATGTCTGATATGACTCGCACAGTGGAAGTAGTGAGAGCTGCTGTGCCTGGCACATTGGAAATTGGGTCTGACACAAGCGGATGGTTAGGTATTTTAGCTAAAGCAAAGGATGTAGCCAGAGGTCGCACATTCCTCGACATCGCGGGATCTCCCGTATCAGAAGGAGTTTCCGGCGTAGGGCCAAAGAACCTATTAAGTGCATTCAATAGTAGTCCATCAATCTCTTCCGCCGGTACATACCTAGCCGATGACGAACTCCGTGGAGATTCGACAGTACCCTGAGAGTCGCCTAGAAGGTGACTGGACTCTTCAACCTCCATCTCTGAGACCAGAGATCGTTGTTCTTCATCCGTTAAGTCTGGCTTATCATGGGAAGATCCCGCCGAAGCCGGGGACCTCCACATGTTGCCATGTTAAAACTGGGATAGAAGATGGTACATCGGCATCCCGGTGGACGTCAGCACTAGTTGAGACACAAAGGGATGTGTTCTGTCCTGCCAGGACTGTGAGTATCGCCATACACCTTGGCTGTGGCTGTCCCTCGCTTGCGAGCTCGGTATACTCTCTGAAAGAGAGCCCTGTAAAGGTTTATGATAATTAAAAGCTCCCATAGCTCATTAACACATTGAAAGCAGAGCTGGTGAGCAAAATCATAAAGTATACTAATTAATTTAATTTATATTTAATTGTATTAACATAAATTACTATAAATAAACACAATATTATCATAATATAATCATAGAAAATATATATGGTTATTATTATTCAGTGATTAAATTATTTCATTAACAAATAAAAATAATATAGGGATACCTGATCTTAACGGCGTTGAACATACAGCAATGAGAGGTTCAAGTGCCGACATGACAGAGACTGGGGGAAAACTACCCCGCCCCCGGGAACTACCTGGTCACCTGGTGCAACACCGGTACTCCGCCCTGGAAAGAGAATTTTCCGGGGATTAATGCTCATAGGGTTACACCCAAAACTGGTACAAAATATGTGCCACAAAACCGCCGGTCAACGAACCGTAGCACTCCACCACTACTTTTCGTTTTCCTTTAGTTTCATATTAAAGATTTCAGGATATATTTACCTGTCCAGAAGATTTAAGCATATCTTCTGAATCCTCATAAAGATGAAGCATATCTTTATTAAAGATGAAGTCTTCAAGTATCCCTTTACACTTGAAACACTAGTAAGATTCCGGCATCTTTTTATCCCATAAAAAGTCTAAGCCTATCCTAATCTCTAATCCGGCTTCTCCCAGAAGCCCTCATAGATCGCCGTCTTGAAGGCCGTGATACCCTATTGTATCAATCAATTGTTTGGCAAATGATCGCAAATTGCAAATCAGTTAATATAACCACGGTACAACCGCCGGGTTTTATATGCAATGTCAAACCAATTGTACCTGCCCCAGATCTTTTTTGTAAAAAGGTCGCCGGGAGGGAAAGACTAAACAAACAAACAACATTGTTTCAATTGTTTATTAAAGATTTCAGCATATCTTTTACCTGGTCAAAAGAATTAAGCATAACTTCTGAATCCTCATAAAGATGAAGCATATCTTTATTAAAGATGAAGTCTTTCAAGTATCCCTTTACACTTGAAACACTAGTAAGATTCAGGCATCTTTTTATCCCATAAAAAGTCTAAGCCTATCTTAATCTCTAATCCGGCTTCTCTCAGAAGCCCTCATAGATCGCCGTCTTGAAGGCCGTGATACCCTATTGTATCAATCAATTGTTTGGCAAATTATCGCGAATCGCAAATCTGTTAATATAACCACCCGAAGGTACAACCGCCGGGTTTATATGCAATGTCAAACCAATTATACCTGCCCCAGACCTCTTTGTAAAAAGGTCGCCGGGAGGGAAAGACCAAACAAAATAACTGTGTGGAGCCCCCCTCGCCGGGAATAACACAGGAAGCCTGATCCCAGGCTCGACCACAGAAAACGCAGTTTCTGATGAGCCCTCAAGCGACCAAACTCGTCGGGGTAACTTACCTATTTTAGCCATCCTGACTAAAACTCGGTAAACAAAAACGGTGTTCTCGGAGCAACGAGAAAAACGCCGGAAAGGTAACCCACACCAAACGAGACATTACAGGAGGGCGTAATGCATAAAGCAATGAATAACACAGGAAGCCTGATCCCAGGCTCGACCACAGAAAACGCAGTTTCTGATGAGCCCTCAAGCGACCAAACTCGTCGGGGTAACTTACCTATTTTAGCCATCCTGACTAAAACTCGGTAAACAAAAACGGTGTTCTCGGAGCAACGAGAAAAACGCCGGAAAGGTAACCCCCACCAAACGAGACATTTTAACACATTTTATACAAAGGGTATGCGCAAAAATAGGGATACCTGAACAGGAGGGCGTAATGCATAAAGCAAAAACCGGGGCAAAGGTAGCCATGACAGAGACTGGTGGGAAACTTACTCCAGGTTCTGCATAGACCCGCCGGGACCCAGCTCTGGAAAAAATAAAATTTCCAGGAATTAATGCTCATAAGGTTAACCCAATCATGTTCGCACACAAGTGTTAAATAACCCGCCGGGTAACGAGACGTAATACTCAACGACCACAGCTCGCTACGCGGTGGGGTTTCCTAAGTAAAGGATTTCAGAATATCTTAATTTGTCCAAAAGATTTATGAATACCCTCTGACATAATATATAAAGACCAGCATGGCGTTTATAAGTGATTAAGTCTTTCCGGTGGTGTTTGTTTCCAGATTAAATTTTGGAAAAAAAAAAACCTAAAAAAGACGCCGGCCCCCGAATTATCTCGTAGATCAAAAACTGGGAAGCCTGACAAATATACGAGATCTAACTTCTGCCGAAGTATCTTTTTAGATCGCCGTATGTTGAAGGCGGCGATACAAAACGTATCCCTCAATTGTCTGGTTAACTAACTGACTTGTAAATTCGTTATTCCCATCCGTCCAAGGAGCACCCGCCGGGTGTGAATAATAGTTTAAAAAAACGTTAACCCCAATTGTGCCCTAAAGCGCCGTATGTTGAAGGAGGCGATACACAATGCATCCCTCAATTGTCTGGTCAACTAAACTGAATTTTGCAAATTCGGTCATCCCACCCTTCCAGGTTGCACCCACCGGGTGATTTAAAGTTTAAAAGTTAACCCCAATTGTTCCTATCCCCACTTCTTTGTAACAGATCGCCGGGGAGGAAATACAACTACAGCATAGTTTTATATTGGCTTTGCAAAACCGAAAAAAACTACAAACAACACGTGTCCGTATGAACACTGTTAGATGGGTACAGCCAACCCGCCGGGAATCAGAAGGAGCCTGAAACAAGCACCCCAGAGACGCAGTCCTGGGGAGCCACAGACACCCACTCGCCGGGGAAACAAGCCTGTTTTAAACCACGCGTGGCCAAAACTTGGCAACCAGCCGGGGTTATCAAGGTGAAACCGAGAAAAACCCGCCGGAAATAACCCACCCCGTCCAGATACCATCTGAACGCAACACCGGACCGAGGCGTAGCTAAAACACAACTAACGCCGGGCCCAACATAGTCCGTGGAATTAGCCAATACACAACTAACCCAGGACACATAAATAGTCCGTGGAATTAGCCAATACACAACTAAACCAGGACACACATGACACAGTAGTACATATTTAGAAAATAAATCAATAACACTTGTATATGTGGTAAAGCTACGAGAGGCTGGCTAGGCCTAGGCAGACGGATAACAGTAACATGTCGGAATATAAACAAAAAGCACTGAATTATATCACAACAGGAACCACCGCCAACACACCACTGTAGCAAACACTTCCGGCAAAGGGAAGAACTGACTCGGGACCCAGAAAAAAACTTCACTAAGTGAAGAAAAATACGCTGGGAACGACAGCAAAAATACGCTACCTCATCAGAAAGATAAAAGGAAGCAATAACGTGTAATGAAAGCCGCCTGCATCACAAAGCTAGCTAACTGTGAAAAAGTTCACCTGTCCACAACAGGACCACGAGGGTACATCCGAAATAGATGCCCCAAACACACGACCCAAAATACACTGCACTGCGGGCAACCAGCCCAGGACACTCCTGCTACGCATATCCTAACCTTACTCGATACATCCCGGAGTAAACAAATGAGAAAAAACTCACTAGGGACGCAACAAATGCGGAACCCGCGGAGCGTGGGGAGACACGTCCGGGCAGGCTGAGCGCAGAGCAGAGAAGGAAGAATGACGCCTGCAGTAACGTCTGGTCAAAAGATCCACACAAGTACATCCACGATATGATGGAAAGCTTATTGAATAGTTATTCTTATTTTCTTTTTGTTTTTATTTTTTACGAAGTTTTTTCGTAGTGAGAACCCAATTCATTATGACTGAAGCCATGAGTGAGGTCGCGTGCGCTCCTGATGAAGGCTCCTCAGTTTTTTAAATGCTCTGCGCGGTAGATTCAAACTACGGCGGATGAGTGTTTGAAGAGGGTGCCTTATGTAATAGGCATGTTCGTCAATGATGGAGGGGCCACTAATAAATATATATATATATACATACATAGGGCGGTTCCTTTGCCGTGTCAATATCGTGTGTGGTGTACAACGGTCGTATTTAACGTTCAACGTATGTGCGTCTGTTGTGCTGTAAACGTATGGTTGTCAACCAAAGGCGGCATTATCGTGCTCTTAACGTGCTTTAAATGTATGACGAACGTGTGATAGCCGAGTGAGTAGCGTCGCTGGTCAGCGATTTATTCTACAACGGTCATGTTGCCGGCGTGTATGACGTGTGTGTGTTGAGTGACTGTCGAGGGTTTGTTGTACAGCAATCGTGTGCCTGCGAGGATCGTGCAGTGATCCAGTCATTCGATTACAATCGGCGAAAAAGTGCAAGTCGTCCTCTGTCGGCAGCTGTCGAGCGGTGGCCGTACTGTGTGAGACACGGCCTTTATTCTAATAATAAAATATTGCACTTGTGATCCATTAGAAATTATTATTATTATTTTTTTTTAGTATATAAATGCAGTTGTCCATATGTTATAATGGCAATTAATGGCAATTTACTAATGGAGTGATGTTAAACTATATGCTACCATTATATTTTAGCAGATATGTTATTATTATTATTATTATTATTATTATTATTATTATTATAATTCATTTTATTAATATTCTATACAATAGAATATCTATATCTATCTATCTATATATCTATAATATATATATATATATATATATATATATACCTACACACGAAGTTAATATGCATGGATAAGCAGATACACATTTTCATGAACACAAACCATGAATACAATTGACCACATACACAATCACATTCACACACATACAGCCCCCCCCCCCCCCCACACACACACACATACACACACACACACACCCTGGCACACACAGTTTGTTGAAATATATAAGCTCATGTTAAGGGGAGATGGGCCGTCTTTCTGGCCCCTCTTCTCCCTCATGTTTAGCCCCATTAGTTTTCAGATGTTAAGATGTTTGCCCCATTAGTTAGTCGATTTTAAGACCTTTCGCCCCATTTCTTCGTCAATATTTAGACCTTTCGTGCTATTTAGGTGTCGATTTTTTCCCTGGCAAACGATAGTGAGCCTGTGATGTTGGAAGAATCGGCCGAAGGCCGGGAAATTTTTCTACCGAAAAATTTACAAATTAATCTAGAAGGGGGATCTAATGGATTTTGTTTTAAATTTGATGGAGGTCTAGGGAGGAAACTAGAAAAATAACGAATACATGCAAAAGGTGAACCATATCCCCTTAAATGGAATCGTTGAAAGGATTAATATGTATGACCTGTGAGAGCACTCTGAAAGAATTGTGTGCTGGCCTACAGGTATATTGTGTAAATAATATATACTCTCTCTCTCTCTCTCTCTCTATCTATCTCTATCTATCTAAATATAATGAGGAAGAGACAGACAGACAAAAAGGCAGAGAGGAACGGGGAAGGGTTAAATTGAGAGAGAGAGAGAGAGAGCGAGCGCCGGTGGAAGCTCTCACTTTCTCTCTCTCTCTCTCTCTCTCACACACACACACACACACACACACACACACACACACACACACACACACACACACACACACACACACACACAGAGGTCAATCTTATCACCTTAATTACCTTTTAGCCGGAAGTGCCCAGACGAGTTTACGTACCTGGTGGGAGAAAACTATATTAATTCCAAAAAAATTATGTGGTACCTGAGTTCCGACCATAGTACATACGCAGAGACACTGGTAGAACAACGTGTGTGTGTGTGTGTGTGTGTGTGTGTGTGTGTGTGTGTGTGTGTGTGTGTGTGTGTGTGTAATTCACTTACTTGTTCGTCAAGGGGAATCCACGCAATGCGAGCTAATCTCATTATTATCGCGCCTCCTTAACTGGGAATGTATTGCGTGAAATGCATGTTAAGTGTTTATGTATCGTTGGAATGGCTGTGGATGTGTGTGTAGTCTGTATTTTAGCCAATTGGCGACATCTGGAAACGAAGGCTTAGGGTTAATCTGTACGGTACCATTCTCACTACGGTACCAGTCTCACCCGAAGGCTTAGGTTGACCAGTACGATACCCATCTCACCTTGTAACCGATCACCAACCCCAGATGGGACGTCACAACTTCGTCCACTTATTCCAGGTTCCTATTTATACTGCTAGGTGAACAGAGGCTGCACCGTTAGGAGACTTTCCCAAATGTCTCTTCCGCGCCCGGGTCTCGAACCCGGGACCTTCTGGTTGTGGGCCAGACGCGCTATCCGTTACGCCACGGGGAGGTATGTGTGTGTGAGTGTGTGTGTGTGTGTTGACGCCATTGAATTTACCACACACTGCATCTACTGAATATGTCTACGTTATCTTACCAGAACTTTGATGCCAAGGAGATGGGGTGATCCTGTTAGATTGTGGGTTGAGCATCTCCTGCCTCCCAGTGCTCAATCCCAGGAAGGTGGGGGAGGGAGGGAGAGGAGGAAGAAGGAGGAAGGAGGGCGAAGAGGAACGCAGGAGGAGAGAGTGGAGGAGAGCGGAGGAGGGAGGTGTAAATAAACCCTAGCTTAAGTCCTGACAGGTGTGTGTGTTTGTGTGTGTGTGTGTAATCATAATGGTATGTATGTGCGTGTATATGTACTTTCGTTGTGTGTGTGAATGTGTATAACTGTCTTATTATGAACATATGAATTTGCTTTTCATATGTGTGTTTGTGTATGCTTGAGTTTGTGTGGATGTTACTGTATGTATAATTACGTGTGTGCTTGTATATATGCGTGATTGGGCGTGTATTGCAGGACACGATGGCTGCAGACAGTTGTGTGTGTGTGTGGTGTGGTGTTTGTCTAGGTGGTGTGGTGTTTGTGTGTGTGGTGTGGTATGTGTGTGTGTGTGTGTGTGTTTGTTTGTTTGTGTGTGTGCGTGTTTAGTTAAGCTGCCCTGAAATATGTACGCTCTCTCTGTCTTTTAAAATTGTATTCCCAATTCCTTTTATTTTGAATAGCAGTTTACGATTTTATACAGTTTACTAAGGGGCTAGTGGCTGGTTTTTGGGTCGACTAATTAATTTATTAATTATTTGTTTAGTTTCCTCGCTACACCTCCACCACGATTAGAAACATACCCCCTAGACCCCCCTTCAAGATAAATGTGTAATTTTTTCAGTAGAATGCTCCTCTTAAATTGCAGGCTCGCTATCGCTTGCCAGGAAAAAATCGACACCTAAATGACACGAAAAATCATAATATTGACAGAGAAATGGGGTAAAAGGTCATAAAATCGTCAAAATGATAGGCTGAACGTCTTAAAATCTGAAAACTAATGGGATTAAACATGAGGGAGACGAGGGACCAAAAAAACGACCCATCTCCCCTTAAGGACTGCACCGGAAAGCAAGCAACAACATGCCTACTGATCCCTACTAGGTTGTTGCTGTTTTGAAGGGTAGTTAATTGAGAAAGGAAGGGCTGATACGGAAAGCCACTGGAGCGCTTCAACGGTAGAGACAATGTTGTATAAACGTTGGCCACAAACTCTATATAAGTCAGGTATTCAAGGACCCTATTTTATCTTAAGGGGAGATGGTCGTTTTTCTGGCCCCCCTTCTCCCTCATGTTGACCCCCTTTAGTTTTGTGATTGTAAGTCGTTCGCCCCATTCGTTTTTCAATTTTAACGCCTATTGTCCCATTACTTTATCAATACCAAGACCTTTCGTGCCATTTACGTGTCACGATCGTAACACTCACTCACTCACTCACTCATATTCACTTTGTCTCTCTCTCTCTCACACACACACACACACACACACACACACACACACACACACACACACACACACACACACACACACACACACACAGACACACACACACACACACACACGTCCTCACACACACTCACTCACTCATATTCTCTCTCTCTCTCTCTCTCTCTCTCTCTCTCTCTCTCTCTCTCTCTCTCTCTCTCATGCCGGGCTTCCATTTCTCTCCATTAATTAATCCCTAGTGTGAATTAATAGTCTGCACCGGGTCCGCTTGCATGGTTGGAGTGTTCGTGAGGTTCATGATTTTTGTTTATCTGGTCAATTAAATTATTTAGTTTTTTAATGCTACTCTGACAATTGATTTAAAGTTATTATTATTATTATTATTATTATTATTATTATTATTATTGTTATTTTTTTTTTGTCTAGGCTAAGGGGGAAGGGTTTATTTTTTGGTCGATTGTTTCATATACTGTATATATATTATTGTTTTAGTTTCCTCCCTAGTTCTCCATCAAACTTAAAATATAACATCCATTAGATCCTCCTTATAGATTAATTTTTAAATTTTCGATAGCAATTTACAGGCTCACTATCGTTCGCCAGGAAAACAAAAGACACCTAAATACCACGAAAGGTCTTGATATTGACAAATAAATGGGGCCAAAGGTTTAAAGAAATGGAGGGAATGGTTTTCAGATTTTATGACGTTTGACCATTAGTTTGGCGATTTTAAGACCGTTCGCCCCATTTCTTTGTCAATATTAAGTCTTTTCGTGTCATTTAGGACTCGATTTTTTCCTGGCGAGCGATAGCGAGCCTGTAATTTAAGAGAAACCGGCCTTTTCCTATCGAAAAATTTACAAAATTATCTTGAAGGAGGATCTTGGGCGGGTGTTTTTTAAGCTTATGGAGGTCTAGGGAGGAAACTAACAAAACCATGAATAGACACATAAATAAGCAAACACAAACAGGGTGTCAAACGAAAGCCGATTCCAGTCTTCTTAGTCTGTATTATTGTATATTTAAAGGTAAAATTGTGATTTAAAGGTCAAATTATGTTTTTGGAAGTTTATAACATTGCCAAAACCATGCTAGTTTACGTTAATATCCTTGTTTTTGGAAGTTTATAACATTGCCAAAACCATGCTAGTTTACGTTAATATCCTTGTTTTTGGAAGTGATATCCTTGTTTTTGGAAGTGATAACATTGCCAAAACCATGCTAGTTTACGTTAATATCCTTGTTTTTGGAAGTGATATCCTTGTTTTTGGAAGTGATAACATTGCCAAAACCATGCTAGTTTACGTTAATATCCTTGTGATCGTTTTCATATTCATTCAAGCCTCAAACAAAATTGCTCTGGTTTGACAGCCTGAATACAAAGGACCCATATCCTCTCGGGTGATATTATAGTTGTTTGTCCATAGCCTTCTTGGGGCAAAAATATTTATAATTAACTAACTAACTAACTATACTCGGTTTCATTTTATCGGACGGTCAATTGAATCCCTTAGCAACTACTGTCTCTATAACTAACGGGGAGATAAGAAACTACTATGTCTCTGCTTCATATTAGTGCCAAGTTTTCATAATTACCGACAAATTTCGCTACAAAATCTTCATAAAAGCTGAGTAATCGAGCTGAAGACATAGCAATTAACTAACTAACTAACTAACTAACTAACTAACTAACTAACTAACTAACTAACTAACTAACTAACTAACTAACTAACTAACTAACTAACTAACTAACTAACTAACTAACTAACTAACTAACTAACTAACTAACTAACTGATAATATACTTTTTTTGCGAGATATCCACGGGAGCTAAATGTCATATATAACTCTTGCTCCCCGATGTATTTACCTAGACTCTGCTTCTTTTCAGATCACTATACATGGAATCCCTTAGCGGCTAATTTATCGATACTTAAGGGGGGTGACCTGCTTTTTGTTATTTCTGTCCTTTTCTCTCTTGCTCTGGCTTGTATCCATTTGGCCCCATTCAGCCTACTGTTTTAAGACGTTTATCCCCATCCAGGTGTCAATTTTTTACTGGTGAGCGGTAGCGAGCCAGCATATTTTTTAGTTTTGTTTGACAGCAGGCTAAATTTGTACATTTTTCGATAGAACAAGTTCTCAGGCGAAGCCGGATTTCTTCATATAATGCTGGCTCGCTATCGCTCGCCAGGAAGAAATAGACATCTAGATGGGGATAAACGTCTTAAAATAGTTGGCTGAATGGGGCCGAATGGATACAAGCCAGAGAAAGAGAGAAAAGGACAGAAATAACAAAAAGCAGGTCACCCCCCTTGAGGGAAAAATATGAAACTACAGTACTATATCTCTGCATCATAATAAGACCAGGTTTATATAAATAACACCATATTTCACTACAAACTCCTCACAATATCTGAGAAGTCTTGATGGGAACTTTGCAATTTACCGCCAGCTGAAGAGAAACCGACTATAGTGTAGTAAATGTATTTACTGTATGGTCACTATTTAGCTTTCATCATTTTGAGTAACTTCAAGAATGTCAATACATATGGAGGTCATTCAAAATAATTGCTCGTTTGATTTAGTATTACCGGCCACCTGAATACATACGAGTGGTGACGCGCATCATATGGAAGGATTTGGTTATATTTGTAGGTAACACTAATTCATCCGATGTTTGGCAGGGGTGAGGGGGGTATTGATTTTTTTTTTTTGTTGGTACTTTTCGATCAAAACAATTTGACTTTTCCCCATGAACTAAAATAAAGCATCACCTGACCCTCCTCAAGCTAAACACATTCCCCAGACCCCTTCCAAGCTGTATGTATATATTATTAGGTAGCAAATTATTACGGCCGAAAGCTGGGTTAATTTAATTTGCAGGCTGGGACATCCTGACGACGTATACAGACTAAAACACACATAACAAAGCCACTCCAACAGCTTCCTCTCTCTCCAACACCCCTTCTCCCCTCTCAACACTCTTCTCTGAGCTAGTGCCGATACAAATGGCCAGTCCTGTATAGAATCGTGAGGTTCAGAGTCGTAAAGATTCCAGGACGAGCTCCATAGAAACTGAAACTGAAACTGAACTGGTTATCGCTCGCCCAGGAGTTATATATCGACACCTGCTTGTGGCGAAAGGGGGAGGCTGGGGGGGGGGGAGGATAAGTTAAATTCGCTATATGATTATATTATTTATCACGCGAACATTTATACACACACACACACACACACACACACACACACACACACACACACACACACACATACTGTACACAGTGACCCCAGCCTAAACTTTGGATGTTTTTGTTTCAACGTCAACAAATACGAGTATATAATTATATATATTTTGTGTTCTTCTTTTATATACCGGTACACACTTTACCGTCAGCTTTAACCCAGACGTCATCAGAGCATCTATCTGGTCCTGGAGAGAGAGAGAGAGGTGTGTGTGTGTGTGTTACTCAGTTACTTGTTCGTCAAGGGGAATCCACGCAATGCGAGCTAAGCTCATTATTATCGCGCCTCCTTAACTGGGAATGTATTGCGTGAAATGCATGTTAAGTGTTTATGTATCGTTGGAATGGCTGTGGATGTGTGTGTAGTCTGTATTTTAGCCAATTGGCGACATCTGGAAACGAAGGCTTAGGGTTAATCTGTACGGTACCATTCTCACTACGGTACCAGTCTCACCCGAAGGCTTAGGTTGACCAGTAGCTTAGGTTGACCAGTACGATATCCATCTCACCTTGTAACTGATCACCAACCCCAGATGGGACGTCACAACTTCGTCCACTTATACCAGGTTCCTATTTATACTGCTAGGTGAACAGAGGCTACACCGTTAGGAGACATGCCCAAATGTCTCTTCCCCGCCCTGGTCTCGAACCCGGGACCTTCTGGTTGTGAGCCAGACGCTCTATCAGTTACGCCACGGGGAGGTGTGTGTGTGTGTGTGTGTGTGTGTGTGTGTGTGTGTGTGTGTTCATGTATGTGTGTATGTGTATGTGTGTGTGTGTGTGTTTAAGGTTGAATGGGTGATATGTGTATTTTGTCTATGTGTTTGTGGGTTGGTACGGTGTATGAGTATTGTGTGTGTGTGTGTGTGTTTAAGGTTGAAGGGGTGATATGTGTATTTTGTCTATGTGTTTGTGGGTTGGTACGGTGTATGAGTATTGTGTGTGGGTGTGTTTAAGGTTGAAGGGGTGATATGTGTATTGTGTCTATGTGTTTGGGGGTTGGTACGGTGTATGAGTATTGTGTGTGGGTGTGTTTAAGGTTGAAGGGGTGATATGTGTATTTTGTCTATGTGTTTGTGGGTTGGTACGGTGTATGAGTATTGTGTGTGGGTGTGTGTGTTTAAGGTTGAAGGGGTGATATGTGTATTTTGTCTATGTGTTTGTGGGTTAGTACGGTGTATGAGTATTGTGTGTGGGTGTGTGAGGTGAAGCGGACGATGTGTGTGCTTGAGCGTAAAGTAGAGGGGGTGGTGTGTGTAAAGTAGAGGGGGTGGTGTGTGTAAATTGTCGGTTTAATGTTCATTTGCAGCTCTGAGGCTGCAAATCTACAGATTTTGTCTTAACCTAGGTACAGTACAATGCCTATTAATTCTACCTTAACTACGAGGTCACAAACGACCTTTGACGACCGTGAGGTGCCTGGGTACCCACCATATTACGTACATACGCTGATGCACTAGTGAGAAGTACGTGTTTGTATGTATTTATATACTCAAGCACATACCCCACTCCCGACTCGAGCCAGAGTCAGAACAGTATAACATTTAAAGTTCCAATTCTTAAGGTCCTGGACCACTTTCGCGTACCTTTGCCCCTTACTCTGTCTCGTCTAGTAGATGAATTTTACAAGTGGAGGAGGATTACTAGCCTCCCGCCCCCAGAAGGAAAAGCAGGACAGTAACAGAGACAGACAGAAACGGTTAACGTTGGGTAGAGGATGCCAAACTTCACTTTGGATAGAACCTGCCCTCACTAAATAATAAAGCACACATTGGTGGAAATGATCCTGTGCATGTGAATCCACCTTGCCACAACGTCAACAGGCAGGATTTTTGTGTGGATAGTTTACCGTCAGCTTTAAGCCAAACGTCAACAAGGCTGTTTATTCAGTTGTCCTGGACCTCGGTGTAATGTGTGTGTGTGTGTGTGTGTGTGTGTCTGTGTCTGTGTGTGTGTGTGTGTGTGTGTGTGTGTGTGTGTGTGTGTGTGTGTGTGTGTGTACTTACTCTAGTTGTACTTACTCTAGTTGTATTGCGGGAGTGAGCATGCTCGTTATTTCCCGCCTCCTATATGTGTAGGTGTTATATGTATCGTTGGAATGGCTGTGGATGTGTGTGTAGTCTGTATTTTTAGCCAATTGGCGACATCGGCAACGAAGGCTTAGGGTGGATCTGTATGGTACCATTCTCACTATAGACGGTACCGTCTCGCCCGAAGGCTTAGGCAGCCATCAGCTTAGGTGAACCATATGATACCCATCTCGCCTTGTACCATTTTTGCCAACCCCAGATGGGACGTCACAACGTCGTCCACTTATTCCAGGTACCTATTTACAGCTAGGTGAACTGAGGCTAACACATGAAAGGAGACAAGCCCAATTTGTCTCCGCCCGGCCGGGGATTGAACCCCCGACCCCTCGTGTGTGAGACGAGAGCTCTACCTACTAGGCTACGGGCTGTGTGTGTGTGTGTGTGTGTGTGTGTGTGTGTGTGTTTAATGTATATAATTATGTGTGCTTATGTATGTGTGTGTGCGTGTGTCTAATTCGTGGAAGGTATTTTTGAAAGTGTGTTTGTGTGCTTATGTACAGTATGTGCGTGTGTCTAATTCGTGTAAGATCTTTTTGAAACCACCGTGTTTTGCTCCATTAGGTTGGCAATCTTAGGATATTTTGATACACGAGTTTGGCGATTATAAGACATTTCACCCCATTTATTTGAAGATTTTACCTGCAGCCCAACAAGAAAAATGTATGAATAGTCGACTTTGTTATTATTCTTGTTGTTGTTGT
Organism: Paralithodes platypus; assembly: GCA_032716605.1. Taxonomy (NCBI): domain Eukaryota; kingdom Metazoa; phylum Arthropoda; class Malacostraca; order Decapoda; family Lithodidae; genus Paralithodes; species Paralithodes platypus. The sequence continues at coordinate 27,365,758 of CM064486.1, forward strand.
TGTTGAGGATCAGAGGTGGACGGTGAATAAGACAATCGTCATTCTTCACCATAGTATTAAGAGGATGGTTCACTTTTTACTTGTTGGTCGATGTTTTTTCATGTATTAATTATTTTTTCTAGTTCCCTCCCTAGACCTCCATAAAAAAAAAAAAAAAAAAAAAAAAAAACACACATTATACTGTATACCCCTTATAGATTAATTTGTAAATTTTTCGGTAGAAATATTTGCCGGCCTAAGGTCGGTTCTTCCAAAATTACAGGCTCACTATCGTTCGCCAGGAAACAATCGACACCTAAATAGCACGAAAGGTCTAAATATTGACAAGAAAATGGGGTGGAAGGTCTAAACATCGACAAACTAATGGGACAAACATCTTAAATTCTGAAAACTAATGGGGCTAAACATGAGGGAGAAGGGCATCTAAAAAAACGACCCATCCCCCCTTAAAGATAATGAGTCAAACTTTGTCATCCAGATAGGTAATAACCCACTGCACCTCTTGGGGCCACGTGAGAGCCAAAACTGCATACCCAACCTTGAAAACTACATACTCAACCTTGAAAACTACATACTCAACCTTGAAAACTACATACCCAACCTTGAAAACTACATACCCAACCTTGAAAACTAGATACCCAACCTTGAAAACTAGATACCCAACCTTGAAAACTACATACCCAACCTTGAAAACTACATACCCAACCTTGAAAACTACATACCCAACCTTGAAAACTAGATACCCAACCTTGAAAACTACATACCCAACCTTGAAAACTAGATACCCAATCTTGAAAACTACATACCCAACCTTGAAAACTGCATACCCAACCTTGAAAACTAGATACCCAACCTTGAAAACTACATACCCAACCTTGAAAACTAGATACCCAACCTTGAAAACTAGATACCCAACCTTGAAAACTACATACCCAACCTTGAAAACTAGATACCCAACCTTGAAAACTAGATACCCAACCTTGAAAACTGCATACCCAACCTTGAAAACTACATACCCAACCTTGAAAACTACATACCCAACCTTGAAAACTACATACCCAACCTTGAAGACTACATACCCAACCTTGAAAACTACATACCCAACCTTGAAAACTACATACCCAACCTTGAAAACTACATACCCAACCTTGAAAACTGCATACCCAACCTTGAAAACTACATACCCAACCTTGAAAACGACCACCTTGAGAGGATTAGCATGTGTTTGTTTGTGTGTATGGATGATGACAGATACAGCGCTGCAACCCTTTGATTCCTAGACATCCTTCGTAAACTGAATAAAATACATCTAGAAATATAGCCATGATGCGGTTAAAGTTACGCCATCGTGTTGAAGGGTTTAACTAGATCTATAAGAAAAACTAACTAACTATATATATATATATATTAGTAAATATGTATAAATAACCAGGAGAACATATATTTATAAAATGAACTGTCAGCGTAGTTGCAACTAGTTTATCTGACCAGTATAAATTCAAGGACTTTATCCAGCAATGCAGATGGTCTGGGTGCAGACAATTAATTCCCAACAGGGAATAATTAACGGAGAGAAATGGAAGCCAGTAGGAGGTGATTGTAAGTGTGTGTGTGTGTGAGTGTGAGTGTGAGTGTGTGTGTGTGTGTGTGTGTGTGTGTGTGTGTGAAAGAGAGGCTGGTAAGGGAGGATGATGATGTTTTAGGCCTATATTGTGGTGGAGAGTGTTAGCTGTGTTGGACAGAGAGAGAGAGAGCGCGCGCGCGCGCTAGCTGGAGAGCTGGCGCCGGAGCTGTGACGTTGGAACAGCAGCATCCAAGGTCTAGGCAGGGTCACTGTGTATGAGGTGGGGACAATGAACATTAATGCCGTCAAAGAGTCAGCAAACATCACCATGGTATGATGGATTGATGTGTTTGACCTATAGTGTTTGGTCACGTCTTTTCTGTAATATTCTGGCCACCCTTAGATGATATTATTCAGTTTAGGAAGGAGACTGATAGTTAATGGGTTAATCGATATACATCGTAGTATTTTGATTCCGGGAGATTCTTCCTAAGGTTAAACAAATCGGCTAATTGTAGCTAGATTACTTATGAAAGAGACGTTACTCGTACTGAAAGGGTTGTTAGTGGGCTAATGGGTATGCATATATTATTTGATGAATATGTTGTGTATGGGAATGTATATTTACTTGTATGAGAGTGTTATGTAACGAGTATAAATATTACCGAGAGTGAGTGAGTGAGTGTGGGAGGATAACATGGCTGTGGGCTTACATTCACAGTTGGTGTGTTTGTGTATTTGCTTGTGAGTGTGTTAGGGAGATAAGCTAAACACGGTGATTTACAACAGTCTGTGTGTGTGAAGTGAATGTGTCGGTTTATTGTTCACTTGATGCTGATTATCTACAGAGTTATTGTTAACTTAGGTACAGTAGAATGCTTATTATAACTTAACTACGAGGTACCTTGCGGCCTATGGCGACTATGAGGTGCCGAGTTTCCAGTTACTTTCCACCATAGCACATACGCAGATGCACTGGTGATAATTACGTGTAGGCTGACACAGGCTGATAGTTGAGCAGCTTGGCCAGGAAGGGACCACGATACAATCCTCTTCATCGGGATAGCTGAAAATACCTTTAGGATTTTGGGTGATGAGAACCCTCGACCTAGTGATCAGCGTACAGCACCCTACACCACTCCGCTAATCCGACCCCTCTGTGTGTGTTTGTGTGTGTGCATGCTAGTGAATATGTGCATGCTAGTGAATGTGTGCCTTTACACAAGCGTGCATGTAAACAATGTATCACAATGTATTGACTCTCAAATCCTTCACTCCACTCTCTAGTTCCCCAATTATCTCGCTTCCCAATTATTCTCTCCTCACCTCCCTACCCCTCTTCCCCCTCTGCTCAACTCCCCATCCACAACATCCCTTCTGCATCCCTAACTCTCTCCCTCTCCAACTCTCCCCCTCCCCAACTATACCCCTCCCCAACTCTCTCCCTCCCAACTATACCCCTCCCAACTATACCCCTTCCCAACCCTCTCCCTCCCCAACTCTCTCCCTCCCCAACTATACCCCTCCACAACTCTCTCCCTCCCCAACTCTCTCCCTCCCCAACTATACCCCTCCCCAACTATACCCTTCCCCAACTCTCTCCCTCCCCAACTATACCCCTCCCCAACTATACCCTTCCCCAACTCTCTCCCTCCTCAACTATACCCTTCCCCAACTCTCTCCCTCCCCAAGTATACCCCTCCCCAACTCTCTCCCTCCCCAACTATGCCCCTCCCCAACTCTCTCCTTCCCCAACTTTACCCTTCCCCAACTCTCTCCCTCCCCAACTCTCTCCCTTCCCATCTCTCTCCCTCCCCAACTATACCCCTCCCCAACTATACCCCTCCCCAACTCTCTCCTTCCCCAACTTTACCCTTCCCCAACTAAACCCTTCCCCAACTCTCTCCCTCCCCAACTATACCCCTCCCCAACTCTCTCCTTCCCCAACTATACCCCTCCCTAACTATACCCCTCCCCAACTCTCCCCTTCCTATCACCTCCCCCCAGCTCTCCAACTCTCACCATGTTAACTCCTTCCACCCTATCTTCCCCTTTTACTCCACCCCAAATTGTTCCTCCCCAACAACAAAATAAAAACACTCCTAAGCACACACACCCACATTCTCGCTCTCACTCACTAACTCACTCTCACTCTCTCTTTGCCTTCTTCTTTGCTATCCTTTCCTTCCACCGTCCCTTATTCTCGGGTTAGCTATCTCTACTAGAATTAAGTCCTGACCACCTCGCTGGGATCGTAAGGTCTGTGTGGTCAGTGTATCTATGTAGGCTAAATGTAAATCTATGTAAATCTCTCAGACACACGAGTGGACTGGAGGGTTCGGTGGACAAATGATGAAGGCTGGTGGTATAGGCTCTCTATACCGTATGTTGCGAGGTAAATAACACGGGGAGGGGGGGGGGGGGGGAGGGAGAGAGAAGATTGATCCCAGCTGATTTCATGCCGCTTGTCTTTCTATTTCAACTACGACGTCTGCCCAACCTAGAATTTAACAGACTATAGTACTTCTCAATGCAATACGGTAAAGGTATAGTAATTAACCCCTTCAGTACCGGTGACATCATTTCCATTATTATCTGGCTACTATTAGACGGTGTTATTCAGCTTAGGAAGGATGTGCTACCGTTAGAAGGCTACAGACTCTCCCAATTTATCCTTTTAGCAACCATATATCCTTCCTAATCTTTCATACAATCGTCTACATGCGGCTGAAATATAAACAACAACAAAGTCTCGCCGGTACTGTAAGGGTTAACTATTGTATCATATTGACTTGATTTGATTAACGGGGTAGTGCTTGGTTTTTAGTCTAGATATTTATGTATTAAATATATTTTTTAGTTTCCTCGCTAGACCTACATCAAGCTTAGAAACCCGACCCCCCCCCCCCCCCCCCTAGACGCCCTATCAAGATAAATTTGTAAATTTTTCGGTAGAAAAATGCCTCGGCCGAAGGCCGATTCCTTCTAAAATTAGAGGCTCGCTTTCGCTCGCCAGGAAAAAATGGACACCGTAAGGGCACGAAACCTCTTAATATTGACAACAAAATTAAGCGAAAGGTCTCAAAATCGCCAAATTAACGGAGCGAACGTCTTAAAATCTTAAAACTAATATGCTAAACATGAGGGAGAAGGGAATCCAGAAAAAAGCGAGTACTACCCCCTTAAGTTTAGCAAGAGTCTGTGATGGTTAATTAAAGGGGTAACCGAGATAGATATTTAACCCCCATAATTTCTAAATGTCCTTCCTAATCTATATATAATCGTCTAGTGTTGGCCAGAATACAAGGAAACAAGAGGCCACGTTACTGAGAGGGTTAAGGGGGTAGTGCTTGGTTTTTGGTTTATATATTTATATATTTGTTTATTTTTTAGTTTTTTCGCTAGACCTCCATCAAGCTTAAAAAAGAAAAACACCCCATAGACTCCCTTTCAAGATAAACACCCCATAGACTCCCTTTCAAGATAACACCCCATAGACTCCCTTTCAAGATAACACCCCATAGACTCCCTTTCAAGATAACACCCCATAGACTCCCTTTCAAGATAACACCCCATAGACTCCCTTTCAAGATAACACCCCATAGACTCCCTTTCAAGATAACACCCCATAGACTCCCTTTCAAGATAAATGTGTACCCTTTTTTCGGTATAAAAAATTTCCGGCCGAAGGCCGATTTCTTATAAAATTTGAGGCTTGCTATCGCTCGCCAGAAAATGAATCTACACCTAAATGTCACAAAAGGTCTTAATATTGACAAGTAAATGAGGCGAAAGGTCTCAAAATCGCCATACTAACGGAACGAACGTCTTATAATCTAAAAATTAATATGCTAAACAGAAAAAGCGAGTACCTCCCCCTTAACTGACTAATGGCGAAAGAACAAGTATATACTTTTTCAGTTTTGTTTCGGGAATCATACAGTTTTGTCAGTGTTAACCCTTTGAAGTTCATGACGCATTTTGCCACTTTATTCTGGCTAAAATGTGATGATTTTATACAGCTTAGGAGGGATCTATGGGAGTGAAATGAGTAAAGGCTATCTCAATCAACTCTCCGACATCCACATACCCTTCCCAATCTGATTAAAAATATCGTCTAATAGTAGCCAGAATACAGACAAGAATAACGTAATTGGATTTTGAAAAAGTTTATTCTACGTTGACGTCAGTGTGTGGGTGAAAAAAAAAACTATTCTACGTTGACGTCAGTGTGTGGGTGAAAAAAAGTGTATTCTACGTTGACGTCAGTGTGTGGGTGAAAAAAAACTATTCTACGTTGACGTCAGTGTGTGGGTGAAAAAAAGTGTATTCTACGTTGACGTCAGTGTGTGGGTGAAAATAAAGTGTATTCTACGTTGACGTCAGTGTGTGGGTGAAATTTGTTGTATTCTTCGTTGACGTCAGTGTGTGGGTGAAAAAAAAATCTTCGTTGACGTCAGTGTGGGGGTGACAAAAAAAAGTGTATTCTACGTTGACGTCAGTGTGTGGGTGAAAAAACGTCAGTGTGTGGGTGAAAAAAAGTGTATTCTACGTTGACGTCAGTGTGTGGGTGAAAAAAAAACTAATAATGTTTTCAGTGCCGTCGAGTTATGTTCGTAATATACGGTACGCTTTTTGTACCATTCTTTTTATATTTTACTTTAACCCTTTCTGTACCGACGACGTATTTTTTTTATTGGATTTCAGGTACCCCGTACATGAAGACGATTACATCAAGCCTAGGAAGGATCTGAGGTAGCTAAAAGGATTAATGGAGATAGTCTGCAGCCTTGTAATTGTTTGAGGTTCTTGCTAAGCTTAATCAAATAATCTAATAGTCGCCAGCCTTGTAATTGTTTGGGGTTCTTGCTGAGATTAATAAATTCATCTAATCGTCGCCATAATATAATGAGAAGGACGTCACGGGCACTGAATGGGTTAAGGGGAGATTTAACGTTTTTCTGGCCCCCCTTGTTCCTCATGTTTAGCCCCATTAGTTTTCAGTTTTTAAGATATTTGGCCCATTAGTTTGTCGATTTTAAGACCTTTCGCCCCATTTCTTTGTCGATATTAAGACCTTTCGTGCCCTTTAGGTGTCGATTTTTTCCATGGCGAGCGATAGCGAGCCTGTAATTGTGTAATCGTCCGTGATATTTTTTGGTAGAAAAATATATAAATGTATCTTGAAGAGGGATCTAATGGATGTTGTTTTAAAGTTTGATAGAGGTCTAGGGAGGAAACTAAAAAATAAATTAATATACCAATAAATAGACACCAAAATATATCCACTGTCCCCTTAAATACGTGGGTAGACTCTCTCTCTCTCTCTTACTGTAGATCTTAAGGGGAGGTTTCTAGTTTGTTTCCTACTCCTCCAGCAATCTTAAAATGTCACCCCCTTGACCCCCTTTCAAGATAAATTTGTACATTTTTCGGTAGAAAAATTTTCCGGCCGAAGGCTGGTTACTCTTAAATTACAGGCTCGCTATCGCTCGCCAGGATAAAATCGACACCTAAATTGCACGAAAGGTCTTAAAATTGACAGAATGGGGCGGAAATTCTTAAAATCACCAAACTAATGGGGCAAACGTCTTAAAATCTCAAAAGCAATGGGGCTATCCATGAGGGGGAAAGGGGTCAAGACAAAAATCCCTCAGTTTTCTATCCATTACTGCCCATTGCCAATATCACAAGGAGGAAGAGACCTATACCCTGTTCCAAATAGGTAGTCCAGAAATCATCATCCCTAACCTCTGTAACTCTAAAAGGCCTGGAGCATATGGGCTGTAAATTTCCACACCTATTCCCTGGCTGACCCTTCCCAAATGGTAGAAATATTAGCTTTAAAATGCCTTGAGCAAAGGGGATGTACATTTCTACACCTATTCACTGGCTGACCCTTCCCAAATGGTAGAAATATTAGCTTGATTACTCTAGTCGTTTGTGGTTTATAGAGGTTAATGTTCAAGAGTTTTGGCCTACTTACTTGGAATAGGGTATAGCCCCTTCCCAAAAATTGATGAATAAGGGACCCTTTATTGATGAATAAGGGACCCTTTATTGATGAATAAGGGACCCTTTATTTCAATTACATTTTTATTGTGGCAATAATTATAAAAAGCTTTTCCCAGCCAAGTAATATCTTAATTGTGTAATTTATTGTCAGTTGGAAGTCTTCTGGTAATTAACAATAGATCAGTTTGAAGTGTTTGTAATGAATCGGTAATAAACAATGTGTTACTAATAATTATAATATCAGAAATAATACATATATTAATAATGATAATAATATTAATAATAATACAAATATAAATTTAATGATAATAGTAAGACTATTTAGAATAAAGATAATACTAACACTAATAATACTAATATTATATAATAATAACAATAATTTAATATATCAACATTTGTTTTATAAGACCAAGGCTGAAAAATACCTAACTAAAAATAATTGGCCTTAAGAAGTATAGTTAAGCCAACTGACATCCCTCTGATATTTGGAATAACTCCCAAAAACAGATGATTTTATGTTAACAACTATACCAAAGAAAACGTGAGGTGTTAGTCTCCATTTCGGGATAACTAGCCTATTTTTCCGTTTGTTGTTATAATTTACGAGAACTTTACGGTTCCGAGGTCTTGGCGATTATGTGGTGGAGTGGAGATAGGAGGGGTGAGAGAAAGGGAAGGGATGAGTAGAGCTTAATGAGAGAGAGAGAGAGAGAGAGAGGGGGAGGGGAGAGAAAAGGAGTGATTGCGTAGAGCCTAATGAGAGAGAGAGAGAGAGAGAGAGAGAGAGAGAGAGAGAGAGAGAAGTTGCAAGGAATACTTATTACCTTATAATACCTTGCAGTCCTTAGCATGGAAACTCTGCAGAATAAAAACAAATAATTGCATAGTTCAGATCACGCATTGCATAGTGTGAAATAATCTTTATATTAGCTGTTCTACAGAAAAAACTCTTTAAACTTCTGGAGTTTGTTTCAAGTAGAACATATTTTTCCATAAATACTAGTGATAAATGTCTTGAGTTTTATTCCAGAAATGGTTACATGGTAAATTCATATTACGGCTAAGCATCTTAGGTAAAGTACACATTACTACGCCAAGAGTGAGATTTGTTTTATTTGTATTGACAAAACGAACATCATTAGAATATGTTGAATATGTTTTATGATAAATCTATACCCATCGTGTTGATTAAATGCAGTATATGCAGATAATTTCCAGCTTTCATAAATAGTGTGTAATTATGATTGTCTTTCATAAATAGTGTGTAATTATGATTGTCTATACTATTTGTGCAACAACAAATGTTTCGCATCATTGTTTTGTTTTCTTATGTTTTTATTTGTGTTTATACTTTGTAACAAACATATTTTGGTGTTTACTCTGTAGCCTCACATTTAATTATTAAATTGTAATCATCTCTCAGTCACCCTCTGTGGTTGCTTTCCCATGATCCCTTTAAGGAGGGTGACCTGCTTTTTTTTCTCTCCTTTTCTCTCTTTCTCTTGGTTGTATCCAATCGGCCCCATTTAGCATACGGTTTTAAGACATTTATCCCCATCCAGGTGTCGATTTCTTCCTGGCGAACGAGAGCGAGCCAACATTGTATGGAGAAATCCGGCATCGCCGGAAATTTGTGTTCTATCGAAAAATTTACAAATTTAGCCTGCTGTCAAAAACATTTCTTTAAATATGCTGGCTCGTCAGGAATACATCGACACCTGGATGGGGATAAACGTCTTACAACAGTACGCTGTTGAAGGCCGAATGGATACAACCCAGAGAGAGAGGGAGAGAGAGAGAAACCAAAACAACGAGGTGGGCCCCCTAAATTAAAACCGGAGTCACATGGGCAATTATATCGGCCAATTTGTGCCGTACTTTTGAATCCGCAACAAGGTATCAGACTATTTTGACGGATTTAGCTTGTTTTCTTCTAGTTTTACATACTCTTACTATTATAGATTAGCAGCAACAAGATTCATAATTCCGTATTTGGAGGTGAAAATCGTCATGCAGTACACTTTATTTTGATTTTATTTTTGTTAAACCCTTTCTATACCAGCGACGTCTGATGTATTTGATTGTGGATCTATTTCGACGATTGTATGCAGCTTAGGAAAGATCTGGGGTAGTTAAAGGGTTTGATTGAGACTGTTCGAAGCCTTTTAATTGCAGAATAAAATCGATTAATAGTAGCCAGAATAAACTAAACAAAAAATCGACGGTACAGCAGGGGTTAAATGATGAGACGTCAGTATATCTCTTGCAACTGTTTTTTATTGTGAATTACGCCCTCTCTCTCTCTCTCTCTCTCTCTCTCTCTCTCTCACTCTCTCACTCTCACTCTCTCTCTCTCTCTCTCTCTCTCTCTCTCTCTCTCTCTCTCTCCACTTGTATGTTGAAAGAGCCCATATTTGAGTCTTGGAGAAGAACCTTGTAAACTACTCCAAATTACTGTTTACCACATTTATATTTGTGTGTTAATGATAGGTTTAGAGTAAGTATGTACAGTACAGTTACCTGCAGGAATACGTACCCATTCTGTAATTTAATGTATGGAAGACATAATGTATGGAAGACATAATGTATGGAAGACAATGTATAGTATGATTAAATTACGAGTGTAATTTGCAATGCAGTAGTTAATAAATGTAATCAATTAACATTGTTTGACATTGTTAGTTATACTATTTTAACTTCTATGCATGAAATCATAGAGTGGGTACAAATTGATGTGGGCAACTGTACATGTGTTGTTTGTCTGTTTATGTGTGTCTGTCTGTCTGTCTGTGTGTCTGTCTGGCTTCCTTCTTGTCTGTCTATTATCTTAGTTCAAGGAGAGAACAATATTGTGTTGTGATCCATCGAGTAGATTATAAGGATGCAGGGGAAATTTATTTTTTATTTTTTTAATATGTAGAGTTATTTTTAATTTTTGTAATTAATGTTATACACTTGTAGTGATATTTATGCCATCCCTTAACTGTGCAGTCAGTTAATTTTGTTGTTTACCCCTTCTGTACCGGCAACGTCCTTTTAACTGTATTCTGGCTATCACTAGACAAGTTTCAGTTTCAAAAGGGCTTCCAGCAATTAGCAAGCTTCGAACTATCTCACTTAAAAAAAATGTAATACCACATCCTTCTGAAACTGCACAAAATCGTCTAAATATAGCAAGAATACAATACAAAAGACGTCGCCGGTACAGAGAGGGTTAAAGGTACAGCTGAGTCAAAATTCATGGACATTTGCTTTTGAAATATTGCAACTCGTTGGTAAAAGGAGAGACAAAGGTAAGAGAAATATTAGTATATTATGTTCTTGTATGTTCCTCGTCTTCTATTATATATTATTATTTTTGTTTTGTTTACCCCTTTCTTCTCCTTCCCTTTAACATTACTTCTTCTTTCTCCTCTTCCCCCTTTTCGTTTTCCTCTCCCTCTCCTTATTCTTCTCCTCTTTCCCTTCCTATTCCTCCTCTCCTTCGTAGTTTTCCTCCTCCACCTCTTCTTCTTCTTCGTCTTCTTCTTATTCTTATAGTCAGCCTCGTTTGTTGCATTTCTCATTTCCTCTTGCTTCGTCATTTATAATTTTGTGTTGGGTATTCCTACGAGAGAGAGAGAGAGAGAGTGTGTGAAGGGGGCAGCAGAAAAAAATAATTTGAGACAAGGAAATTAAAATACGAAAAAAGTAAGGGGAGCACACACACACACACACACACACACAGACACACACAAACACAAACACACAAACACAAGAACCAATACACTCACGCACACACATACACACTCATATACAAATACAAACACATATCCACACAGAACCGGGTCGGGTTATCCAAGTGGTCGAATGGATCCGTGTCCTGACCAAGAAGTCAAGTGTTCTTTTCGGGTCCCCCAGATTCCTAAAGTTTGTTTCGGCTATTCCGATGGAGAGGATACAAGAGGATTGTATCGTGGTCCCTCTATAGTCTATAGCCTAGTCAAGCTGTTCAAATATCAGCTCGTGTTAGCCTACACATCTCACCAGTACATCTGCGTATGTACTATGGGGGGAATCCTACACCTCACGGTCGCATGTGACCTTGTAGTTAAGGTAGAATAAGCATTGTGCTGTATCAAGGTTAAGCAAATGTATGTAGATTTTCAGCCTCACGGCTCCAAGTGAACAATAAACCGACAATTATTTATATTTATTATTATTAAACATATGCACACACACACTTACAAATACACACACACACACACAGATCTATTCGTGAGGGATGATGGAAGGACAAGCGGGCACGAGTTTAAGCTGAGGAAGGGCAGCGAGGAACATTAACATGTTCAAATCTAGGTTGGATAAAAGTAAATATGGAAATAGGGCAACATAAGTTATGATATGTTAGTCCAAAATACTGGGAACTGGGAATATCCATTACGATACTTATCTAAGTAAAATGGATTGATTATAAAGTAACTAAGACAGGACAACACGAGCGCTGCTCAATTCCTGTAAACTACAAATAGGTAAATACAAATAGGTAAATACACACACACACACACACACACACACACACACACACACACACACACACACACACACACACACACATGCACGTGAAGCGTACAACATAAAATGCAAAAATCCGTAGCAAAAACATCAGGTCCACCTCGTTCCAAAATATTACATTTTGCATTTCATATCCAGTGAGAGAGAGAGAGAGAGAGAGAGAGAGAGAGAGAGAGAGAGAGAGAGAGAGAGAGAGAGAGAGAGAGAGAGAGAGAGAGAGAGAGAGAGAGAGAGAGAGAGAGAGAGTTAAATTAATAGAAGAGCAGATTGATAGATTGATATATTTAAATATAATGAACAATGAATATTATATAAACTGTCTTCGTGGTGCAATGCATAAGTGTGTTGATTTTGGGTGTGAGCATCCTAGGTTCGAATCTCCGGACTGTCACATGTGTTTGTTAATTTCATTAATCGAGTTTAGGAGTAAAGTTGGTTGGTGGAGAACATAATAATATATAGTATATACAGTATATACAGGGTGTTTGAAAACCACACCATCAAAATCATATAGCAAACAAGAAGTAAAAACATCTTAATAAACATTGTCCTAGTATTTACCAGTAATGAGATAGAGACATATTAAAAGTGTAAATTAATTCAACCCCATACCACAGACGAATGAGGCGACAGACATATTAAAAGTGTAAATTAATTCAACCCCATACCACAGACGAATGAGGCGACACTAATCCGAACACAGATCCACTACTCCCTAACCACCTAACACACACACACACATATACTGTACATACCCACACCATCAAACCAGTGTCAACACACAAAACAGGGAGCTATATCCCCCTACACCCCAGGACATACAGAGAGTCTTACATGGAGGTACCCTATGATGTTGCTATTTGTTGTGGGCATTAGAAGTTGGGAATGAAGGTCTATGAGGTTTTTATAGTGACGCATTATTATATCTTTAATATGTAATTCATCAAATGTTACGATTGTATCCCATTGCTTTCCTTACACCCTTGTTTCTGCTACATAAATATGATTGTGTATACCTCATTAATGGTATAAAATAGGACATTGGTTATTTAGAAGTTTGTTCTTCTTGTATCTTTTATATTACACCTTTATATTACAGAGAGAGAGAGAGAGAGAGAGAGAGAGAGAGAGAGAGAGAGAGAGAGAGAGAGAGAGAGAGAGAGTTACAAACATACACTGACTACACTGATGTTGCAGTTTAAAATACAGTCTGGGCATAGTTTATTCCTGGCATGTTCTATTAAATGATAGGCAAAGATAATAATGCATAAGGCTCTCTCCCTACCCACCACTCCCTCCGACGTGTATATCAGTATGATATCGAACCTCAGCAAAAATAAAGAACTTCCCACTGGGAAATTAAGGGGAAACTTATATATATATATATATATATATATATATATATATATATATATATATATATATATATATATATATATATATATATTTATATATATATATATATATATATATATATATATATATATATATATATATATATATATACCGGTATATATATATATATATATATATATATATATATATACAGTATATATTTATGTATTAATTCATTATTTTTTTTTAGTTTCCTCCCTAGACCTCCATCAAGCTTCGAAACATACCCTTAAGATTCCCCTTCGAGATAAATTTGTGCTTTTTTCGGTTGAAAAATGCAGACTTGCTATCGCTCGCCAGGTCAAAATCAATACCTAAATGGCACGAAAAGACTTAAAATCTCCAAATTAATAGAACGAATGTCTAAAAATAGCAAAGCAAGTATGCTAAACATGAGGGAGAAGGGGGTCGAGAAAAAGCGAATACCTCCCCCTTAACCCGAGAGCGGCGCGCCATTGATAGTTCAAACCCTCCCGCCAAGCAAGGATATTATGGTTCATTCCCGCCTAAAATTGTAATTTTACCATAAATATCGTTATTACTTATTCATATGCGCCTATTTTATGTTTAATATGAAGATATTAACATGTAACAGCAATAAAACAAGTGGGAATAGTATTTGGGGTGTGAAAAAGATTAATTATTGCCGACCCTCCAGTCATGAGGTGAGAGGCGAACGAGACATAATTATATCCTCCCTCTTTGAGGCCTAAAGGAAGACTGATGTGACTCTCTCGCTTTGTTTCTCTTCCCACGTGCTCTATATGCGCACTAGACGACCTTGGAACCGGGTTGGAGATATTGGCGCGATAAATAAGCCGATAAACAGGAGAATAAGAGGAAAAATAGGTGATAATTGAAGGGGGGGGGGCGAGGAGGGGGTTTTGACACATGTGGAGGAGTGATAGAAGATATGGAGGGGAATTATCTCACTTAATCACATATTCCTTTGTTTTGAGTGCTACTAGGGTCTTTTATAAGGCTTTTTTTTTAGGCCTTGGATCCTAAGAGTCCCGTCCTATTTCACCACCTAACCTCATAAGAGTCTTCTCGCCGTTCCCGGGTAAGAGGTTTCAGAGTAGTAGTTTCATGTTTGTTTATTAACCCCTGTAGGAATATGATGGGTTTGGACAGTTTATTCTGGCTATTATTAGAAAATTGTATTCAGTTTAAGAAGAACGTATGGGAGCTAGAGTTAATTGGGGTACAGTTTACCCCTCTGATTCCTAGAGGTCCGTTCTAAATTGTATAAAATCGTCTAATGATAGCCGGAACAAACGGTCAAAATGCGTCATACTCCTCATAAGGATAAGTATCAATACATCAGCAGCTAAATGATTACATTTAACGCCAGATGGAAATAAGTATGCTGTAGGCGTTTCATTGACATCATAATACTCCATTTTGTCAAGATAAATGTTCTTTATTCTTTTGAAAAGATCAATGGTAATTTTGTCAGCCACCTTCTACTGTAATTTACTCCAGTTATTCATGACGCGAAGACTTTTAAGCTCCTCGGTGTTCTAGTGGTTTAGGTGCTGGAGTGCTGCACTACTGGCCTGGGTTCGAACCCTGGCTGGGTCATGACACAAAAA
Source organism: Paralithodes platypus (assembly GCA_032716605.1). NCBI lineage: Eukaryota > Metazoa > Arthropoda > Malacostraca > Decapoda > Lithodidae > Paralithodes > Paralithodes platypus. The sequence continues at coordinate 27,380,881 of CM064486.1, forward strand.
TATTTATTTATTTATGGCTCTACTTGTTTATTCAGTGAGGCCTTCAATGTGCCCCAGATTACAAGTGTCCTTCTCTAGTACTTAGTTGCGTGTGTTTGTGTGTGAGGTGTGTGTGTGTGTATGGTATCTAGTTACGTGATTACGAGTCGGAGAGGATGGTGGTGAATGGGATATAATTCCAAATGAAGCCACCACTTTTAAGCTCCTCGGTGGTCTACTGGTTTAGGTGCTGGAGTGCTGCACTACTGGTCTGGGCTCGAGCCCTGGCTGGGGCATGACACAAAAATATTAATATATATATATATATCCATCCTGGTATTATATTTCAATCCATATCCGTAAGCTGTACAGTTATAATTGAATTAAAACTTAATTATTATCAACGTTTCAAATTCTTTTAGCATGTTGAAGGACTCTAGTAGTTGACCTCTTGATCTGATATTCATCAGCGAAATCATATGTAATATAGATGGATAGATAGAAAGATAGATAAATAAGGATGCATAGATAGATGAAGATAGATAGAGAGTTAGGTAGATAAAGGCAGACAGAGAGAGAGAGAGCGTGAGTGTGAGTGAGTGAGTGTGTGTGTGTGTGTGTGTGTGTGTGTGTGTGTGTGTGTGTGTGAGAGTGAATGTGTGTGTGTTAGAGAGAGGGAGAGAGAGCGTGAGTGTGAGTGTGTGTGTGTGTGTGTGTGTGTGTGTGTGTGTGTGTGTGTGTGTTACTCAGTTACTCAGTTACTTGTTCGTCAAGGGGAATCCACGCAATGCGAGCTAACTGTGAATGTATTGCGTGAAATGCATGTTAAGTGTTTTATGTACTGTTGGAATGGCTGTGGATGTGTGTGTAGTCTGTATTTAGCCAATTGGCGACATCGGAAACAAAGGCTTAGGGTGGATCTGTATGGTACCATTCTCACTATAGACGGTACCGTCTCGCCCGAAGGCTTAGGTAGCCATCAGCTTAGGTGAACCATATGATACCCATCTCGCCTTGTACCATTTTTGCCAACCCCAGATGGGACGTCACAACGTCGTCCACTTATTCCAGGTACCTATTTACAGCTAGGTGAACTGAGGCTAACACATGAAAGGAGACAAGCCCAATTTGTCTCCGCCCGGCCGGGGATTGAACCCCCGATCCCTCATGTGTGAGACGAGAGCTCTACCTACTAGGCTACGGGCTGTGTGTGTGTGTGTGTGTGTGTGTGTGTGTGTGTGAATGTGTGTGTGTTAGAGAGAGAGAGAGAGAGAGAGAGAGAGAGAGAGAGAGAGAGAGAGAGAGAGAGATAGCGGTACAACTGTTGCTATAAATCCATAAATCGTAAGTGGATTTGTCTGTGTTTGTCAGAAGGATTGGACCCCTCAGGTATATGTAGGGTTTGTTTGTTACCGGTAATAGCTTGTTTGGTTCACATATTTACTGTAGATAGTAGTTATTTAACGGGGTCACCGTTTTTTTTTTATCTTTCTCCAATTTTCTCTCTTTCCCTGTCTTGTATCCATTCGGCCCCATTCAGCCAACTGTTTTAAGACGTTTATCCCCATCCAGGTGTCCATTTCTTCCTGGCGAGCGATAGCGAGCCAGCATTGTATGGAAAATTCCGGCTTCGAGAAATGTTTCTATCGAAAAACGTACAAATTTAGCTTGCTGCCAAAACAAAAATATATATAAGCTGGCTCGCTACCGCTCGCCAGGAAAATATTGACACCTGGATGGGGATAAACGTCTGAAAACAGTAGGATGAATGGGGCCGAATGGATACAAGCCAAAGAGAGAGGGAGAGAAAGAGAATAAAAGTGAGGTATTTATTGTATTCGTTTGTGCTATGTTATCACCATCAGATTAAGTGATAATGAAACTAGATATTATACTTATATATTTGTTATCTAGGGTGGTAGTGTGTGAGAGAGAGAGAGAGAGAGAGAGAGAATGAAGGAGAGATGTAATACAAAATAATTATTAACATAACTTATATCAGCTTGTATAATTATCTCGTTTTATCGCATTCGAAATTATTTGTCTTTAATAGTAGCCCTGAAGAAAAAAATTATACACCGATTTACACGCTGAATACTAATTAATAACACTTTTTACCTCCTATTGTTATTTATATATGCAAATTAATGAAGTGCTCAATCAAGTGGTACAGTCGGGCTATGGAAAGAGTAATTGACCACTTGCGAGTTTCAGGCGATAAGGAAAGTTGGAGCCGTAAACATCGAAATAGGACAGGACTGGAATAATAATTTAGGTTTCTGGTGGACAGAAAGGATGATGAATTTGGTTTTATGTATTTATGCATGTACTCCGACCGTATTTTGCATGTATTAATTATTTTTCTAGTTTCCTCCTTAGACCTCCATCAAATTAAAAAAAAAAATCCATTAGATCCCCCTTCTAGATTAATTTGTACATTTTTCGGTAGAAAATTTTTCCGGCCGAAGGCCGGTTCTTCCAACATTACAGGCTCACTATCGTTCGCCAGGGAAAAATTCGACACCTAAATAGCACAAAAGGTCTAAATATTGACGAAGAAATGAGGCGAAAGGTCTTAAAATCGACTAACTAATGGGGCAAACATTTTAACATCTGAAAACTAATGGGGCTAAACATGAGGGAGAAAGTGGTCCAGAAAACCGGCCCATCCCCCTTATGCTGGGGTCACACATTCACGTATATCACTCCCGTATGCTCCCGTCAGGCGTGATCGCCAATTTTGTGTTCTGACGGGCGTAGTCCGGCCGTGTACGCCCGTATAGACTACGACTATTGCACTTCCTGACATACGTACCGTGACGGGGCCAGTGTTACGTCAGACGTAATGTAGTCGTATGGAACTACGTATGTGCTTGCGACTTGCGTAAGCATGTCCCCGTTAGTCCGCCTGGGCTGCGCGATTTGCGGGAACACGGCCACGCCCATGGCCACGCCCCCACAATACCTGCGTAGCTGAGGCCGTACGTCTTGGGAGTTTTTAGGACTTACGTGGACCGTTTCCGAACAATCGTAGGCACACCCCGTCTGTCCAAACACAGACAAAGACAGTCTTTGTCAACCACGTAGGTCTGGGTTGGAATCTGGGAACTACAAAAGGGCAGGAATGGCCACACCATTCCCATTCCTTCATCGGCACCATGAACAACATCGCGGAATTCATCCTGGAGGAGTTCAATTTTGTGAACTCCCTTTATAGAGGAAAGACCATTCATCCTTGTAACCTTTAACCCGCTGAGTGCCAGCCAATTTTGACGGTGTGCTTCTGCCAGTGCCAGAGTTTTTTTTTTTGGCTAAATCTATCAAGTTGGGAGAGAAAGGAAGGATAATGGTAAAAAAAACACTCGCCTCGCCAGAAATCAGGTCCCCGATCCCGAAAGTAGCTGAAAAGACACTATAGACTACAGAGACTTTTATGGTATCGGAATGTATGGGTGGGAGGGTGGTTTTGGGGTTGGTTGGGGGAAGGTAGAAGGGTAATTGACTTGTGTTACACATATGAAGCCGATTGGTGAGGTAGTTTCGCCACCACGGATTTTCCTTTTTTTCCTTATCTTCGTACGGATACGCTGGAAGTGGGCCGTGGGAGGCGGTTGGGGGTGTGGTGGGGCGAAGGCAGAAGGGTAAGGGACTTGTCACACAAATATGGAACCGATTGGTGCAGTCATTTCGCCGCCACAGATTTTCCTTTTTTTTCCTTCTGACGGGACCGACAGTCAGCGAGTGGGTGGGAGGAGGGATTTGGGATTTTTGTGGTGGGTAGCCTAAAGGGTAAGGCACATGTGGTAAAAATATGAAACCCATAGGTGCAGTCGTTTCGTTGCTACGATTTGTTTTCGGCAGGGTGCAGAGGGTGGCAGGGTTGGCTTGTTGGTTGCTGCTCCGGTGTGGTGAGAGGTGTGACTGGAGTGTCCCCCGCTGGTCCCGTTGTCCCCACCGTACAACGGTGCCGCGTCTTCCCACTCCACCAACCCGCAGTGCGGCGGTTCTGCCAGATGCGGCCGGACTAACGTTAACTTTCCCGTTTGATGGGAATATTTTATGGTTGACGGGAGAAGCTTACGTTTGACCGGGCTAGCTGCTATGTCTTACAGGGCTGCTCCCGTAAGACGTAAGACGTAGCAGCTAGCCCGGTCAGACGTATGATTTCCCGACTTTTGACATACGTGAGCGCGAGCCACGTATCTGATTCGAAATCCAAAACATACCGGGCGGGCTTGGCCGCACCCACCACCTCCCAGACCAGCGTGGCTACTCCCGCCATGCTTACCAACCCCCACGACTAGACACAATTTCATTTACGTTTTGCGTATTCGGTTGCCAACTACCAATAAACCTGCATACGGGAGCATATACGTGAATGTGCGACCCCAGCATTAATATCGATGCCTATACAGCTCCAACTTCCTTATAGCCTGAAACTCGCAAGTGGCCAAAATAATATACATTTTGGCTCGAACGTCCCTTGATTTTGGCCCTGTCACTCTTTCAACTATGGGGGAGGCACTCGCTATAGGCAGTTATGCCTTTTGCCTCCCTCAATCACATAGAAAAAAAAAAAAAAAAAACCCTAATAAAGGTATATTGTCATTAGTAAATCCATCAAGGGGGGTGACCTGCTTTTTGTTATTTCTGTCCTTTTCTCTCTTTCTCTGGCTTGTATCCATTCGCACCATTCAGCCAACTATTTGAAGACGTTTATCCCCATCTAGGTGTCGATTTCTTCCTGGCGAGCGAAAGCGAGCCAGCATTATATGAAGAAATCCGGCTTCGCCGGAGACATTTTTCTATCGAAAAATGTACAAATTTAGCATGCTGTCTAACAAAAATTAAAAATATGCTTGCTCGCTACCGCTCACCAGTAAAAAATTGACACCTGGATGGGGATAAACTTCTTAAAACTGAATGGGGCCAAATGGATACAAGCCAGAGAAAGATAGAAAAGGACAGAACAAAAACAGGTCACCCCCCTTAAGCTAAAGAGTATAAACGTCATGAATCACTATCATCCAATATACGAGTATAAACGTCATGTATCACTATCAGCATACTATAGTCTATTCGCTGTAAGTAGGCGAGGAATCATGACCTCTATACTCTGTAACTAAAAAAAACGACTAGAGTAATCGAGCTAATAGTTCTACCATTTGGGAAGAGTCGGTCAAGGAATAGATGTGGACATGTACAGCCCATTTGCTCTATCCCTTTTTGAGTTACAGAGGATAGAGGTCATGATTTCTCGCCTACTTACAGCGAATTGGTTTTAGATACCCGGTACCCTTCCCCTGCCCTTTTTACGCCTTTGATGTTCATACAGTGCGTAATAGTTCGTACTCACTATGTAATTGTAAGTTTGGAAAGACAATAGAATGTGATCGAAATACGAGCGTACTTTAATATTCAATAGATAATGTATATGGTCAACTGGAGGGGCAGTTGGTAGAGCGCATATCTCCACCTACGCAGAGATATGCCATTAAGGGGATAGTGGCCGGTTTTTTAGGCTATTAATTAATGTATTCATTTATTTTTTAGTTTCCTCGCTAGACCTCCATCAAGCTTAAAACAACACTCCCTAGACCCCCCCCCTTCAAGATAAATGTGTACATTTTCGATAGAAAAATGTCCCGGCTGAAGGCCGGTTCCTCTTAAAATTACAGGCTCGCTATCGCTCGCCAGGAAAAAATCGACACCTAAATGGCACGAAAGGTCTTGAAATTGACAACAAAATGGGGCGAAAGGTATTAAAATCGCCAAATTAATGGAAGGAACGACTTAAAATCTCAAAACTAATATGCTAAACACGAGGGAGAAGGAGGTCCATAAAAAGCGAGTAATACCCCCTAAATATTATAGGCCTCAATTTGCTTCTGGATCTAAATTTCAGGATATGATCCGGAATGCCTCCTAACTTGAATCATTTGTTCCTTGCGCATATCATATGTGCCCTACAAATTTTGTGAAAATCGATTCATTGCTCATCCTATCCTATCTGCCCACTAAATTTCGTATATTATTGCAAGTCAATCATACTAGTACCGGTATATACTTTCGTACGTAAAATCTGGGAGCAAGTACGAATTACCGTGGGCAGCAGTACTTTATAATATATATTTTCTGTTAGTTAAAAACCTTGAGATGGTTCGGCCATATGGAACGTATGGGAAGCGAGAGAATGACTAAAAGGGTGTACGAGAGCGAGGTGGAAGGACAGAGAGGGAGAGGTAAACCGAAAGAGAGGTGGAAGGATGGAGTGAAGAAGTATATGAATGAAGGCGGTGCTGGTTGGGAGGAGGGGCGTCCACTGACTGGGGACAGAGGCGCATGGGGGCGTTTCGTTCGTGCCTACCCCTTCGGGGACCACGGCGTCAGGCAATATATATATATATTGTTTACAATTTATGTTTTACATCACGTCAGCTGCTAGTAGTTATTTCTGCCGCGTCATCCTTAATTAGTTTTTCGGCAGATTGAATTTATTTCTGGAGGCATAAAGTGTGTTTGTTTACCCTTTCTGGCTCGGGTTCCCTTTACACACACACACACACACACACATACACACACTCACTCTCTCTCTCTCTCTCTCTCTCTCTCTCTCTCTCTCTCTCTCTCTCTCTCTCTCTCTCTCTCTCTTTTTCCGTTTGTGTTAACCCCTGTTGCTCTGTTCTATTTTCTCTGTGTGTGAGTGAATATTGCCTTTGTAAGGATGTGTGTGTTTATGTACGTTTATGTGTGTGCTGCATATTTTTGACGGTTGCAGGGTGTGAGAAAATACATGTAAATTAATCATGCATATAATTATTACCTCTTTCATCGGATTGGTGTGTGTGTGTGTGTGTGTGTGTGTGTGTGTGTGTGTGTGTGTGTGTGTATGTATGTTTGTGGGTGTGTGTGTGTGTGTGTGTATGTCGTCATTTACATGCGGGGGTTGTCAGTTTCAAGTTACAACAAACATACGCTCTTGTAGGTGTTACGAGAGAGAGAGTGAGAGAGAGTGTGTGTAAGGTTAAGTGAGAGAGGGTGAGTATGTGTGCGAGTGCGAGAGCGTGGAGTGAGAGATTCACCTGGGTAAGTGACGACAAATTGCTCAAATAAATATATGTATTCACGAACAGCGATGTAATATCAATCATTTGGTTTCTACAGTAGACATGGCCTCCCCTTTGACTACTAAATCAAAATCGTTTAATGATAGCCAGAATAATGTGTTGAAACGCGTCAAACTAAGGTGTCATAATCAAGATCACGATAAATCACTTCTTGTATTTTGGCGAACACGAGACGATTTTGATATAGTAGTCAAAGAGTTAAGGGGGGTCACCGGCTTTTTTTTTCTCCGTTTCTCTCTTTACCTGGCTTGTATCCATTCGGTTCCACTCAGCCAACTGTTTTAAGACGTTTATCCCCATCCAGGTGTCCATTTCTTCCTGGCGAGCGATAGCGAGCCAGCATTGTATGGAGAAATCCGGCTTCGCCGGAGAAATTTTTCTATCGGAAAATGTACAAATTTACCTTGCTGTCAAAACAAAAATGTATATATGCTGGCTCGCTACCGCTCGCCAGGAAAATATTGACACCTGGATGGGGGTAAACGTCTTAAAACAGGAGGCTGAATGGGACCGAATGGATACAAACCAAAGAGAGAGGGAGAGAAAGAGAAAAAAAGCGAGGTGGGCCCCCTTAAAACTCACACACATAAGTACATTTTTGGTGCAGAAGTTCAACAATTGTAGTTTACTTGCTTTTGGTTTTCGGTCGTCCCTGAGAAGTAGAGTAGGCTTTATATCACTGTCTCTCTCTCACTCTCACTCACTCACTCTCTCCCTCCCCCTTTCTCTCTCTCATACAGACACACACACATTCACACTCACGTTTATTCTCTCTCTCGCGCACACACATACACATACTCTCTCACATTCACACAGACACACACACACTCTCTCTCTCTCAAAGTATAATATATGCGGCTATGACCACCCTTAAAAAACACTGCCAGCCTGATTTTCTTTCATCTTTGGGTTTCTTGCAATTTCTCACGAGCTATTTGAGTGTTGTTGTTTTTTCAATGAGGGTACGCAGTTTCGAGCACACACGTTTCACCCGTTGAGGATCATGACGCGTTTTGACCATGTATTCTGGCTACCTTCAGACGATTGTATACAGCTTAGGAAGGATATGCGGGAATGAAAAGGGCAAAGACTGACTCAATTGACCCTCTGACTTCCCTATACCCATCCTAATCGTAATAAAATCGTATAATATTAGCCAGAAAGCAGAAAAGAAATGCGTGATTGGATCTTGAAAAGGTTAAGGGGAGGTTTTTACTTTCCTAGACCTTCATCAAGCTTGAAAAATACCCCCAAGACCCCCCCTTCGAGGAACATTTGTACATTTTTGTTTCGGCTGAAGGCCGGTTCCTCCTAAATTACAGGCTCGCTTTTGCTCGCCCGGAAAATATCAACACTTAAATGACACGAGATGTCTTAATAGTGACAAGTAAATGGGGCGAAAGGTCTTCAAATCGACAAAATAATGGGGCGAACGACTTAGACATTTTAATCTAACGGGGCTAAATATGAGGGAGATGTGGGTCCGGTAAAGAACCTGCTTTGGACCGAGGTTGACGTATAAATGATCGGTGTATGGTCATTATGGCCGAATACCGTACCAAATAGGCTATGTACAATCGCGCTAAGAAGTCATGACTCGATTTTTCTAAGGCTCGGACAAAAGTCCCCAAATCTGGCTACCACTGGCAACTCTCCACTGCCCGTCAGAGCCCAGTCATTTCCTAATTTATAACTATAGGTCTTCGGATATTCCCAATAATTGGCCTACTGACAAAATTAACCTATTCATCCTTTTACATTATATTTATGCTGTTGTTTGAATATATACTGTATAAGTAAGATTTGTTTTCAATATCTTTATAGAATAATGAAAGTATTTAATTTCCTGGCGCTATCTAGCATGTTACGCTCCCTGGGCCTGCCGCCTGGAGGCCTGCAAAAAAATGCAAGTCAGTCACTGCCAGTATATGAGGGAGAGTGTATCTCTTCCGCTCATATATCCACCTTTGTCCTTTACTACATGCCTTTCCATCTTTCGTTCCTATATGGGTGTCCCTATGGGCTATTAAATATGTTATAAGAGAAATTTCATCGTCTGTCTATACAAATTACAAGCTGTTATAATAATAATAATAATAATAATATTTATTCAGTTAGCAATTTACAGAGTTGGTACCACATAGTATGTTACAAATATGACATGTACCAGCCTTGCATAATTCCAACTAAGGATAGCCCAATAAGGCCGTTAGGCGTATTTCCATCGGGATCCTTGTGGGATTAGGTTAGCTGGGGAAATGGGGAGGATAAAGAAATAGATATTTAGAGAAAGTATTTCTAGGGGGTTATTTTAAGATACCTTACATCCTATAGTAAATATCAGTAATCCGTAATCAGTAATAATTTCAGTTTGGTTTGTCTATCTCTTATGTCGTATTTAGTAGTAGACATAAGCTTGGTGCTCCCTTCTTGCAGCTGTCCGGTTCAGGTGTTCCTTCAGGCTACGTCTGAAGGAATACATTGTTCTCTTTTCACGGACTGACTGGGGTAGGTCGTTCCAGTCTTTGATGGCAGTGAAGAAGAATGTTTGCTTACCCTGTCCTTGGATTCTCGGGACCTTAAAATTAAACATCCTGTTTCTTGTATTATGTCCACTCCTCTCATTTGCTTTAACAAAATCATTCTTTAGATACTCTGGAGCTCTGTCATAGAAAATTTTGAAGGCATTAGTGAGCCTGATTTGTTTGGCCCTGTCAGAGGCATTGAGCATACCTAGTGACTGAAGTTGTTCCTGGCCAACATGTGATCTGGGTCCTAGGTTCAGCATGAACCTAACCATTTTATTTTGAGTGACCTGAAGTTTGTGCTGTGCTGATTTAGATGATGCAGAGTACCAGGATGACACAGAATAGTCAAAATGACATTGAACAAGCGCTTGGCAGAGGGTCTTTTTGGTCGCCGCGGGCAAGCATCCCACCTGTCTATACAGGTATTTTATACGTGCTCTACACTTACTCAGGATAGATTCCAAAATTGTTTCACCTGACAAACTCGCGTCCAGTTTTAGTCCGAGATATTTAACTTGTGACACTGTTGTTATAGGAATATCATTACAGTTGACCGAGAAGCCCACAATGTCTTTCAGTTTGCGTTTTGTTCCACATAAGATGGCTTCCGTCTTGTCCAGGTGAAGAGATAGTCTATTGTCCACTAGCCATTCACTACATGATGCTAGTTCTTTGGAAAGTGAAGCGGCAATACTTATTGGGTCTTTTCCTGAAACCAGAAGCACGCTGTCGTCTGCATACAGTAATAATTTACATGAGACGCTCAGTTCCATGTCGTTCACATAACAGAGAAAGAGTAAGGGACCAAGGATGCTTTCCTGCGGGACCCCACAGTTAATTGGCAGAGGATCAGATATATTATCATAAATTTTGACTCTTTGGGTTATACCACTAAGATAAGATTTAAACCAGTTCACAGACCCTATGCCCATTGCTTGTAGTTTATTACATAGGATATCATGGTCTACTGTGTCAAACGCTTTTTGTAGATCAAGAAGAACCATACCGGTGTAGTTACCTTTAGACATTTCTTTACGAATGTGATCCGTTAAGCGGATGAGACAGGAGTCTGTCGAGTACATGCATCTGCAACCTGATTGAAACTTATAGAATAGATCATTTTGTTTGAGGTAGTATTCAATTTGGGTGTATACCGCTCTTTCAAGGATTTTAGATACAATACATAATATGCTAACTGGTCTGTAGTTGCCAACTTCTAGTTTATTTCCTTTCTTGAATAGAGGGGTTAGCTTAGCTTCCTTCAGTTCAGCAGGTACAGTGTTGGTGTTAATTGACAAGTTGATGATGTGGGTTAGGGGGCCTGCTATACCAATGGCTCCATCTCGTAGAAATTTGTCAGGAATTTTGTCTGGTCCTGTGCTTTTATGTACATTTAGGTTAGACAGCTCGTCAAAAGTGTATTTTGGTGTAACATTTTGCAATCCAAATGTGTTCGGGTGTGTATGTCTTTATCTCTGTAGAAATTACGAAAGGTGGCCGTTGTTGTCGTGTATTTATTGAGAGGTTGAGGTAGGTTCTGTGCAAGTGTGTTTGATATGGAAGTGAAGAAGGAGTTGAAGTAGGTTGAAATTTGTTGTTTATCGTGGCAAACCTGATCATTAATGGTGAGAGCAATATTAGTGTTAGACGAATCCCTTGTCTTGTTGCTGTAGCCTGTTGTTTTTAGGTGCCTCCATAGTTTCTTTGGGTTATTCTGATATTCCTCTGCCTTATTGTGAAAATAATTAGTTTTCGCTGATTCATTTTCCTACTTAGTTTATTCCTGGCCCTGTTGAACTCATTTTTCAGACCTTGATCCTGTCTATGTTTCGCTAGCCTTTTTAACAGATTGTCTCTGTGTTCCAGATGGTGTAGTATGTCATTGTTGATCCATGGGTCTGACCTTGCTTTAATTCGTATGTCTTTCAGAGGAGCTATTTCGTCTAGGATGTTTGTGATGATGGTTCTGAAGCCAACCCATGCGTCATTAACGTTTGTACTTCCAAACACTGGAGACCAGTCTGTATTCCATAAAATGTCCAGAAATGTTTCCTGATTGTAGTTTCTGAGTGACCTTGTTTTGATAACCTTGTGATTCTCTAGGGTAATTTTTGTGGTTTTCCGTGTGCAATATGTGACGAGGTGATCACTTATCCCAGTCTGTATAACCCCTGATTGGGATATTTTGTCCTCTCTGTTACAGTTATGTGGTCTAATATTGTGGCAGTGTTCTCAGAGATACGTGTGGGGGTTGTGATGAGTTGTTTGTGATTGTGCATTGTCAGTATATTTTTTTTTTTTTTTGCCTATATGCCTATATTCTCGTACAAGCCTATCATTTCGTTGTTTGTAACACAGGTTAAAATCCCCTAGTATGATGGATTCATTCGGAGGGTCTAGCGATGACAAAGTTCGTTCAAATTTGGTCAAGAATTGTGTATCGGCTGGTGGCCGTGACCCCAATTGTGATGGGTCTTGTCCTCGGCAGGTGTAGGTCGATCCACAGAGCTTCGTGATTTTCTACATGGAGGTCGGTCCTACAGTAGTTGTGTGTGTGAGGTTGTTTTTTACATACAGACATACTCCTCCCCCATGCCTATTGCGATCATTCCTAACCATATTGAAACCTTGAATGTTTATTTCACCATCGTTTATACTTGAATCCAGCCAGGTTTCTGTGATTGCAATTATTGAAGCTTTGGCCTTATTAGCTAACAAGTTTATTTCTGACAATTACATTGATCTGGCGTTAATGTGGATAAGATGGAGCCCTTTGTTGGTGAACACTCTGTATTCATCTTTGATTTTGAATGTGTCCTGGCTGGATTCTGAGTTGTTAATACTTGGATCATTTACATTAATATTCGGTAATGAATGCAAGGCACACTTATTGCAAAGGAATTCCCGTTCTTCACTGTTGGTCTTCTTAGAGATGCACTTCATGTGAGCTACATGTTTACACTTTACACAGTTTTGGATCTTCTGACGTCGTGTTATGAGTGATTCACAAATAAAACAAATGGTTTCGCGATGTTGTACAGCTGAGTTCCTACATTTAACACATTCAACTTCGTTTCTACTGTTAACGTAAGTACATCGGTTATGAAAAATTTCATTACAACTGTTGCATTGTAAAAGTGAACTCCTATTGTTGAAACCAATATTACAGACTATACATAGTTTTTTCTTACTGTTTATCATACGACTGGAGGTGTGGTTTGGTCCGCGTCGATCAGCTGTTTGTGCGGGAGAGGGCAGGGGGTACTCGCGGTCGGGCTGTGGTTGTTTGCTGTTGTTGTTGTTGCTTTCATTGTCCGTTGATGCTGCTTCCCTGTTGATGTATTTGCGAGTGCTACCTGTTTTTATTGTTGGTCTTGTTGCATGTTGTGCTACTTGGGTCGCCGATATCTGTGGTATTAATGGTAATGCTGTGGGTAGTGTAGAGTTGGTGGAGTGGGTAATTGCTAATTCCCTGCATTTATCGCATTCCATTTCTTTTCTGCTGGTAACATAAGTACATCGATTGTGTACTGTTTCATTACAAATACTACATTGTGATGTTGGACTCCTTTTGTTGAATCTAATATCGCACACTGTACATAGCTTCTTTTTATTGTTCGTCGTACGCCTGGCGGTGTGGTGATCAGCTGTGCTGCTAGGGTGTGAGCGCAGGGGTTGGGGACTGTCTGTGGCTATGTCTCCCCCTATGACCCCTCCCAGCCCCACCTGTATTTACTGTTTGATGATGTCCTTATTCCTGGCTGCTAATTCCATTGTTGATGTTGTTGCGACTGATGCCTTTCTTCCTAGCTGCTCCAGTTACATGTTGAGCCACCGATAGTGTTGTGTTGTGTTGTGGGTTGAATTGGAGCGTGACGGGAGACTGGGTCGCCGACCGTGTTGGGTTGTGTTGTGGGTTGAATTGGAGCGTGACGGGAGGCTGGGGTACCTGTAGGCCCGGTTTGTAATAACAATTTTTTCTGCTAGGGACTGTTGAAATGACGGTGTCTGTCTTACTTGGTTGGTGGTGAGGTTTCTTCAGTGTTGACCTAGGGCCGGGGTTGGTCTCTACATCTCCGCAGCTAATTAGAGTGTAGCACAATAGGTGTTGTAGCAGGTTGTGCCAGAGTACTTGCCAAGCCGCTGTGTCTTCCCGATATATAAACTTGACCAGGCAGGAATGGTGACAGAAGGTTCACTTATGTGTGATTTCTGTGTGACGAGGTCCCTCAATACTTGTTTAGTGTTGACCTGGTACACTACCGGTCCCCTCTGAACCTTTATATCGGCACAGCCCCTCTGGATGTTGAGGAGGATGATACACAGGGAGAGAGCTACGCACGCACCCTTCACTCCTCTCGCCATCTTGGCGAACAGTTTGGCGAACAGTTCTCGAGTATTCAAGCTTTATCCCAAAATATACTGGAGACCGCTTTGTTTTTTAAGGCAGACTTGTCCCACATAGAGAATTAAATGTGGAAAAAACAATTTGTTATATGTTTATTTACGTGATTTATTGACACTCATGGGTTGAATATTACTTTTAACGGTTGGTTTTAATTTTATGAGATACTTTTCTCCCAGTATTGTTGGCTTAAAAAGTAATAAAAGCACTAAGAGACTTCCTCCACATTTTAATCCTGAATCTAGTGAGCGAAATACTACGAGTTTCACATTCTTTCGTTCGGGTTAGTCTCAACTTTCGTATTATTTGGTTTGCTCTCACATAATGAGATAAATATATTGTAACAATACTTATATATCGTGTTTTTGGTATTTTGTCCTTCAATACAGTTCTCCCGGTGTGTAATATGTGAATATAGTAGAGCCTCAATAGTTGCCAGATAGCACTTTCTGAACAAAAGGTACTGGGAATCGAGTCATGACTTCTTAGCGCGATTGTACAATCGCGCTAAATAAGTGATGTCTCGGCACTAAGTATGTTTATCAATAATTGGTATCAGCAAAATCTAAGCTTCATTTCTTCATATCGAGTGAAATATACAAACATTTTCCTACACTTACCCACCCTATTCAATATCTAACAGACACTAATACAGCACAGAGGAAGCCAAACGTAACGACAGCTGGGACATGACTTATTAGCACAACCTTACTAAAGCAGCCGCGATCCAATGTTTACCTGTTATTTTACTGAGCTGCATATATTTCTTAACTAATTAATATACTCTATACTATCTATCTATCTATCTATTGCCTGACGCCGTGATCCCCGAAGGGGTGGCCACGAACGAACCGCCCCCATGCACCTCTGTCCCCAGTCAGTCGACGCCCCTCCCCCCAACCAGCACCACCTTCGTTCATGTACTTCCTCACTCCATCCTTCCACCTCATATTCGGTCTACCTCTCCCCCTCTGTCCCTCCACCTCGCTCTCATACACCCTCTTAGTCATTCTCTCGCTTTCCATACGTTCCATATGGCCGAACCATCTCAAGTTGTTCCTTTTCACACTTTCCAGCACATCTACCTACACACCACACCTCCTTCTTACTTCCTCATTAGTCTGTCTATCCCTCCATGTAACTCCGCACGCACTCCTTAAGTAATTCATTTCCACTGCTCTCACTCTTGGTCTGAGTCTCTCAACCAACGTCCATGCTTCGCTTCCGTAAGTCAGTGTCGGGATTACCACACTGTCATGCAAGGACTTCTTCACTTCCATACTGACCACCCTATTTCTTGTTACTGCTTTTAGCATTCCTACAACCCTCTTCCCCTGTTGTACCCTCTCCCGCACCTCTTCATCCATAGTCCCATCTTTACTCAACACACTGCCCAGATACTTAAAAGAGTTGACGATCTCCATAGCCTGACCGTTCAGCTTCACCTCACACTCTGTGACTTCACCCCTTTCGAAGACCATAACCTTGCTCTTCCCCGTATTTACCTTCAAATTCCGTTTTTCGCACACTGTTCCAAACTCATTTACCAGACCCTGCAACTCCCATTCATTATCACTCATCAGAACTGTATCATCCGCAAACAGCAGTATAGGTAGCTTCCACTCAATTCCCTCCCTTTTCAGCGATACACCAACATCCACTGCTCTTGATAGTATTTCTTTCATAACTCCATCCATATATACAGTAAACAACCACGGGGACATCACACACCCCTGTTTCAAACCAACATTCAGGTCAAAGAACTCGCTCTGCTCACTCTCCACACGTACTGCCGCCTTTGCACCCTCATACATGCTCTTCACTGCTTTCAGCAACTTGCCCTCTACTCCGTATATTCTAAGTACTTTCCACAAACCTTCTCTATCCACTCTGTCATAGGCCTTCTCCAAGTCCATAAAGGCAACATACACCTTTTGTTTCTTCTCCAGATACTTCTCCACAACACAATTCAGGGTAAAAATCTGATCTACACATCCTCTTCCCTTCCTAAAACCTCCCTGCTCATCGCCTATCCATTTCTCCGTTCTCACTCTCACTCTCTCATACACTACCCTACTGTATACCTTCCCTACTACGCTTAGAAGACATATTCCTCGGTGGTTACCACACACTCCTCTTTCCCCTTTGCCCTTATATAGGGGGACTATTATGCCAGTCTTCCACTCATCGGGTGCACTCCCCTTCTCCCATGCTAGTTTGCACATTTTCCATACCCATTCTATCACTATCTCACCACCATACCTCAACATTTCCCCACACACTCCATCTGTTCCTGGTGCTTTCCCCAACTTCACCCTTTTCATGGCTTCCCACACTTCTGACCTCCTGATCCCCACCTCCTCCTCCACTACTTCTCTTCTTCTCCCTCCCATACCATATCCAGCTATGTTTGCTGGCTCTTCATTCCTTTCATTTAGCAACTCACTGAAGTACTCCCTCCACCTTTCGACTCTCTCTTGCTTCTCGGCTAGCATTCTCCCATTCTTATCTTTCACACCCTTACTGTTTCCCTTGCTACCTTCCCTAACTTTCTTGACTTCTTTCCAGAACAGTTTCTTACTCTCCCTCCATTTTACACTCAGATTCCTTCCATACAAGCTATACAAGCTTAGAAAACTTGTACATAAACCTGAAAATATTTATATAATATCAGAAACCTGTTCTCCGCAGTGCGTCTGTATTTTGTAAACATTTGCAATCCTTCATTTAAGGGGCTAGTGGCTTTTGTTTTGGTCTATTAATTAATCTATTCATTTATATTTTAGTTTCCTCGCTAGACCTCCCTCAAACTTGGAAAAACAGTCCCTAGATTCCCCCTCATGATAAATTTGCAATTTTTTCGGTGGAAAAATTTCCTGGTTCCTTCTAAAATTACAGGCTCGCCAGGAGCGATAGCTCGCCAGGAACAAATCGACACCTAAATGACACGAAAGGTCTTAATATTGACAAAGAAATTAGGCGAAAGATCTCAAAATCGCCAAACTAACGGAACGAACGTCTTAAAATCTCAAAACTATTATGCTAAACACGAGGTAGAAAGGGGTCCATCAAAAGCGACTACCTCCCCCTTAACACGATTATTTGGCTATGATTTGTACTACTGGTACATTCTGACGATCACATGTAGGTAAGGTAAGGAGAGAGATCTAGGATTAGTGAAGCGGACATGGGCCCTTTTTTTGGCCTATTAATTCATGTATTCCTTTATTTCTTAGTTTACTCGCTACACCTCCATCAAACTAAGAAAAACACCCCTAGACCCCCTCTCAAGATAAATTTGTACATTTTTCGGTAGAAAAATGTTCCGGCCGAAGGCCGGTTCCTCGTAAAATTACAAGCTCGCTATCGCTTTCCAGGAAAAAACCTAAATGGCACGAAATGTCTTAAAATTGACAACTAAATTGGGCGAAAGGTGTTGAAATCGCCAAACTAATGGACCGAACGTCTTAAAATCTCGAAACTAATGATGCTAAAACACGAGGGAAAAAAAGGGACCATAAAAACGGCCCATGTCCCCTTAATGTGTAGTATTATTGCTACCATAAGGCTTAGGGAGTAGCCACCATGGAAACAATTATAGTTGAATTATTCATAGTGTTATTCGCGAGTATAATTATTATTTCTTTAGTTCCAGTCACATAATTCATGCAAATTTCTCTCTCATTCCCTCACCACCCCCCCCCCCCCCCCCCGCCTCTCTCTCTCTCTCTCTCTCCCCCCTCTCTCTCTCTCTCTCTCTCTCTCTCTCTCTCTCTCTCTCTCTCTCTCTCTCTCTCTCTCTCTCTCTCTCTCTCTCTCTCTCTCTCTCTCTCTCTCTCTCTCTCTCTCTCTCTCTCTCTCTCTCTCTCTCTCTCTCTCATAACTGCTAGAGAGTGTTCGTCTGACTGATGTAACATGAAACTACTAACCTCCTCATACAAATAAACAGGATTCGCGCACACACACACACACACACACACACACACACACACACACACACACACACACACACACACACATACACACACACACACACACACACACACACACACACACACACACACACACACACACACACACACACACACAATAAATAAAAAAAGAGTATATTTAATAGTGTACAAAAAGAACGAATCCCACTCCCAGCAACAGAGCTCCCTATCAATCAAATCCACTTGGGACCACAAACAACCTAATTGACCACCTGCGAATTTCAGATTATAAGGAAGTTGGAGCCGTAAACATGGATATTTAACAGAAATATAGACGTTATGAGAGTCTGTGATGGCTATAAAGATTGCTAATTTGTTTTTATGGCTTTTTATGGGCAAAACAACCATATTTTAGTGGGTAACTCTGCTAAATATCGATTTCAAAAGTTTCTACTTCCTTATAGCCTGAAACTCGCAAGATGTCAATTGATCCTTCTTCATATGGGTAATCTAAAATACGGGACATTTGAATATAGGTTATGTAAATAGGGTTCGGTGAGGGTCGAATGAAGTTATATACAGTAGATAAGGTTCTGGGTCTATATGTGGTAGAATCGTCGTAAGTTTTGTTGACAGTTTGATATAGTCACACAAACTTCTCTCCCCTTCCCCTCCCACTCAGATAATCCCCCCTCTTTTACCTCCACACAATCTCTCTCCCCCTCATACACAATCCCACCACCTCCTTCCCGCACGCAATCCCCCTCCTTTACCTCCACACAACCTCCCTCCCCCTCACACACAATCCCACTACCTCCTTTCCCCACGAAATCCCCCTCTTTTACCTCCACACAATCTCCCTCCCCTCACACACAATCCCACTACCTCCTTCCACCACACGCAATCCCCCTCTTTTACCTCCACACAATTTCCCTCCCCCTCACACACAATCCCACTACCTCCTTTCCCCACGCAATCCCCCTCGTTTACCTCCACACAAGCTCCCTCCCCCTCACACACAATCCCTCTACCTCCTTCCACCACACAACCTCCCTCCCCCTCATACACAATCCCTCTACCTCCTTCCACCACACAACCTCCCTCCCCCTCATACACAATCCCTCTACCTCCTTCCACCACACAACCTCCCTCCCCCTCATACACAATCCCTCTACCTCCTTCCACCACACAACCTCCCTCCCCCTCATACACAATCCCACTACCTCCTTCCACCACACAACCTCCCTCCCCCTCATACACAATCCCTCTACCTCCTTCCACCACACAACCTCCCTCCCCCTCATACACAATCCCTCTACCTCCTTCCACCACACAACCTCCCTCCCCCTCATACACAATCCCACTACCTCCTTCCACCACACAATCTTCCTCTCCCCCCCCCACAATCCCACTACCTCCTTCCCCCACACGATCCCCCTCCCCCTCATACACAATCCCACTACCTCCTTCCACCACACAATCTTCCTCCCCCTCACACACAATCCCACTACCTCCTTCCCCCACACGATCCCCCTCCCCCTCATACACAATCCCACTACCTCCTTCCACCACACAATCTCCCTCCCCCTCATACACAATCCCACTACCTCCTTCCACCACACAATCTCCCTCCCCCTCATACACACTCCCCCCACCTCCTTCCACCACACAATCTCCCTCCCCCTCATACACAATCCCACTACCTCCTTCCACCACACAATCTCCCTCCCCCTCATACACAATCCCACTACCTCCTTCCACCACACAATCTCCTCCCCCTCATACACAATCCCACTACCTCCTTCCCCCACACGATCCCCCTCCCCCTCATACACAATCCCACTACCTCCTTCCCCACACAATCCCCCTCTTGCTCCCCCTCCCATTCTACTCACACATACACTTCCAATCAAGAGAACAGCCACACAGACTAGCAACGGAGGATGACCGGAAACTGCACTAACAGAATATTTCTCACTATAACTGTAACGTAGCTTCCTATAACAATAAATGCCAAGCCCCCCCCCCCCCCCACACACACACACGGCAATACAGCCAATCATACCGACCACGAAGTGTGTTGAAAAGCGTACCAATTAATTTTTTTTTATCAAGAATAATAATGTTAAACAAATAAAAAGAAGAAAAAAGAGGTGTAAAAGGGATGCCCATCAATCCCTCTCGCCTCGCGTACTGGCAGGTTGTCTCGTTGTTTGCATGGGTAATGGAATATTGTATAAATTGAAGGAAATGTATACGGTCATGTAACACCACATAGAGCCATACACAACATAGCATAACATAGCAGCACATATAGCCTAACATAACAACACACACATCAACACCACATAGACCCATACAAAACAACATACCATGAGTCAACATATTATACCCGAACAACAAACATCCATTAGATCCTCCTTCTAGATTAATTTGCACATTTGTCGGTAGAAAAATGGCTCGGTCGAAGGCCGGCTCTTCCAAAATTACAGGCTCACTATCGTTCGCCAGAAAAAAATCAACACCTATATACCACGAAAGGTCTTAATATTGACAAGACAATGGGCCGGAAGGTCTTAAAATCGACAAACTAATGGGACAAACATCTTAAAATCTGAAAACTAATGGGGCTAAACACGAGGGAGAAGGGGATCTAGAAAAAACTACCCATCTCCCCTTAACACCACAACAAAACCAATTACCCAAAAATAATGAGCGGACTAGCAACCAATGACTACACTCAAGACCTTTCCCATCAACACCAGATAACATACCACATCACACCATCACACACCATAATATTCACAACATACCCCAGCCTCACACACCATACCACACCACACCAAAAGACAATACACCACACCACACCACGCCATCGCATATCATTCCACACCACAAGACACCATGCCCCACCCCACCATACCTCTACATCACACACCACACCACCACACACCATTCACACCACACCATACCATACCATATCTCATCATCACTCACCACACCCCACCACACCACTTAATTCACACCACAACACCACACACTACACCATGCCATTCACACCCCACCACACCATACCTCAACATCACGCACCACACCACAACACCACACCATTCACACCACACTATACCTCAACATCACACACCACACCATTCACACCACACCATACCTCAACATCACACCACACCACACCAGACACCATCACATCCCACCATACCATTCACACCACACCCCAACATCACACACCATCACAGCACTTTCCAATATAATACAACACATAAACCACAGTCTAACTCCTACTGTAACCTAACCCAACCCACCACACCTCAACCCAACCACACCACGGAATCTAATTAGCTTGAAAATATTAAATACGTGTGAGTTAGATGCAGGTGCTCTGTCTGCCTGTCTAGCATACTGTATTGTCTCTTTTATCTCTTTATAGGTCTATATATTTATATACTATCTTCGCCCATCCCATCTCACTCTCACTCACTCTCACTCACTCTCTCTCTCTCTCTCTCTCTCTCTCTCTCTCTCTCTCTCTCTCTCTCTCATAATGAGCTTGACAGTTGAATTATAAACATGTTAGATACAAGGCTAGTTATATAACTGTAAAAGATGTTATTGTGTATACAGTATATGAACTACTATACAGTATTTTGTTCACTATAATTAGGTACAAATCTTAGTCTATAACCTCTATAACTCAAAAACGACAAGAGTAATCGAGCTAATAATTATGTCTTACCATTTGGGAAGGGTCAACCAGGGAATAGGTGTGGCAAGTTACAGCCCATTTGCTCAAGCCTTTTTTGAGTTACAGAGGTTAGGGGTTACGACTTCCGTAATGGATGGGCTATAGTAATGAACACTTCTCTAAGCACTGGAGAGCTTCGGTAGACAATAGAAGAAGTTGAAGGAATACTTGCCTATTTATATTTTGAATCTTTGTTTATCAATTTCTTCAGGCTTTTTATAATCATACAAAGGCTTTTATTCAACCATTTTCAGTGTCTCGCCAATAGCCGTGGGTAGTGGAGGGTGCAGAGAGAGTCTTCTTTAATGTTATCCTACTCTTCCACTTGTAGTAAACCTATATTTAGGGCTTTGCTATATGTACTAGAATCAAGTCTTGACCACTTCGCTGGGAACATTTAAGGATTTGTTTTTGTTCATCTGGTTTAGGGGATTGCTGTTGTTGTTTCTGTTGAGGGCCATGTTTATGCAGGGAAGACCGTGCATATCGGTTATCATATTTGTTCTCTTATATGATAATTATTTGAGGTGATTTGCCGCATCAGCCACGAGCAGGGCCGCTTAACATAACACAATTTGACATGCACAGTACGCTGAGCTAATGGGCAACTCTAATCCTTTCGTTTTTCAAGGGGATAGGTAGGCCTTCTCCGCTCTCTCGCTCCATTTTCTGTTTTTCTTATACTTGTTGTATCTCCATAACTGAGCCGTTTTTTTCAAAGCAACATTTTGGATGCCCATATATCCCATTCAGTACTGGAGTCGTCCTTTTAACTTTATTCTGGCTACTATTAGACGATTATATTGTTTAAAATAGGCCCTCCAGTAATAAACAAGGTTCGAACTATCCCACTTAACCCTTTTTACGACCACAGATCCATATAAAGCTGCACAATATCGTCTAAATATAGCTAGAAGAAAGTGAAAAAGACGTCGCTGGTACAGAATGGGAAATAGCTGATCCCTACCTATGATCAAAGGTTTGGTACACCCTCTCCCTCCACTAAGGGTCATTCTACCTCGAAGGGCGTATCACAGTAACCAAGCCCGACTTTGACTGTTTAAGGGGAGATCTCCACTTGAGGGATTTTTTTCTTGACCCCTTTCTCCCTCATGTTTAGCCCCATTGCTTTTGATATTATAAAACGTTTGCCCCATTAGTTTAGCGATTTTAAGAACTTTCACCCCATATTAAGACCTTTCGTGCAATTCAGGTGTCGATTTTATCCTGGCGAGCGATAGCGAGCCTGTAATTTAAGAGGAATTTTACACTTGATGGAGGTCTAGGGAACAAAATAAATACCTCCCCTTAACTTGACATTTACAATAACCCGACGTTGAAGCCCAGATTCACATTGTGAAGGGTCTGGTCCCCCTCCACCGCTAATCCCACTACTGACAACATTGCCTTCATTTTACATGAACATATTCAAACTATTTTTACATCACCTTTGATCCAGGATGGTATGGATATTATTTTAGGCCTATGTCAAATTCATTTTATAGGTTCACAGCACCCCCATCCCCCACTAGGGGTAAATTTTCATCTGTGAGTGTTTTTTTATATATTTATTTATTTATTGTTTTTTTATTATTTGTTTAAACCACTATTTCCCTATTTCAGTACCCGGGCTGTTTTCAGTAACACAAATGTGCACGTCTTTTAGGGGTATGGGAAAGAAGATCCTTATCGATTTCGAAAAGGCTAAGTCCCCTCCATCCTACAAGTAGGGAGGAGCATTAGTAACTTAATATTTGTTTATTTGAAATCTTTACTACTCAGTCAGTTTCGTATCAGTGTTTTTTAGTTCAATACTATTCATTGAATATAGTTTGTTTTTTCTTGTAACGATCTATCGGTCTATCTATTGCCGGACGCCTTACTCCCCTTAATGAGGGGACCTATTCCCTGTAAGAGGGACAACCCGAGCCAGTTTACTGAAAGACTTACAGGATTGACCACTCAAATTAGGATTCACCCGACTCCGAGGCCCTCTGTGTATCTTGTTAGCACTATTTTTCTACAGTGGTGCTCGGCTAGTCCATCCACTAACCTGCCTTACCCTTGGGTAAGCAGTACGGATTTGTATCAGATTTACTCCCCTAGACAGGTTGCCGTCCAAGGCTGACGAGTCCCATCCACCCAGATTTTTAAAAGGTCTCCCCTAGATGGGTTGCCGACCAAGGCTAACGAGTCCCATCCACCCGTGTTGTAATAATATGGAGTGCAAAATATATTTATTAGTGATGACAACTCTCCCTCTCTTGCGGCGAATGCGAGGCAACCGCCTTTCAACACGGTCCCACTCCTATTCTGTCCAGCTCTCCAAAACAAGAATTGACAAATTTGCTCAGTCTTTCTTCTACTCAGCAAGTGAACACTGGAACTCTCTCCCTCAATCAATTTTTCCTTCATCCTATGACTTAAACTGCTTTAAACTTCGTATGTCCAGGCATTTTGACCCCTACTGCATGTCCCTTGAATTTGGCTCTGTCACTCTTTTGGCTTTGGGGGAAACACTCGTTACAGGCAACCTGCCTTTTGTCTCCTTCATACACATAATTTTGTTTTGTCAGATGTGGACCCAGATTTGATAATTTATATAAATCGTTTTAAGTTTGGTGAACATGTACTGCAGAGGCTACTGTTATTGAAATGTTTGTATTGTTTGCGAACTAATCAAAACAGAACTAACCTTCAAATTCCTCCACAGACCCAATTTCAATGTTGTATCCCTATGTGTTACCTTTTGCATATTCAACAGATCCCTTGCTCACCCCCTCCCGCCACCTGGGTTCTCTCTCTCTCTCTCTCTCTCTCTCTCTCTCTCTCTCTCTCTCTCTCTCTCTCTCTCTCTCAACACACACATACACACACACACACACATATATATATATATATTATATATATATATATATATATATATATATATATATATATATATATATATATATATATATATATATATATATATAGTGTATAATTATATCATAGATAGCTTTGCTGTATAGGTGGTTTGCTTGTATAATTTGCTGGTCAAAATAGGTACCGGTATCTCTGAAGTACGGTGTGTATGTTAGCTTAACAGTGTATGGTGCCTGGCTACATAGGAGGCTTAGTACACGGTAGTATAGTTCATTAACAGTGTATGGTGCCTGGCTACATAGGAGGCTTAGTACACGGTAGTATAGTTCATTAACAGTGTATGGTGCCTGGCTACATAGGAGGCTTAGTACACGGTAGTATAGTTCATTAACAGTGTATGGTGCCTGGCTACATAGGAGGCTTAGTACACGGTAGTATAGTTCATTAACAGTGTATGGTGCCTGGCTACATAGGAGGCTTAGTACACGGTAGTATAGTTCATTAACAGTGTATGGTGCCTGGCTACATAGGAGGCTTAGTACACGGTAGTATAGTTCATTAACAGTGTATGGTGCCTGGCTACATAGGAGGCTTAGTACACGGTAGTATAGTTCATTTGGCAGCACTTCATTAGTTGATACACTCTTCTACCATTAACTAGAGGGGCACTCGGGAGAGCGCACACTTCCGCCTACGCTGATGGAGGTATGTGCTCTACCGATCGCCTCCTAAATAAAATCACTTCTTCCTTGGTGCATATCCAATCTGGCCACCAAATTGTGTAAGATTCGGTTCATAACTTTGTGAGCCGCATACGCTGGCGGAGGTATATGCTCTACCGATCACCTCCTAAGTTGAAAACTTCTTGCTTCACGCATATCCTCTCTGCCCACCAAATTTCGTGAACATCGGTTCATAACTTTGTGAATTATCTTGTTTACAGGCAAACAGTCAGAGACAGACAGGCAAACGGAGGCGAATACAAAACCTCAATCCAGTTTCGTTGGCGGACGTAATAACACACCACTCTTCACTCACTGTACTTTACCGTCCACTCACCACACTTCATTTGACTCGCCTTGTGTGTAGACAGGGATGTAGGAAGGACCCCAGAGGTCAGTGTTGCCAATGCTTGTTTCCATTCCCACCCTGTACCCCCTTACACATAGTATAGACCTAATAGCCCAATAACCTCTCCCCCCCCCCCCCCCCTCCCTCCCCCCAAACTATCACCATCATCTATTAACCTTAACACTTAACAACTAACAACAGATCCCCAACGGTTCTCTGCTAATTCCCGCCCCCTCTAACAAATAAGCCCGGGTGTTTTGCCCTCAGCCGCGACTAAGTTAGGAAGCCCCCATGCCACAGTGACCTCGTTGGCTGCAGACCGACCATTACATTTGGTTAACCTAGTGACCCGTGCAGTGCTAATGCGGTGGTGGGGAGAAATAGATTGAATCCGTTTGCTTGTGGTCTTTGACTCTAGTTTTCAGTTTTAGTGGTGACGAACATAACTCTGAATCCGGGCTTTTATTATAGAGATATACCATGTTATTGATTTGTATTTCTATGTATATAAAAGAGACATAATACATAGTTGGTTGTGGCTAGTGTCCCTTCAAATTAACCCCTTCTTTACCGCGATGTCTTTTTAACTTTATTCTGGCTACTATTAGACGATTTTATTCAGTTTAAAAATGGCCTCCAGCAATGACCAGGCTTCGAACTATCTCACTTAACCTCTTTTACTTCCATAGATCCTTTTTAAACTGCACAAAGTCTTCTAAATATAGCTAGAATCAAATTAAAAAGACGTCGCCGATACAGAAGCGGTTAAGAGTGATAAAGAGCCAAATTCCTGGTATGTTTGAGTGACAATGTCTGAACACACACGCCTGTTACCCTATACTCGGTTTCCTTTCAGCTGACGGTAAATTGAATCCCTTAGCAACTATTTTAACGATACTTAATGTAAAAATATGTAACTACTATGTCTCTGCATCATATTAAGACCAAGTTTATACAATTAGCATCATATTTCACTACAAAATCTTCAAAATAACTGAGAAATCTTGATGGGAACTGCAATTTACCGTCAGTTGCAGAGAAACAGACTATAGTGACCCGTGCTATATTAGTCCCTGCAATATAGGCGGAGGCTATTATTATTGTATTCTAGCTAACATTATGAGATTTTTTCGGCTTAGGAAGAACCCCTAGGGAAAAATTAGGGAACAAATTATCGTAAACAACCCTTTTAGCTTCCGCATATCCTTCCTAACCTCAGTAAATTCCTTCCTAACCTCAGTAAAATCGTTTTCTTTCAGATTACTGTAGGAAACCGTATCGCTTATATATTTCTTAATTCATCCCTTTTCCATTGTTTGTATGCAAATTTATTATATACATTAACTTTTAAGCTTCTAATGAGCTTAATTAAATAATATTCTGAGACTACGAATGAAACGTGTTGAGTGTATGTACCATCAATATATGTAATGCAAGACTAAACAGGGTGTCTGTCACTCGAGACCTTTAACGAGTGCTGGGTTGTTTTCTCGACCACTTTCTCCCTCATGTTTAGCCCCATTAGTTTTCAGATGTTAAGATGTTTGCCCCATTAGTTAGTCGATTTTAAGACCTTTCGCCCCAATTCTTCGTCAATATTTAGACCTTTCGTGCTATTTCGGTGTCGATTTTTCCCCTGGCGAACGATAGTGAGCCTGTAATGTTGGAAGAACCGGCCTTCGGCCGGGAACTTTTTCTACCGAATAATATACAAATGAATCTAGAAGGGGGATCTAATTGATGTTTTTTTTGTTTTTATTTGATGGAGGTCTAGGGAGGAAACTAGAAAAATAATGAATACATGCAAAAATCGCCCAAAATGTGAACCATCCCTCCTCAAAGGGGGATGGGCGTATTTTAATTCATATATATATATATTATATACCCGGTATTTTTATAATATATTTAGTTTCCTCTCTAGACCTCCATCAAACGTATAAATACACCCCCCAAGACCCTCCTTCAAGATAAATATGTATATGTTTCGATATTCCTCTTAAATTACAGGCTCGCTATCGCTCGCCAGGAAAAAATCGACACGTAAATGACATGAAAAGTCTTAATATTGACAAAGAAATTAGGCGAAAGGTTTTAAAATCGCCAAAGTCATGGGCCAAACGTCATAAAATCTGAACACTTATGGGGTTAAACACGAGGGAGAAGGGGGACCAGAAAAACGACCCATCTCCCCTTAATCGCCAATTTCGATACCCAAAATTTTTCCCGGCGATAATTCTGAGATGATTTGCACGGAATGTAGGTGAATTTAGGTGATGAAATATGCATTATAATTGACCTCACAAGCTTCCAGACCAGTGTTGATGATAAATGTTGAGCGATAAGGCCATTGTGTTGACCGGTTTAAACCTATCTGGTGAGAGGGGGTGTTTTTGGACTATCCCTGTTAGTCTCTCTCTCTCTCTCTCTCTCTCTCTCTGAATAATTGTGCATATTTGTGTATGTACTGTATGTGTTCGTGAGAGTGTGTGTTTGTGGAATGATGTGCATTTAGGGGAGGTGTGGTGGAGTGGTCTTGCCACTGGCCTGGTAATCCAAAGGTCCCGGGTTCAAATTCCGTTGTATCAATGGGAAGATATTATTGGGATGGAATTTGTGCTGTACCTGGTATCAGTGCATTACCACAAGCCCACCGAAACGTCAATAAAATACCCTCATTGTTCCCTGATTAAATAGCACTGTATGAATATTCCCATATTCAAAATATGCTATAGGGGTGCAATGCCTGGTGAGTTATCTGCTCAACAGGTGGCGTTGTGTGTGTGTAAGTGTGAGAGTCCGAGTGTAGTGGGTGAGACAGTGAAGCACGGGAACGAGGTGGCTTCAGAGATGGGGTCGTTTCGGGCCATGAGTGAGCACCGTGCCTCATGTGAAGGCAAGATGGCAGGTGCTCGTTGTACTCTACGTGCTTCACATGTCTCACTCCCTAGACTGGAACAAGACCTCACGGGCTTCACTGTTCATTGTAAAGCGGTGAATGTTAAGGCTCTCAGCCTATGCCCGAGAGGAAGTAAGTTGGAATATAGAAAAAAAAACAAAAAAAAAAATGCGTGTATGTGTGTGTGTGAGCGTGTGTGTCTGCCCGCGTGTATACTTGTATGCAACCAAATAATTCAATAAAGGAGAGAAATGGGCCAAGTTATTTTGTGGTAGTGGAGTAGCTGGTGTGCGTGTTAACCCGACCTACACCAGGGGCTAACTTTGTAAGAGAGAGAGAGAGAGAGAGAGAGAGAGAGAGAGAGAGAGAGAGAGAGAGAGAGAGAGAGAGAGTACAAAGGAGTACAAAGGAGTACAAAGGAGTACAAAGGAAATCAAGCAACAACAGATCTAGTGACCCTTCTAGGTTGCTTGTCCTCCAAAACACTGAGGATCAAGTGTCCAAACAGTGGTTTAGAGTGGGTAGGGAACATTGGAAAGGGAATTACTGCCCTGGAACTAATGTCCGTGGCAGGATTAGGAAGTTAGTAGGGGACAGATGGGTTAGTAACTGAGGGGGGGATAAAATAAAGTTATTAATTTACAAACGCAGTCAGTCGCGGGTTTGAAGCGAGATATTTGTCTAGGCGGAGTTTAAATGAATCAACGGTGATGCAGTCTATAACGTTTCGGGGAAGCCCATTCCACAAGTTGACAACTCGATTGAAGAAGAAATTCTTAGATTCGTGTGAGTTAAAAGATTTACCAATAATTTTGCAACCGTTCCCCGCGTGTAATTAGATTGGTCGATAGTGAAGTACTTACTACAGTTCATATTGTCGATGCCTTTGATGATTTTGAACACTTGAATTAACACCTTACGAGCGGCCTATGCGGTTTATTTATGTGTACCGCACAGCGGGGTGTTTTTAGCCAAAATAGGGCTGTTTACGTGATCATTTTCATGCCTAAATAAGACCCAGAACGTAAAACAGTACCTATCCCTGAAAGGGCATAAACAGAGCTTTCGAATGACACCATAACGATCCTTGTATGATGGATAGTTTTCTTGCAATAACCGTGCAACGCGAGTGCAAAAAGCAGGTAATTCGGTACTTTCAGTACATAATTGAGTATGTAGCGAGTGAGAGAGGGAGGAGGGAGCTGAGATTTGTGTCAGTAGGTTCGCCGCGGTGGTCTGGAGCAGTCATACGCTCGTCTCCTGCCACCACTTGTCTCTCTCCCAGCCACATTACGTGCTGAAATTGCCACTCGACCTATGTCGAGCGCCGCCACATAGTCCAGCTTTATTTAACTCGACTTATGTTGCTCGCCGCTAAATGTTAAGTCACCTCTTAATCTGCGCTGGGTTAAAGGAAATAGATTTAATTCTCTAAGACGCTCTTCGTATGGTTTGTTCTTTAGGCTAGGTATCATTTTGGTAACTCTACGTTGAACTCGTTCTAGCTTGTTTATATCTTTTTGGTAATAAGGGCACCAGGATTGAACGCAGTATTCCAGAAGAGGGCGGACTAATGAATTGTAAAGGGTTAGGATAACTTCTTTGGATTTATGCTCAAATGACCTGCCTATAAAGCCAATTATTTTGTTTGCCTTCTTAACAACTTCTGAACATTGTTGACTCGGTTTTAGGTTACTCGATATTGTTACTCCCAGATCGGTTTCTCTGTTTACATTCTTAAGCTGAGTGCCATTCATCGAATAGTTTGCTTTCTCATTTAGGTATCCGATATGTAGTACTTTACATTTATCCGCATTGAAACTCATTTGCCAAATTTGGGCCCAACATGACAATTTATCTAGATTGTGTTGCATATCGTCAACTTGTTCTTTTGAGAGTACGCTA
The DNA here is from genome assembly GCA_032716605.1 of Paralithodes platypus. Classification (NCBI taxonomy): domain Eukaryota; kingdom Metazoa; phylum Arthropoda; class Malacostraca; order Decapoda; family Lithodidae; genus Paralithodes; species Paralithodes platypus. The sequence continues at coordinate 27,411,346 of CM064486.1, forward strand.
TTTGCAATTTTTGTATCGTCAGCAAATTTTGAGATTGTACAGGTGAGTCCCTCATCTATGTCGTTGATGTAAATTAGAAAGAGAATTGGTCCTAGTACCGATCCCTGGGGTACCCCGCTATTTACATTGGTCCATTTTGATGCCTTACCGTTTATGACTACTCTTTGCTTTCTGTCGCTGAGCCAATTTTCTATCCATTTCAACACACCGTCTTGTATTCCATGCGCTTTTAGTTTTAGCAGTAAACGTTTGTGGGGAACTTTGTCAAAGGCCTTTTGAAAATCAAGGTATATAATATCTACAGCTTTACTCTCATCGTAGAGGTTGAGGATATCGTGGAAGAAGTCTAAGAGGTTTGTTAAACAGGAACGTTTTTTACGAAAGCCGTGTTGAGTATCTTTAAGTATGTTATTTTCCTCTAAGTGATTTACGAGTCTGTCTCGTATGACCGTTTCTAGCATTTTACATACAACTGAGGTTAAGCTAATTGGACGATAGTTACTGGGTAGGGATTTGCTGCCTTTTTTGAATATCGGTGTTACGTTGGCTAGCTTCCACTGATCGGGCATAGTTCCAGACTGCAAGGATTTATTGAATAGTAATGTCAGTGGTTTAGAGAGCTCATCCTTAGCTTCCTTTAGAACTCTAGGCGAGATTGTATCAGGTCCAGGCGTTTTATTTACCTTGAGTTTATCTAAACAATTCAATACTTCTCTCTCTGTAACGGTGATATTGCTTAGAACATCTGAATTATCAATCTGAATCGGCGATGGTGTAGGGATATCACTGAGGTCTTCTGTTGTAAAAACTGATGCAAAGAAGGTATTGAGGGCATTACTCATTTGTTCTTCGTCTTTGGTGTATTCTCCATTTTCATCGACTAACGGTCCAACAGTTGAAGTAACGACTTTTTTCTTTCTGATATAACTATAGAATTCTTTCGGGTTTGTTTTACTTTGATTCGCAATATGTAACTCTAAGGTCTTTTTACTTTGCTTAATTAACTTTTTGGCTTTGCGTCGTAGCTCTACAAATTTCAGCCGTTCTTCGTCATTTTGTGAGGATTTTAATCTATCATTAGCAAATTTTTTAGCAAGCAGGCAGTTTGAAATATCTTTATTCCACCATTTGGGCTTATTATTATGGCCTGGACGCCGAGTTTTCGATGGTATGCAGTCTTGCACTGCTTTTAGGTAAGTGGCTTCGAATAACTTCCAAGATGTATTTATGTCGTTATTGTGAATTAAAAAGCTCCAGTCAGTTTCTTTAAACATAGCTCTAAGTTTATGGAAGTTTGCTTTCTTGAAATTAGGGACTTTTTCGATGCTACTATTTGGTTCGTTACTAGTAAACTTTAAAGTGAAAGTTATCGTACGATGGTCGCTGTTACTGAATTTATCACCAACATTCAAATTCTCTATTAATTCTTCTTTTGTTGCAAGTACAATGTCAAGAACGTTATTACCACGGGTCGGCGTTCCAACAAATTGATAAAGCGAACTCTCTTGCAAGTTCGTATACAAGTCATGTCCGGAGTGTGAAGTAAGAGTATCGCCCCACTTGGTCACAGGTAAATTAAAGTCACCAAAAATTACGGTATCTTGCGAGTTACTTACATCTGCAATTTGTTCGTAAATATCTCGGTCAGTTTGCACTGATTGAGCTGGAGGTCTGTATATTAATGCAAGTATTATTTTTGTACCTTTATTATTCTTTATTAGCACAAAAGATGCGTCGACGTTCACAATTTGAGGTTTTGACAAGAGGGTAGGGTTAAGACTTTCTTTGATATAAAGTAAAATGCCACCTCCATTTCGATTTATTCGGCTTTTCTCAAACATTACATAACCGGGAAGTGAATACTCTGCTAAAAAGTCTCTATCTTCTGTATTGAGCCAAGATTCTGTTATGCCAATCACATCATAATTTTCTGTAAACACTAGCTCCTCTAAATCAGAAAATTTATTGCGTATGCTACGAGCGTTTGCATAGAAAACCTTTAAATTTGTTATTTTAGAACTCACGGAACGCTCTTTAATAATATTTTTGGTTCTTGTCGGATCTACATTTATGTTCATGGCTGTCCTCGGTCCTCGCTGTCTTCGGTCCTTATCGCTGGTGGTCCTCGGTTGCCTCTGTTTTTTTCTTGGCGTTGGATGATTTATGTCACTGCTGCTTCTTCTCGGATGGCGTTTTTTGATCCATGGCTGCGGACTGCTTCGTGTAGGAGACGACCCATGCGCGCTGAACCCACAGGGTTTAGATGAGTGCCATCCTTGCGGAACAGAGTAGGCTGGTTGTAGAAGTTGTCCCAGAGGTTGATGAATTCAACTTCTTCCCTCAGACACAAATGTTTTAGTCGGCTATTTGTGCTGAAAGCCTTGTCGTAGAATTTGTCAGGTGCGTCAATCTTGGGGAGAATGCCTGAGATGATGATATTCCTTGACTTGTTTTTGTAATGCTGGATCATCTTGCGATATTTCTCCATCAACTCTTCGGATCTGGTGCGCATGACGTCATTTGAACCAGCATGGATGACAAAAAGGGTATTTTCATTTGCATCCTTTGTGGTATCTTCGAAGGCTTCCACAATGTCGTCCAGTCCAGCTCCTGGGATGCAAAATCTTTTTCGTTTATTTGGGACTCTGTCGCAGAACTCTTCGACCTGTCCTCGTAGGATGGAATCCCCAACGAGCCTGGTCTCTTCTGGTTCGTCTTCCATCTCTACCAATATCTCAAATCTGTTGGACATTGTGACTGGTAGATGAGACCTTTTCTGCGTTGGCCGTGCACCGTTCCTCACTGGTGTAAATCCGGAAACCTGTGGTGGCGGGACTCTACGTACAGGTCGGGGAGAGGAGTGGTTAGAACGGGGGCGAGGGGTTGGTACTGTTCGTGCTAGCAGGGTTCTTGCACGAGGAGTGGGGGAGAGACTAAGGTGAACAGGGCGGCTGTCCTGGTTTGATGTCGGCTCAGGTTCGTCAGAAGCATCTGCTGCAGTGTCTACTGCAGGTGTTGGATTGTTGGCAGATGACGTTGGGGCGGTGGTGGATGCTGGAGTTGAAACAATTTGAGTTAGTGATACTCCAACGTTGAGTGTTACAAACTCTTGGAGTGATTCCAGCTTCCTGGTGAGGGCGTTGATCTTGTTGAGGGCTTCATCCAATTTTGCTGTCAAATCCTCTCGTTGCTGGCAGAGTCGGCAGACTTGTGGATCGGCAGGAGCAAACATGGAAGCACCAAACCTACCGGCGCAGTTCGTACAGGCACGAGGCATGGTGACGATCACTTTCTTCAGTTCACTTCACTCACTTAAAAACACTTAACTCACTTTAAAAACACTAAACTCACTTTAAAAACACTTCACTCCCTTCAGGTCGCTTCACTTACTTAAATAGGCCTAACCGAAAAAACAAATGTTGAAATACACACAAATAGGTTATCAGCGGTGATAGCCTAACCAAAAATTAAAACAAAACAAAATTAAATTTGAATACGCAGTGATAGCCGAACCGAAAACAATTTTATGTTTATTTAAACAGAAATAGGCCACCAGGGGTTATAGCCTATCCTAACCGAAAACAAAAATTATGAAATACCGGTACGCAGAAATAGGTCACCAGCGGTGATAGCCTAACTGAAAATTTAAAAATTGAAGTACGCAGAAATAGGCCACCAGGGATGATAGCCTAGACTAACCGAAAAGAAAAAATAACCGAAAACAAAAATTATGAAATACCGTTACGCAGAAATAGGCCACCAGCGGTGATAGCCTAGACTAACCGAAAACAAAAATAACCGAAATCAAAAATTATGAAATACTGGTACGCAGAAATAGGCCACCAGCGGTGATAGCCTAACTGAAAATTTAAAAATTGAAGTACGCAGAAATAGGCCACCAGGGATGATAGCCTAGACTAACCGAAAACAAAAATTATGAAATACCGGTACGCAGAAGTAGGCCACCAGCGGTGATAGCCTAACTGAAAATTTAAAAATTGAAGTACCGTACGCAGAAATAGGCCACCAGGGATGATAGCCTAGACTAACCGAAAACAAAAATAACCAAACAAAAAAAGTATGAAATATGCAGAAGTAGGCTACCAGGGGTGATAACCTACCTAAAAAAGCAAAACAAATATATATATATATATATAATAGAATATGTGACTAAATATACAATTCACCAAATAGAGATTATATAAAAATAAAGTGTAACTGCACACAAGGGGTTAATATACTGTATCAACAGATGGCGCTGGTGTCACTGTAGGCTAGTCGAGCAGGATTATATTTAGATAAACAAAGTTATCAGTCAAAGGTTACTACAGTACAAGATCATGCAAGCAACAACTAAAATTACAGATATACTGTATATAGCTACAGTAGGATACTGAATACGATAACTACTAGAGTTAATAAGAAAATACAAAGCTAGGTCGATTTAGAGGTGCGCGTGCGTCGTCTGCTACAAGCTAGGATAACAAATGTAAACAACAATGTTTATCAGTCAGAAAAGCAATAAAATAACATGCACGGCAACTACAGAACTATGTGGAGGTTAAACAAGCACTTAACTACTGTTCATGCAATGAATAAAGGGAATTGGGATATGAAATACTCAAATTAGGATCGAGTTTTCTCAGTGGCGATGCGGAGCTGTTGGCGATGCTAAAGCCGGCGGGTGAGAGAGAGAGAGAGAGAGAGAGAGAGAGAGAGAGAGAGAGAGAGAGAGAGAGATATCACTCAAACCATTCGCTCCTACCAGTACCAACTCACAATACCCCCGTACTATTCCTCCTAGAAAACATAGATCCCGGAGTGGCCCAGGGAGCAGTGCCGGCTCCAATCATGTTTCCCATAAGCACCACTGATCAGTGGACAACCATAAGACCCAGATAAATTTACACTGGCTATTTACAGCAGACAGTATCACACCAGAGTTTCTATCATCAACTTTAGATGGTCAACATTTGTTTTACACTATTTCTGGGATCATTTGCACTGGTACCTATAACCAGACTGAATATACGTTAATTTAGGATGCAGTGATTTACAAGGTTAACTGTGAGGATACATATATACTATATACTGTATATATAAATATGCAGTATATACACCAGTATATACAGTATACCTGTATATCTCCCCACGGACTGGGAGCTGCCTTTATATCTCGCTGGTATGGGTTGCAGTGTAAAATTTGTCTGCATGTCGTCTATCAACTCAGACGACCAGCAGTTACAGGCAGCTTTGTCTTTTGTCCCCTTCATGCACATGGAAAAATATAAAAATTTTGGTTCTGTCAAGTTACAACAACTCTTTTATCGCCTGTGCTGAAAAGGATATGTATTTTTCTCGTTAGGGTATTAACATTTGTGAGCGTAGTTATATTTAGGTAGGTACTATCGCGGTCATTAACCCCTTGAGTACCAGGGACTTTTTGTTTATCATATTCTAGCAATTGTTAGACTATTTTATTCAACTTAGGAAGGACCTCTAGAAATAATAAGGCTTCAAAATATCTTAACCAACCCTTTTAACAACCATATATCCTTCCTAAGCTGCATAATATCGTCTAAATATAGCTAGAATAAAATATAACGCACATCGCTGGGACTCAAAGGGTTAACCCTTTTAGTGTGGGTGACGCGTATCTTATTTTATTCTAGCTATATTTAGATGACTTTAGCCTCTTAGGAAGGATCTGTGGTAGCTAAGATGGTTAATTGAGATAGTTAGTTGCCTTTTCATTGCTAGAGATCCTTCCTAAACTGAATATAATCCAGTAACAGCCAGAATATAAGGAAAACAGGTCACCCGTCCTGAAAGTCTTAATGCTGATACATATATTTTAGAAACTGTCTTGGGATGAATTGAATCTTAGTATTAATTCTTTACCATATAATTATTCACATTTCGGATTTTCGTTTAATCAGTTTGAGGCTACTAAATTAATCAGAATTAATGACCTTGACTGTAGACAATTTGATACTTGCGCTATTAATGATTGTTTATGTGTACATTTCTTTTACTATTTTATTTTAACTGTATATGAAGCTCGTGTGTTAAATTACTTAAAATGCGTGTTAATAACAATATATATATTGTGTGTGTGTGTATATATATATATATATATATATATATATATATATATATATATATATATGTGTGTGTGTGTGCTGGCATAAAATTGCCAGAAGACCATCAACATTTCAATTGCAGACTCTACGTGACTTCTCCGAGCAATTTCTTAGTTGTGGAAATGCTTGTGCTTAGTGGGTCAGGGGCTAAATGTGTGTGTGTGTGTGTGTGTGTGTGTAACTCGTTGACCTAGACACATTGGGTACAAAACAATTAGTGAGTCACGACATTGTTACTCACTTACTGGTACTTTATTTAAGAGAGAGAGAGAGAGAGAGCGAGCGCGATGGTGGTGGTGGTGGTGGTAGGGGGGGGGGGGGTTATATATGTGACAGTTCAAGTGAAAGGATTGAAAATAACGATATAGCGTATGGGATCAAGTGATTCAGACAGCTTTTGTGAGAGCCTGATTTTTTTTTTTTTTTTTTTTAGTATGAGGTTCAGTCACTCCTAAAAACTCGTGGACTTCACCCATTTCTATCTATGGAAGTATATAGCTGGAAACTAATTTATGAATATAGTTTTTTATGCATCAACTACAAAACTATGTATATATATTTAGTGAATAGCAAGTGCCATCCAACAATCAATCCAGAGAGTTATAATTGCATAAAATACAACATAGGGATCCACGAATTTATATAAGTGACTGAATGTAGATATTTTAGTAGACAGATTGATGGACAGGTTGGGTAAGAGGTATCCTCACCAGGATTCGAACCCACTCACTCCAGGTATATTTGGGAGAGTCGGGCACCGTAACCACTCGGCCATGAGCGGATATAAGGAAAGCAACCTTAGTTCTTATTTGAGGAACCAGGTTTGTAGTCTCGTGGAGGACTATGCCTTCGAACACGTGGTGAGTTTATTAGACTTCGACCATGACTATTTTTACCCTTCAAATAAGAACTAAGGTTGCTTTCCCAAATATAGCTGGAGTGAGTGGGTTCAATCCTGGTGACCCAACCTGTCGTACTTAATCGTACATAATTGATGGACAGGTGTTTAAGGTACAGTTGGCATTTTTTTTTTTTTTTTTTTTACCTATCTTTACTTTAAAAAAAGGGTAAGTGCCAGAGTATATACATGCATACATAGGCCTACATACATGCATCTTTAATTAAATATATATAAAATCGAAAACAACGAAAACGAACAAATCAATAGGTAGGTTAGCCTATGTGTGGATAATGTGTTTGACGTTACTTTGTTTGAGATAGATGCGATAAATGCAAATAATTACGAATAAATACAGACAGATACAAATAGCCAGTTGACAATCTTGCTGACTGTACGTGGTTAAGGGGGAGGAGCGTATGTATTTGCTCCTTTATGTTTTTTTGTTTTGTGTCCATGTTTCCTCCCTAGACCTCCATCAAGCTTATAAAAACACCCGGCCAAGACCCTCCTTCAAGATAATTTTGTACATTTTTCGATGGAAAAATTTCCCGGGCAAAGGCCGGTTCCACTGAAATTACAGGCTCACATCGCTTGCACGAAAAAATCGACACCTAAATGACACAAAAAGTCCTAATTTTGCCAACGAAATGGGGCCAAACTATTGCGACGAACATCTTATAATCGGAAAAGTAATGGGGCTAAATATGAGGAAGAAGGGGGACCAGAAAAACATTAAATACATTAGCCAGGCAGAGACAAAAATATGAGGTGAAAATCGTGACTACTGTTTGTGAATGTGAGCGTGTGTGTACTATGTAAATGAATACATATGAGAGAGAGAGAGAGAGAGAGAGAGAGAGAGAGAGAGAGATTTTCTTGCTCCATATTTCCCTTGAGATATAGTAACCCCCACACACACACACACACGCGCACGCGCACACACATACATACATACGCAAGCACACACACACACACACACACATACATACATACGCAAACACACACACACACACACACTAACGTACACTCACACGCACGCCCACATTCGTACACATGTGTACTGAACATATACAGGCAGGTAAAAGAAACTCATAAACATACACAATGAAACGAAGTCAGTTAGATTGTTGGTTGATGTGTAGATATATACGATATATAAACTGTAGGTTAATGTGTAGATAATATATGCGATAGATAAATATTAGGTTAATGTGTAGATATATACGATAGATAAATTGTAAGTTAATGTGTAGATATATACGATAGATAAATTGTAAGTTAATGTGTAGATATATACGATAGATAAATTGTAGGTTAATGTGTATATATATGCGATAGATAAATTGTAAGTTAATGTGTAGATATATACGATAGATAAATTGTAAGTTAATGTGTAGATATATACGATAGATAAATTGTAGGTTAATGTGTAGATATATGCGATAGATAAATTGTAGGTTAATGTGTAGATATAATTATACGATAGATAAATTGTAGGTTAATGTGTATATATATACGATAGATAAATTGTAGGTTAATGTGTAGATATGTAGATATATACGATAGATAAATTGTAGGTCAATGTGTAGATAGCATATACGTAGATAAATTGATAAGTGGATGGATAGATTATAGTGTAATTGTCTGTATTATTGATAACTAAATGTATTCACGTACATAATATTATATTCAAACATTTATATATATCTTCATTGTATTATATTTATTAAAGTAGTTAATCACATATTTCATCATCAAATAACCACCTCGGTCTAACCCTAAAAGGACGATGTATAAAGGGGAGATGTGTATTTATGTATTTGTTTTCTTTAGTTTCCTCCCAAGACCTCCATCAAGCTTAACAAAGGTACCCCCAAGATCCACCTTCGAGATAAATCTAAAAAATTTCCGGTAGATAAATGTCCCCCTCCTAAATTACAGGCTTGTAATCGCTCGCCAGGTGATGGCACAAAAGGTCTTAACATCGCCAAACTAATGGAACGAACGTTGTAGAATCTCATAACTAATGAGGATAAAGATGAGGGAGAAGGGGGTCTAGAATAACCAGACCTCTCCTTAATCCAGCTTGATAGGATTGTTATTTGTATATAATGTTTGAAGTCCAAATTGAATGCTATTGTAATGAGGTAGTGGTTATAGCTGTCAGTGTTGTGTGAAATCAGTGTAATCAGGTTCTAGCATTCACTTTGTAAATGCAACACTAATCTATTGCACCTTTGATGTCCGCCATTACAAACAATAGGTTGGGAGGCCACGGGGTGAGTGTCAAAGAACTTAATCCAGTGGGGATATATATACCTGTATATATACCGTATATATATCGGCTCTTCAACATAGATGGCTAGATAGTTATATTAAATACATAGGGAGGTCACGGGGTGAGTGTCAAAGAACTTAATCCAGTGGGGATATACTGTATATACCTGTATATATACCGTATATATATCGGCTCTTCAACATAGATGGCTAGATAGTTATATTAAATACATAAGCAAAATGATAAGTTAGCAGACAAGAAGAATTAGTAAATACAATAGAAAATAAAAAGATATGTACTCAATAATAAGAGACTGTTATTAGAGGACGTAATAAAGTAAAGAAAGAGAGAGGGAGGAAGACAAGCGAGTCCCTGGAGGATAGTAGCAAGGTGGAGAAATATGGCAGGGGCAAGAGAGAGAGAGAGAGAGAGTACAAAGTACAAAGGAGTACAAAGGAAATCAAGCAACAACAGGTCTAGTGACCCTTCTAGGCTGCTTGTCCTCCAAAACACTGAGGATCAAGTGTCCAAACAGTGGTTTAGATTTGGTAAGGGAACATTAGAAAGGGAACTACTGCCCTGGAACTAATGTCCGTGGCAGGACTAGGAAGTTAGTAGGGGACATATGGGTTAGTAACTGAGGGGAGGATAAAATAAAGTTATTCATTTACAAACGCAGTCAGTCGCGGGTTTGATGCGAGATATTTGTCTAGGCGGAGTTTAAATTAATCAACGGTGCTGCAATCTATAACGTCTCGGGGAAGCCCATTCCACAAGTTGACAACTCGATTGAAGATGAAATTCTTAGATTCGTGTGAGTTAAAAGATTTACCAATAATTTTGCAACCGTTTCCCCGCGTGTAATTAGATTGGTCGATAGTGAAGTACTTACTACAGTTCATATTGTCGATGCCTTTGATGATTTTGAACACTTGAATTAAGTCGCCTCTTAATCTGCGCTGGGTTAAAGGAAATAGATTTAATTCTCTAAGATGCTCTTCGTATGGTTTGTTCTTTAGGCTAGGTATCATTTGGTAACTCTACGTTGAACTCGTTCTAGCTTGTTTATGTCTTTTTGGTAATAAGGGCACCAGCATTGAACGCAGTATTCCAGAAGAGGGCGGACTAAGGAATTGTAAAGGGTTAGGATAACGTCTTTGGATTTATGCTCAAATGACCTGCCTATAAAGCCAATTTTTGTTTGCCTTCTTAACAACTTCTGAACATTGTTGACTCGGTTTTAGGTTACTCGATATTGTTACTCCCAGATCGGTTTCTCTGTTTACATTCTTAAGCTGAGTGCCATTCATCGAATAGTTTGCTTTCTCATTTAGGTATCCGATATGTAGTACTTTACATTTATCCGCATTGAAACTCATTTGCCAAATTTGGGCCCAATGTGACAATTTATCTAGATTGTGTTGCATATCGTCAACTTGATCTTTTGAGAGTACGCTATTTGCAATTTTTGTATCGTCAGCAAATTTTGAGATTGTACAGGTGAGACCCTCATCTATGTCATTGATGTAAATTAGAAAGAGAATTGGTCCTAGTACCGATCCCTGGGGTACCCCGCTACTTACATTGGTCCATTTAGATGCCTTACCGTTTATGACTACTCTTTGCTTTCTGTCGCTGAGCCAATTTTCTATCCATTTCAACACACCGTCTTGTGTTCCATGCGCTTTTAGTTTTAGCAGTAAACGTTTGTGGGGAACTTTGTCAAAGGCCTTTTGAAAATCAAGGTATATAATATCTACAGCTTTACTCTCATCGTAGAGGTTGAGGATATCGTGGAAGAAGTCTAATAGGTTTGTTAAACAGGAACGTTTTTTACGAAAGCCGTGTTGAGTATCTTTAAGTATGTTATTTTCCTCTAAGTGATTTACGAGTCTG
>CM064486.1:27427563-27462602 GCA_032716605.1 Paralithodes platypus
GTGCTTGCCTACATTCGCGGTTAAACCATACTTTGCGATTACTTTTTTTCCTTTTATTAATGTACTTAGGGACAAAAGTTTTTATACCAGTATCATAGATCTCCATGAATGCCTTGAGTTTTTTGTCTACCTCACTTTCAGATAACACCTGATCCCAATTTTGTGACTTGAAAAAATCCCGTAGTCCTACGAAATCGGTTCTGGAATACATCCAGTGATTTTCCTTGTGCTTTTCCCTTCCCTTGGGTAGATTATACTTCAATAGTAAGTCTATGTCTAGAACTGCATGGTCGCTTTTTCCTAGTGGGCATAGGTACTGAATACTTTGAACCTCCTCCTCCCTTCTTGTGAATAGAAGGTCCAATCTAGCTGGTTGATCACTTCCCCTTACTCTTGTTGACTCTTTTACATGTTGGTATATAGAATTTTCCATGGCCATACTTAAAAATTCATAGCTCCAACTTTCCTCCCCTGCTCCGGCTTCAAGATCTTCCCAATTCACTTCCTTGCAGTTAAAGTCCCCACACATGACTATTTCATTCTTTGAACCCAAGATATTTCCTAGCACACTAATTGTTTCCTTACGCATTAGGCTATGCTCCTCCTTACCCCATGTCTTCGTCTTGGGAGGTACATACGCTACTATCACCACTATTTTTTCGTTTCCACCAATCTCTATTGCTAAAACTTCTGCTGTTGAAGTTACCAGTTTGATCTCAGACACAATCAAATCTTTCCTAGTAAGGATGCACACTCCACCTCCATGTCGAAATTTTCTGTCCCTCCTCCAAATCCTGTATTCAGACCATCCTAGCAAATTTATATCGAGGTCTTCTCTTAGTTTTGTCTCAGTGAGACATACTATTTCTGGTTTCTTAGTATTGAGTAAGTCTGTTAGTTCTAGTTTCTTAGAGATTAGCCCATCGACATTGCTATATAGAATCCTTATATTTTCTAGTCCCCCATTACCTGCTCCAAGCCCCTTAACTGCGGCGGTCTGTTCCCTACCCTCTTTTACTTTTAGTTTCTTTTTACCGAAAGTTTCATAATCTTCCCCTTTCTTACTCCGTAAAAAAACTTATTCTTTTCTTGTTCTGTCCTCTTGCTATTTTCCTCCTTGGCGGTTTTCCTTAGTTCAGCCTCCTTCTTTCTCTCTTCTTCTGGTAAGTCTCGCCTGATGTAGATTTTGTCCTTACCCTCTAACCCTTTTAGCCTAGCCGCTACTGCCATGATTTCATCACATGTCCTTCTTGACTTAAATTCGATTTTTACCAGTCTATTGTATTCCTTTGTATATTTTCCCAGCCTAAACATGTCTGATATTTCCTCCTTCCAGGTGTCCTCCTCATCTTTAATAGATTCCAGAATCTTGTTGATGCGACCTTCATCCTGTTCTTTTCGTTTTGTCCAGTCTAGTTCCTCCTTTTCTTCCACCCCTGATATTATGAGGCAGTTAGCCCTACGACTTTCTTCCTGTATGGCCTGAGAGTTTTCGTGGATGCCTTGCTTAACCATACTTTTTACCTGGTCCTTTATCCTAACATCTTGCTGTTTCTGTTCATCCAATATCTTCCTGAATTCGTCACTGTGTGCCTTCCTTACACTGTCTAAATCTTTTACCACTTGGTCTCTAGTCATGCCCCAAGCATTTTTACCTTCAGAGATACTGGCGTCTAGCCTAGTCATTATCACTGCCTTTTCTCTCTCCACTGACTCCAACCTGTTCTTCAACTCACCATTCTCTGTAACAATTTCCTTCTTAACTATCTCCAAGCCGGTCACTCTGTCTTCCAAGTTCTTGATTTTGTTCAACAGCATGAAGCAAAATTTACCTGTGTCCTCAGTCTTCCATGTTGTCATGAAACCGGGAAAATCCGGCTCTCCCTCCGATTCGTCACTCCCGCCTTTATCACCCCTCCCCCCCTCAGCCCCCTCGTCACCTTCATTCACCATCTTCCCCACCTATTTCCTCTTGAAGTTGGAACCAAATATCTTGCCTCTTGTGCTGGACAATACTTACATAGGCCATATACTTTTACCCCCCATACTGAGCCGAGAACTTCCCGCGCCGAAAACAACAATATTGTGCGGTCTCTTCGGATTGTTCACTCACACCCAATAGTATTAGTCACTAATTTCTCACTTGCCAGCCGAAGTTTACTTGTTTTATATGATCATCCTAATCCCTGGAGTCCCCTTTACACATGAATAAGATATATAATATAGCTCACTCCCGCCTGCAACCATGTAAGTAGAATCAGCTGGAGCCTGTGGACCGCTTCCTCTCGAGTCAGCTGTTGTGTGTGTGTGTGTGTGTGTGTGTGTGTGTGTGTGTGTGTGTGTGTTTGTGTTTTTTTTTTTTTTTTTTTTTTTAGCTACAATTAAAGGGTACAACACAATTTTTTTGTTTTTGTGCAGGTGTTTTTTCTGTAAGAGAACCTTGGCCACTGAGTTCCCAAATCACTTACAAGCCATTGAAGACTTGAATGAATATGAAAAGGATGACAAGAACAGTAACATGAAATAGCATCCTTCTGACCATTTGATCACTTCCAAGGTCATCATTTGAACTATAAACCATAATTTTGGCCATACATCTACAATAATAAAAACTAAAAAGTGGACCCGGCTTTCGTTTGACAACCCGCCCCCCTTGAAGAGAATGTTTCAAAATATTTCGTGAGCGTGTCAGATTGTTCACTAGGATATGTACCACCTTTCATTGCAGCCGTTGAACAGTGATTTGGGCTCATGTCCCACTTTTCAACAGAAATGCCATTCTTTACAAGCAAATTTCCCTTTTGCGTAAGAAGAATGTGCAGAAAGATAAATAAACTTAATTAGAGTCTGCCCTTCAACGAAACCAAGACAAAAGCTTAAGTAATGTTCGTTCTTAACATAAATAACCCCGTAATGTTATGAATAAAAGCGTGTGATTCTCCGGGGATTCGAACCTAGGACACCACATACAGAACCTGAACGCTCTCACCGTTACACCACCGAGACAGTTAACCCCTACTGTACCGGCGACGTCTTTTTTATATTATTCTAGCTATATTTAAACGATTTTGTACAGTTTAAGAAGGGTCTGTGGTATTAAAAAGGGTCAAATGAGATAGTTCGAAGTGTGTTAGTTGTTGGAGGTCCATTTTAAGCTGAATGAAATCGTCTAACAGTAGCCAGCATAAAGTTAAAAAGGACGGCGCCGGTACAGAAAGGGTTAAAGATTGACCACATAAATATATAGATTGTAAAAACGATGCAATAGATCAATAGATGTTATAGATAGACATTGAAACAGAGAGAGAGTGAGAGAGAGAGAGAGAGAGAGAGAGAGAGAGAGAGAGAGAAGAGGAAAGGAGAGGAGAGGAGAGGAATGGAAAGGATGGAGAGAGAGAGGGGTGGGGGCACAAAATGGGGTGAAGAGAGAGAGAGAGAGAGAGAGCGCGCGCGCGCGCATATTATCATCCCACCTGTACTGTATATGGCCGAGGGGCGTACATGGCTCATATTAACGTACACACACAGGGGTAGACACACTACACACACTGTACATACATCCTTACTTCTCACACACGTGTATACCTGGAAAATCTTTGAGTGAAAGAATGCGAATAGGAATATGATACGCGACATTGACATAATATCATAATATCTCTCTCTCTCTCTCTCTCTCTCTCTGAACCTCATATACAGTATATATATTTACAAAGTATTGATAAGTAAACTAACAAGAGATATTGAGCTTTACTAGGCTGCTTTTTAAAAGATGATAATGGAAAGTGATTGTGAGAACATAATTATATAAAGTGTAATTCCACCACAAACGCAGTCAGTCATATGAGGCGAGATATTTATCAAGGGGCCTTTGAACGTTTAAGGGGAGATTTTCACTTGAGGGATTTTTTTCTGGACCCCTTTCTCCCTCATGTTTAGCCTTATTGCTTTCGAGAATTAAGATGTTCGCCCCTTTAGTTTGGCGATTTAAATAACTTTCGCCCCATTTCTGTCAATCTTAAAAGACCTTTCGTGCCATTTAGGTGTCAATTTTTCCTGGCAATTTTCCGGTCTTCTCTTGAAAGGGGGTCTAAAGGGTGTAATTTTCAGTTTCATGGAGGTCTAGGGAACACACTAAAAACCTCCCCTTAACCCGGGAACTGCCGGGAGACTCTTAAGAGTTCCCCCAGCGGACTGCGGGGAGACTCTTAAGAGTCAGAGAAAAAAAAAATCAACTTTTGACATCGACAATTATTTTTTTTTTGTATTTATTATTTTTTTTTTTGTATTTATTTAGTTTTTTGGCCCCTGGGCCATGCAAAATCTCAGTCCTCTACCTCCCCTCCTTCCCCACTTTCCTCCTCTCCTTCAGTTATCACCTATTTTCCCTGTTATTCCCTTATTCTGAGGTATATTTTCGTGCTAACATTAGAAATCCGGTTACAAGGTGTGGTCATCACTGATAGCAAGCGAATGCAAGAGAGAGAGAGAGAGTATCGATCGACTGTGTCTCAGTGGCCTTGGGGGAAATTGGCGGGAAAGCAGCTTGCCTCACTCATACATTATACAACTCGCGGGCTATATCTCCGATTTTGACCATCCAAACGCTGTTTTCACTCGTTTTATTGTTGTTTCAGGTTAATACCTTTATAATCAACCCATAATAGGCGCATATGGATAAGTATTAATGCTATTAACCCTAGTCTAGCGGGTCCTCTGTGGCCGTTTTGGGCCTTTTCAGGCCATTCTGACTGCTATATCAACCATCAGTATGAAAGGAACTGTATTGCGCCAAAAACTAGGTGGAAATCGCTACACAATGACACCACATACAGCTACGTAGCACTCGTGGAGCACTGACAGTGTTACCTCGAAGATGGAAGTTTAGCTGATTTTGCTACCTTGCTCACTTTTAGCGAACTACTGGTTACACTGTCATCCTCCCGCGCGGTGGGGGAACTGGAGTTAGTGTGGGCCGGGAGGCCATAGATGTCGGACGTATGGATCATTACTATCCCACCCATTTTCACTCGATTTCCACCCTTTTTTCACCCGTTTTTTGCCAGTTTTTTCAACTCGACTTATGTGGTGAGCCTCTTTTTAAGGGTTAATGGTACAATGAATATTTTAGTGACAGAAACACCTCAAATACGTCAGCACAGGGGGACGTTTCCAATTACCCCCATGCGCACTTGTTAGGTTAATCTGCGAGAGTCTTCTATGACATCGGTTGGCAGCTTGTTCCTCTAGTTAACCTAGTTTAGGAAGGATCTGTGCGAATTATAAGGGTAAAAACTATCTCAATTAAACCTTTGAATTCCATATAATCCTAATCTGAATAAAATCGTCAAATAATAGCCAGCAAACAGAAAACAAATGCGGCATCGGATCTCGAAAGGGTTAACCAACCTATTGAAAAGGAACTTATTTGCTTCGTGCGATTAAGGGGAGATGGGTCGTTTTTCTGGTCCCCTTTCTCCCTCATGCTTATCCCCATTAGTTTTGAAATTTTAACCCTATGGCTGCGGGAGCCATTCCGGAACGCACATGGCAATTTGTAGCAATTTACAGGCTTTCAAAGGCTGTGGAGACGAGTCCGAGTGAGCGGGAGCACGGCAGGCCCCCGTCCTCCCCAGCCAGGCGGCCGTGACACTGAGGAGGTATGAGGTACATCCCACTAGACTCTGCAGTGCTGCCGAAGGCTAATGTAGCGTGACATTAGCAATATTCGCTTAAATTAGCGAATGTCTATGGTAGAACTGCTGATTAACCCTCCGTGCTACAAACCTCACTCTGGTGTCATTTTGAAGCTATTTTCTTCTAGTTTTTGGCTGAATACATTTAATTTCATGCAGACACTTGCTGAAACATTCAGGAGCGCCTGAATGAGCCCTAATATAGCGGAAATATGCTCGCAGCGTAAGTGTTAATACATTTGCTCCATTAGTGTGTCGATTTTAAGAACTTTCGTCCCATTTCTTTGTCAACATCAAGACCTTTCGTGACCTTTAGGTGTCTATTTTTTTTCCTGACGAGCGATAGCGAGCCTGTAATTGTGGAGGAGCCGGCCTTCGGCCTTGACATTTTTCTATCGAAAAATGTACAAATTAATCTCGAAGGGGGATCTAATGGATGTTGTTTTAAGTTTGATAGAAGTCTAGGGAGGAAACTAACAAAAATAATAAATATACGACAAAATCGACCAAACAATTTACCCTTCCCCCTTAAAGGGCTATTCAAATGATTTTACAGACGTTATATTGTGAAGTACGAATTAGCATCTACATTGTTATATTTTACAGACGTTATATTGTGAAGTACGTATTAGCATCTACATTGTTATATTTTACAGACGTTATATTGTGAAGTACGTATTAGCATCTACTTTGTTATATTTTACAGACGTTATATTGTGAAGTTCGTATTAGCATCTACATTGTTATATTTTACAGACGTTATATTGTGAAGTACGTATTAGCATCTACATTGTTATATTTTACAGACGTTATATTGTGAAGTACGTATTAGCATCTACATTGTTATATTTTACAGACGTTATATTGTGAAGTACGTATTAGCATCTACATTGTTATATTTTACAGACGTTATATTGTGAAGTACGTATTAGCATCTACATTGTTATATTTTACAGACGTTATATTGTGAAGTACGTATTAGCATCTACATTGTCATGGCCTTTAATAATGTTGTTCATATAAGGGGACAGGGGCCGTTTTTCTGGTCCCCCTTCTACCTCATGCTTAGCCCCATTAGTTTTTAGATTTTATGACGTTCGGCCCATTAGTTTGGCGATTTTAAGACTTTTCGCACCGTTTCCTTGTAAATAGGTCTATTCAGACCTTTCATGCAATTTAGGTGTCGATGTTCCCTGGCGAGCGATAGCGAGTCTGATTTAAGAGCATCCGGCCTTCAGCCGAGACATTTTTCTATCAAAAATGTACAAACTTATCTTGAAGGTGGGTCTTGGGGGTGTTTCTTAAAGTTTGATTGAGGTCTAGCGAGGAAACTACAAAAATAATAGAAAGCTAAATAAATAAGCAAATAATCGGCCCATCCCCCCTGAAATCAGTTCCCCCTCTATTATGCGGTGTGTGTTATGCTAAATTAATAGGGTTCTGTTAATTGTTCCTTATATAGGGTTTGTCCTAATCTGGAACCTATCTCTCTCTCTCTCTCTCACACACACACACCTGTGGTTCCTGTGGTTGTAGTTGAGGGCTGTCAGTTAGCGCCCCGTGGTCCACGCCGTTGCGGCGCCACCACTGTACATCCCATCTACCCTCCTCTGTGCCAGCTGGCCAAGAATGCTGTTGCTGGCAGCACGGAGGTAGTAGTGGGGTAGGATTGGTTGGTCTGGCAGTGATGACAGGAAATTATCCAAGTCCTTTTTGAATTTTTCAACGGTTGGGTAGTTTTGGTTTCTTATTTCTTTTGGCAGTGCATTGTAGAGCTTCGGACCCCGTGTAGCGAAGGCATTTTCTTTAAGTGTCTTAACTCTTGTCAGTGCTCTTGAGTTAATTGACCTGATAATACACATACGGCCCAGTCGTTGGTTTTCTTTTATCTCTATCAACTCCTTTTCTTCCTCTCCCAGCAGGTTTGGGGTTAAGTTGTTGAGAATTTTCCAGGTATAAATGATCAAGTATCTTTCTCGGCGTCGTTCTAGAGAGTACAAGTTTAGAGACTTAAGTCTTTGCCAGTAGTCTTCCTCCTTCACAGACACTATTTTACTAGTGAAGGAGGCTGGATGCCTTCCAATGCTTGTTTCTCTCGTGACTTCCAGGGATTCCATAACTGGCAACAATATTCTAGGAGTGGTATTACCAAGGCCTTATACAGGGTTAACATGGTTCGCTTTCACGAGTTCTGAAAGTACGCAATACCCAGCCAACCTGGGCTCGTGTCTTTTGTACTACTGTTAGGATATGGGTAGTGAAGGTGGCATCATCACTGATTGTTACCCCTAGGTCTAGCACTTTGTTGTTGCACGTTATTCTTTGGCCATCATGTGCCGAATAGTGGACTTCTTCTATTTTGTTTGTACCATATCTAACCAGTTCAAATTTATTATTATTGAAAGACATATTATTTGTTTCGGCCCATGTATATAGCTTGGTAAGGTCAGATTTTAATTTGTCCACATCTTCCATTGATTTAGTTTCTTTCATTACTCTGGTATCATCGGCAAAATACGAGACTTTTGAGTAGAGTGTACCTTGGTCAATGTCGGATATGAGTATGAGGAACAGCAGTGGCCCCAGTACAGAACCTTGAGGGACACCACTGTAGACATTTGAGTCATGGGAAATGACACCACCCACAGCAACACATTGCTTTCTCTCGTTCAGGAAGTTATGGATCCATACTCCAAGGCGACCTACTATTCCTAGATTGCGGACTTTATGTAATAGGATTCCGTGGTCCACCTTGTCGAAGGCCTTACTGAAGTCCAAGTAGATTACATCGATGTTGCTGCCATTCTCTAGTGTACTAACAATTTTTTCATGATGGGCAAGGAGCTGGGACAAGCATGATCTACCTTGTCGAAATCCGTGTTGGCTATCATTCATTTTATTGTTTTGTTCAAGGTAGTTTGTAATATGCTTGACAATAATTTTCTCAAAAGTTTTAATGATATGGGATGTGAGGGCAATAGGTCGGTAGTTTTCTGCTTTGCCTCTTGACCCGCCTTTGAATACGGGAGTTACCTTAGCTCCCTTCAGTAATCCAGGAACAATCCCGGAATCCAGTGAAGATCTGTATAGGATTTTGAGAGGTACACACAACTTTTCTGCACATTTCTTCAGTAGTATGGCCGGAAAACCATCAGGGCCAGCTGCAGCATTGGTGGAAATTTCTTCAACTGCTTCTATTATATCATTCTCAGTAAAAGCTATATCTTCTATTGATGGGTCCTTGATCTTGTTGGAGAAAAAGTTGTTGGGTTCTGTGATGATCTTATCTTTAAAAGGAGTACTGAAAACACTCTCGTACTGTTTACAAAGACCTTCACAAACTTCTGTTGGGTCTTCAATAATTTAACCGTGCTCACTTGTTAAAGGGCCAACAGCGGCCTTAATTGTTGATCGGTTACTTGCATATTTGAAGAAGTATTTAGGGTTTGACTTGATTGCAGATACTGCCTGTTCTTCTCTCAGCTTCATTTCTTTTTCAATAGAGGTTTTCAACTGCTCTTCTAGCGTCAAGATTTTCCGCTGCATCAAAGTACGGTTGTGGTCGTAGGTAGAATGGGCAATTTTTACTCGTAGTCTTCTTCGTTTTCTCATTATTATCCTTCGATCACGGGGAATTTTCTTAGTGGTTGAGGGTTGTTTTTTAATAGGGGTGTATTTTTCACAAATCGCTAAGCAATGTTTCAGCAGTAAGTCATATTGGTTATTGGGGTCTGTATCTGTCAACAATTTCTCCCAACATAATTCACCCAATTCTCTATCAATATTCTCCCAGCATGTATTAGTACTGAAAAAATTTAGTTCATTTAAACTTAGGTTTCTTTGGGGTGGTATCATTGCTTTTTTGTGTTCTAAAGATTTTATGTTGGTAGTCATTACAATTATATTGTGGTCTGATATAGCGGTTGGGTCTACAGTGTACTCGTGGACAAGCTCTTCGTTATTAGTGAAGAATAGGTGTAGGATATTTTTGCCACGTGTAGGGACTCGGATATACTGGTTCATGCAGTAGTTCTCTGCTAGGTCAAGGAGGGCAGCTGCTTGTAATTGTGCATCTGTAGATCCTCCTTGTACCACTTCAGTTTCCCAGTCAATTATTGGTAAGTTGAAATCACCCGTTAGGATGATATTTGGTAAGGGAGCTGACATCTCATTTATTTTGTCTTTAATCAGTGTCAGCATTGGGATAAAATTGTTCTGGGTACAGTCAGGAGGGCGATAGATGACAATAAACATCAGATTTATGTGGTCAATGCTGAGCATTTGTACCTCAGAAACTGAGTTTGAGAATGAAAGTATCACTTTGGTGTACGGGGAGATTGTGTCTTTCAGATAGGTGATAATTCCTCCTTTCTTTCTTCTATTTTCTTCTTATTTCAAGCTTTGCTTTGAACTTGCGTGGGATTAGCCCCTCAATGTTGCATGAAATTATTTTGTTTAATATGGAAACATATGATCTGGTGAGAGGATTCCTTGAGGATGGCCTATCGGCACACGGGATGGATGCCAATTGATGCTTTGGTCTTGTTGCCATGCTTTTATCTTGAGGATATGGTTCATTTGCATTTGAAGAATTTGCACTTGTTTTATAAGAAAATGTTCTATTCCATCACTTGGTCTTGGTTGGTTCTGTACAGGGGGAGCTGCAATAAATGGATGTATAGGCTCAGGAATAACTGGTGGAGTAGCAGTGGGTGTAGTTACTGTAGAAGTAGGTGGGATAGTAGTTGGTCCTGGCCCAACATAAACTGTGGGTCCTGGTCCAGCAGATGGTCTTGGCTCAACCACTGGACCAGGTGGTGGTAAAGTTCTGGGTCCTGGATTGTAAACATTAGTAGGTGGTACCTGGTGAGCAGTCGTTGGTGGTAGTCTGGAGTTCAGAGGTCGACGACGAGTGCCTTTAAGGTGAAGTTTCCTACATCTTTGGTTAAAACACTCGGATGCCTCTGCTGATCCTTTACAGATAATAGGGTGAAAGTGCTCACACTGACGGCCCTTTACACATCCATGTGCAGGGTTACGGCCATGAGCTTGGTAGGCTGGACAGATCTTAGGGTGATTATATCTGCAATCACGACCTTCTCGGCCGAATTTACAACTATTTTGTTTGTAATAGAAACAGATCTTGTCAACCTTTTCTTTCAATTGTGGTATAGAGGC
Organism: Paralithodes platypus; assembly: GCA_032716605.1. Taxonomy (NCBI): domain Eukaryota; kingdom Metazoa; phylum Arthropoda; class Malacostraca; order Decapoda; family Lithodidae; genus Paralithodes; species Paralithodes platypus. The sequence goes on from CM064486.1 coordinate 27,438,435, forward strand.
ATTTGTTTCTTGAACACTGGTTTGCGTCTCTTTTTCAGATTCAGAATGATGTAATGTTTTGTCCTCATCTTGTGTAAGGTCAGTCACTGTACTGGTACTGGTAACATCACGCTCGATGATTGATTGTACCCATGCATACTGTTCATCATATTTATCCTTAAACTTTAATTGTACACAACTCTCACAATTGTAGTGGATTCTAGAGTTAAAGTAATTTACTAGGTGGTATGATGGAAGTTCAGAACAGGCAACATGGATAAAACAATTACAGTTTTCACACTTTAAACACTCAATTATGCAAGACTTGGTACACTTTGAGCATGAATTTCCCGGAGGGGGTAGGCTTGTTCTATGAGACATGCTTCTAGGTAAAGGGGGGGGGGGGGGGGGGTTTACAGACCGGTAATTCACTTTTCTATTTTCTATTTAGGGTTTCACTTTTTAAATTACCGGTACCTTAATTTAACTTCCACACGATAGATTCATATCACCAATATGGAGAAAGGCGATGGGGGAAGATAGTGGTAGTGGTAGAAATGTTGGTGTGGGTGGTTTGTATGGTTGAACAACAGGTGGCGCTGACTGTGGGCGAGAAGGCTGGGTAGAGTATAGTATTTTCGTTAATATTTCATCACCCACTCGCTTAATTTTCTTCCAAATACAATCACAAACGGCGCGAATCCTTAATGCTTAATTGGCATAGGTCACTACACTGTAACGTCAGTATTTCCAGAGATATTGACAAAATCTGAGGACCTCTGCTGCACCGTGATTACACCCGGTCACCGACGACACACACACACACACACACGGACACCAAACACAGACACAGAAATCCAGACATACACACACACACACCCACACACGTACACACAGGGGACTCATCAATTGCCGATCCTGAACGGAGAATTAACCCAAGGCCCTGCACGTACTCTCCCTCACACACACTATTGCACACACTATCCCTTACACACACACACACACACTATTGCACAAACTATCCCTTACACACACTATTCCTTACACACACACACACACACACACACACACACACTTGCACAAACTATCCCTTACACACACACACATAACACTATTGCACAAACTATCCCTTACACACACACACACACACACACACTGTCCCTTACACTCCCTCTCCCTCGCACACACTCTTGCACTAACAAACGCTTTTATATACACTATCCCTTACACACACTCTCTCTCGCACACACTCGTACTCGTACGCACTCTCCCTTACAAACACACTCTTACACGCACTTCTAGCACTCACACACTCTCTTAAATACACACTCTACTTTGCAAACACTCTCCCTCACACAAAGTCTCTCACACACACACAGTTACCCTCACACACAGTCTCTTACACAACATTCACGTCACACACACACACACACACCCTCCCTCTCCCTCACACACACTCTCTTGCTCCCCTTACATACTCATCTGAATTTACTCTAGCGCATGCACTCTCCTTCTCACACACCCTCTGGCACGCACAATAACACTCCCCCTAAATACTCCTTAACCCTCGCTCTCCTTCTCACACACCCTCTGGCACGCACAATAACACTCCCCCTAAATACTCCTTAACCCTCACTCTCCTTCTCACACACCCTCTGGCACGCACAATAACACTCCCCCTAAATACTCCTTAATCCTCACTCTCCCTCGCACACACTCTGACACTCCCCCTTTTATATTCCTCCACACGCACATTCCTTCACACACATTATATCGCACACACTATATCACACACATTATATCGCACACAGTATATCGCACACCTTATATCGCACACATTATATCGCACACAGTATATTGCACACCTTATATCGCACACAGTATATTGCACACCTTATATCGCACACTTTATATCGCACACATTATATCGCACACATTATATCGCACACATTATATCGCACACAGTATATTGCAGACCTTATATCGCACACCTTATATCGCACACATTATATCGCACACAGTATATCGCACACAGTATATCGCACACCTTATATTGCACACACTATATCGCACACACTATATCGCACACATTATCTCGCACACATTATATCGCACACAGTATATTGCACACCTTATATCGCACACAGTATATTGCACACCTTATATCGCACACCTTATATCGCACACATTATATCGCACACATTATATCGCACACAGTATATTGCACACCTTATATCGCACACCTTATATCGCACACCTTATATCGCACACCTTATATCGCACACATTATATCGCACACAGTATATCGCACACACTATATCGCACACACTATATCGCACACATTATCTCGCACACATTATATCGCACACAGTATATTGCACACCTTATATCGCACACAGTATATTGCACACCTTATATCGCACACCTTATATCGCACACATTATATCGCACACAGTATATCGCACACCTTATATCGCACACACTATATCGCACACATTATCTCGCACACGTTATATCGCACACAGTATATTGCACACCTTATATCGCACACAGTATATTGCACACCTTATATCGCACACCTTATATCGCACACATTATATCGCACACATTATATCGCACACAGTATATTGCACACCTTATATCGCACACATTATATCGCACACAGTATATTGCACACCTTATATCGCACACATTATATCGCACACACTATATCGCACACCTTATATCGCACACCTTATATCGCACACACTATATCGCACACATTATCTCGCACACATTATCTCGCACACATTATATCGCACACATTATCTCACACACTATCCTGTGGTTCCTGTGGTTGTAGTTGAGGGCTGTCAGTTAGCGCCCTGTGGTCCACGCCGTTGCGGCGCCGCCACTGTACATCCCATCTACCCTCCTCTGTGCCAGCTGCTCAAGAATGCTGTTGCTGGCAGCACGGAGGTAGTAGTGGGGTAGGATTGGTTGGTCTGGCAGTGATGACAGGAAATTATCCAAGTCCTTTTTTAATTTTTCAACGGTTGGGTAGTTTTGGTTTCTTATTTCTTTTGGCAGTGCATTGTAGAGCTTCGGACCCCGTGTAGCGAAGGCATTTTCTTTAAGTGTCTTAACTCTTGTCAGTGCTCTTGAGTTAATTGACCTGATAATACACATACGGCCCAGTCGTTGGTTTTCTTTTATCTCTATCAACTCCTTTTCTTCCTCTCCCAGCAGGTTTGGGGTTAAGTTGTTGAGAATTTTCCAGGTATAAATGATCAAGTATCTTTCTCGGCGTCGTTCTAGAGAGTACAAGTTTAGAGAGTTAAGTCTTTGCCAGTAGTCTTCCTCCTTCACAGACACTATTTTACTAGTGAAGGAGCGCTGGATGCCTTCCAATGCTTGTTTCTCTCATGACGTCCAGGGATTCCATAACTGGCAACAATATTCCAAGAGTGGTATTACCAAGGCCTTATACAGGGTTAACATAGGTTCGCTTTCACGAGTTCTGAAAGTACGCAATACCCAGCCAACCTGGGCTCGTGTCTTTTGTACTACTGCTAGGATATGGGTAGTGAAGGTGGCATCATCACTGATTGTTACCCCTAGGTCTAGCACTTTGTTGTTACACTTTATTCTTTGGCCATCATGTGCCGAATAGTGGACTTCTTCTATTTTGTTTGTACCATATCTAACCAGTTCAAATTTATTATTATTGAAAGACATATTATTTGTTTCGGCCCATGTATATAGCCAGTCAAGCTCAGATTTTAATTTGTCCATATCTGCCATTGATTTAGTTTCTTTCATTACTCTGGTATCATCGGCAAAAGACGAGACTTTGGAGTAGAGTGTACCTTGGTCAATGTCGGATATAAGTATGAGGAACAGCAGTGGCCCCAGTACAGAACCTTGAGGGACACCACTGTAGACATTTGAGTCATGGGAAATGACACCACCCACAGCAACACATTGCTTTCTCTCGTTCAGGAAGTTATGGATCCATACTCCAAGGCGACCTACTATTCCTAGATTGCGGACTTTATGTAATAGGATTCCGTGGTCCACCTTGTCGAAGGCCTTACTGAAGTCCAAGTAGATTACATCGATGTTGCTGCCATTCTCTAGTGTACTAACAATTTTTTCATGATGGGCAAGGAGCTGGGACAAGCATGATCTACCTTGTCGAAATCCGTGTTGGCTATCATTCATTTTATTGTTTTGTTCAAGGTAGTTTGTAATATTCTTGACAATAATTTTCTCAAAAGTTTTAATGATATGGGATGTGAGGGCAATAGGTCGGTAGTTTTCGGCTTTGCCTCTTGACCCGCCTTTGAATACGGGAGTTACCTTAGCTCTCTTCAGTAATCCAGGAACAATCCCGGAATCCAGTGAAGATCTGTATAGGATTTTGAGAGGTACACACAACTTTTCTGCACATCTCTTCAGTAGTATGGCCGGAAAACCATCAGGGCCAGCTGCAGCATTGGTGGAAATTTCTTTAACTGCTTCTATTATATCATTCTCAGTAAAAACTATATCTTCTATTGATGGGTCCTTGATCTTGTTGGAGAAAAAGTTGTTGGGTTCTGTGATGATCTTATCTTTAAAAGGAGTACTGAAAACACTCGTACTGTTTACAAAGAGCTTCACAAACTTCTGTTGGGTCTTCAATAATTTAACCGTGCTCACTTGTTAAAGGGCCAACAGCGGCCTTAATTGTTGATCGGTTACTTGCATATTTGAAGAAGTATTTAGGGTTTGAATTGATTGCAGATACTGCCTGTTCTTCTCTCAGCTTCATTTCTTTTTCAATAGAGGTTTTCAACTGCTCTTCTAGCGTCAAGATTTTCCGCTGCATCATAGTACGGTTGTGGTCGTTGGTAGAATGGGCAATTTTTACTCGTAGTCTTCTTCGTTTTCTCATTATTATCCTTCGATCACGGGGAATTTTCTTAGTGGTTGAGGGTTGTTTTTTAATAGGGGTGTATTTTTCACAAATCGCTAAGCAATGTTTCAGCAGTAAGTCATATTGGTTATTGGGGTCTGTATCTGTCAACAATTTCTCTCCCAACATAATTCACCCAATTCTCTATCAATATTCTCCCAGCATGTATTAGTACTGATTTTTTTTAGTTCATTTAAACTTAGGTTTCTTTGGGGTGGTATCATTGCTTTGTTGTGTTCTAAAGATTTTATGTTGGTCGTCATTACAATTATATTGTGGTCTGATATAGTAGTTGGGTCTACAGTGTACTCGTGGACAAGCTCTTCGTTATTAGTGAAGAATAGGTCTAGGATATTTTTGCCACGTGTAGGGACTCGGATATACTGGTTCATGCAGTAGTTCTCTGCTAGGTCAAGGAGGGCAGCTGCTTGTAATTGTGCATCTGTAGATCCTCCTTGTACCACTTCAGTTTCCCAGTCAATTATTGGTAAGTTGAAATCACCCGTTAGGATGATATTTGGTAAGGGAGCTGACATCTCATTTATTTTGTCTTTAATCAGTGTCAGGATTGGGATAAAATTGTTCTGGGTACAGTCAGGAGGGCGATAGATGACAATAAACATCAGATTTATGTGTTCAATGTTGAGCATTTGTACCTCAGAAACTGAGTTTGAGAATGAAAGTATCACTTTGGTGTACGGGGAGATTGTGTCTTTGAGATAGGTGATAATTCCTCCTTTCTTTCTTCTATTTGCTCTATCAGTTCTGAACGATGTATAGTTGTTTATTTTAACCTCGGCATCTTTAATATTTTCAGAGAGATGTGATTCGGTAAGTGCAACAATAAGGGCTTCCTCTTCAGATGCTAATTCAGAAATTATTTCAAGCTTTGCTTTGAACTTGCGTGGGATTAGCCCCTCAATGTTGCATGAAATTATTTTGTTTAATATGGAAACATATGATCTGGTGAGAGGACTCCATGAGGATGGCCTATCGGCATACGGGATGGATGCCAATTGATGCTTTGGTCTTGTTGCCATGCTTTTATCTTGAGGATATGGTTAATTTGCATTTGAAGAATTTGCACTTGTTTTATAAGAAAATTTTCTATTCCATCACTTGGTCTTGGTTGGTTCTGTACAGGGGGAGCTGCAATAAATGGATGTATAGGCTCAGGAATAACTGGTGGAGTAGCAGTGGGTGTAGTTACTGTAGAAGTAGGTGGGATAGTAGTTGGTCCTGGCCCAACATAAACTGTGGGTCCTGGTCCAGCAGATGGTTTTGGCTCAACCACTGGACCAGGTGGTGGTAAAGTTCTGGGTCCTGGATTGTAAACATTAGTAGGTGGTACCTGGTGAGCAGTCGTTGGTGGTAGTCTGGAGTTCAGAGGTCGACGACGAGTGCCTTTAAGGTGAAGTTTCCTACATCTTTGGTTAAAACACTCGGATGCCTCTGCTGATCCTTTACAGATAATAGGGTGAAAGTTCTCACACTGACGGCCTTTTACACATCCATGTGCAGGGTTAGGGCCATGAGCTTGGTAGGCTGGACAGATGTTAGGGTGATTATATCTGCAATCACGACCTTCTCGGCCGAATTTACAACTATTTTGTTTGTAATAGAAACAGATCTTGTCAACCTTTTCTTTCAATTGTGGTATAGAGGCATTTGTTTCTTGAACACTGGTTTGCGTCTCTTTTTCAGATTCAGAATGATGTAATGTTTTGTCCTCATCTTGTGTAAGGTCAGTCACTGTACTGGTACTGGTAACATCACGCTCGATGATTGATTGTACCCATGCATACTGTTCATCATATTTATCCTTAAACTTTAATTGTACACAACTCTCACAATTGTAGTGGATTCTAGAGTTAAAGTAATTTATTAGGTGGTATGATGGAAGTTCAGAACAGGCAACATGGATAAAACAATTACAGTTTTCACACTTTAAACACTCAATTATGCAAGACTTGGTACACTTTGAGCATGAATTTCCCGGAGGGGGTAGGCTTGTTCTATGAGACATGCTTCTAGGTAGGGGGGGGGGGGGGAGGTTGTTTACAGACCGGTAATTCACTTTACTATTTTCTATTTAGGGTTTCACTTTTTAAATTACCGGTACCTTAATTTAACTTCCACACGATAGATTCATATCACCAATATGGAGAAAGGCGATGGGGGAAGATAGTGGTAGTGGTAGAAATGTTGGTGTGGGTGGTTTGTATGGTTGAACAACAGGTGGCGCTGAACAACAGGTGGCGCTGACTGTGGGCGAGAAGGCTGGGTAGAGTATAGTATTTTCGTTAATATTTCATCACCCACTCGCTTAATTTTCTTCCAGATACAATCACAAATGGCGCGAATCCTTAATGCTTAATTGGCATAGGTCACTACACTGTAACGTCAGTATTTCCAGAGATATTGACACAATCTGAGGACCTCTGCTGCACCGTGATTACACCCGGTCACCGGTCTCGCACACATTATCTCGCACACATTATAGCGCACACACTATCTCACACACATTACCTCGCACACATTATCTCGCACACATTATATCGCACACACTATCTCGCACACATTACCTCGCACACATTATATCGCACACATTACCTCGCACACATTATATCGCACACATTACCTCGCACACATTATCTCGCACACACTATATCGCACACATTATCTCGCACACATTATCTCGCACACACTATATCGTACACATTATCTCGCACACACTATATCGTTCACATTATCTCGCACACATTATCTCGCACACATTATCTCGCACACACTATATCGCACACATTACCTCGCACACATTATCTCGCACACACTATATCGTACACATTATCTCGCACACACTATATCGTTCACATTATCTCGCACACATTATCTCGCACACACTATATCGCACACATTACCTCGCACACATTATCTCGCACACACTATATCGTACACATTATCTCGCACACATTACCTCGCACACATTATCTCGCACACACTATATCGTACACATTATCTCGCACACATTACCTCGCACCCATTATCTCGCACACATTACCTCGCACACATTGCCTCACACACATTATCTCGCACACATTACCTCGCACCCATTATCTCGCACACATTACCTCGCACACATTGCCTCACACACATTATCTCGCACACATTATCTCGCACACATTATCTCGCACACATTACCTCGCACCCATTTTCTCGCACCCATTACCTCGCACCCATTATCTTGCACACATTCCCTCGCACACATTCCCTCGCACACATTACCTCGCACCCATTATCTCGCACGCATTATCTCGCACACATTATCTCGCACCCATTACCTCGCACCCATTACCTCGCACACATTGCCTCGCACCCATTACCTGGCACCCATTACCTCGCACACATTCTCTCGCACTCCACTAGGGTACAGTTGCCCAAATAAATCCTGTTCCTCGTCGTGATCATAATTATGCGTGAAAATAAAATAGTGTTATGGGGTCACCTGCTTTGTTTATCTTTCTCTCTTTTTCTCTATTTCTCGGACTTGGATCCATTTGGCCCCATTCAGCCTACTGTTTTAAGACGTTTATCCCCATCCAGGTGTCGTTTTTTTCCTGGCGAGTGACAGCGAGCCAGCATTGTATGGAGAATCCGGCTTAGCCGGAGACATTTTTCTATCGAAAAATGTAAAAATTTAGCTTGCTGTAAAACAAAAAAATATATATGCTGGCTCGCTACCGCTCGCCAGGAAAATATTGACACCTGGATGGGGCTAAACGTCTTAAAACAGTAGGCTGAATGGGGCCGAATGGATACAAGCCAAAGAGAGAGGGAGAGAAAGAGAAAACAAGCGAGGTGGGCTCCCTTACTGAATTGCGAGTGTGGGTTTCTTTTCATTATCAGTTGACTAATCAGATGAGTTATAACCACTGCCTAACAAAACTATACACTCGTAATAATTCATCCATGCCCATTGTATTTCCACCTATACGATCACCGAGAGGAACAGAACTTATGTGGGGCAACTGTACCTATCACCCCAATTTCGCACTTCATACGCTCCTCATCCTACGTGTTCATGATGCTTTTCAAAATTTCTGCAGTGCTCAACAACAACAACAACAACCACAAGCTCCTTTGCATCATTCCAGGTGTTATCTTAAGCCGACATCACACGAGAGCTTTATAGTCAACATTCGATGATCAACATTTTTCTGGCAACATTTCTGGATTATTTTGCACTTGTATCGGAAACTAGACTGATGATAGATAAATTTGGGCAACAGAAATTAAAAACAAAAAAAGTGGGTAACAAAAAAATTATAAATGTTGACCTCATAAGCTGCCAGACCAGTGTTGAAGATAGATGTTGAGTGAAAAAAAACACTCGTGTGATACCGGCTTTACAGTCAATCTGGTCCAGGGGTCGGATGAGGCCAGGGGGAATTGGCCACTTGCGAGTTTCAGGCTATAAGGAAGTTGGAGCCGTAGACATCGGTATTTAGCAGAATTATCAGCTAAAATACGGTTTTAGGACAATAATATATACGTAAAACCCAATTCAACATACTTGTTATCTATCATAATCATACAAAAATATTACATTGCACTTATATATCGATGTTGAAGGTTCCGATTTCCTTATAGCCTGAAACTTGCTAGTGGTCATTTTTGGCCACTTAGGAATTTCTAGGTATAAGGAAGTTGGAGTCTTAAACTTCGATAATAGGCAGAAATGCAAAAATAATGTAGGTTTCTGAAAGATAGAATGTATATTGAATTAGATTTTATGTATTCATAAATGCACTACAGCCATATTCTAGCCGGCAGTTCTGTTTAAGGTGAGATTTCTACCTGGAGGATTTTTTTCTGAACCTCTTTCTCCCTCATGTTTAGCCCCATTTCTTGTGAGATTTAAAGACGCTTGCCCCATTAGTTTGGCGATTTTAAGAACCCTCGCCCCATTTCTGTCAATTTTAAGACCATTCGTGCCATTTAGGTGTAAAAAAAATCCTGGCGAGCGATAGCGAGCCTGTAATTTAAGGGGAATCGGCCTTCGGCCGGGAAATTTTTCTACCGAAAAATGTACAAATTTATCTTGAAAGGGGTCAAGGGGGAGTGATTGTAAGCTTGATGGAAGTCTAGGGAATTAACTAAAAACCTCCCCTTAATTGGAGATGGGTGTATTGATTTGCTTATTGTTTTATCTTTATTATTTTAGGTTCCCTCGCTAGACCTCCATCAAGCTTAGAAAAACACCCGTAGACCCCCCCCCCCCCCCCCCCCCTCCTCAAGATAACTTTGTACATTTTTCGGTAGGAAGAAATCGACACCTAAATGGCACAAAAGGTATTACAATTGACAACGAAATGGGGCGAAAGGTGAACAAATCGCCAAACTATGGGCCGAACGTCTTATAATAATCTCAAAAACTAATGGGGCTAAACACGAGGGAGAATGAGGTCCAGAAAAACTTGCCCATCCCCCTTAATATCTCTGTCTACAGCTCCAAATTCCGTATAGCCTGAAACTGGCAGGTGTTCAGTCGGTCCTGATTTTCCGAAAACAATAAGGGCTTCCTTTACTTTTATTTGGCATATGCTCGTCAATTATATTTCGTGATTTCTCCTTCGTGTTTAGCCCCATTAGTTTTTAGATTTTAAGATATTTGGCCCATTAGTTTGGCGATTTTAACACCTTTCGCCCCATTTCGTTGTCAATTTTAAGACATTTCGTGCCATTTATGTGTCGATTTTTTCCTGGCGAACGATAACGAGCCTGAAATTTTAAGAGGAACTGGCCTTCGGCCGGGACATTTTTCTACCGAAAAATGTACAAAATTATCTTGAAGGGAGGTCTAGGGGGTGTTTTTTTAAAGCTTGATGGTGGTTTAGTGAGGAAACTAAGAAATATATGAATTAATTAATAGATAGACAGACTAATGAGGAAGTAAGAAGGAGGTGTGGTGTGGAGGTAGATGTGCTGGAAAGTGTGAAAAGGAACAACTTGAGATGGTTCGGCCATATGGAACGTATGGAAAGCGAGAGAATGACTAAGAGGGTGTACGAGAGCGAGGTGGAGGGACAGAGGGGGAGAGGTAGACCGAATATGAGGTGGAAGGATGGAGTGAGGAACTACATGAACGAAGGCGGTGCTGGTTGGGGGGAGGGGCGTCGACTGACTGGGGACAGAGGTGCATGGGGGCGGTTCGTTCGTGGCCACCCCTTCGGGGATCACGGCGTCAGGCAATAGATAGATAGATAGAATTAATCAATAAACCATAAAAACGGCCCATCTCCCCTTAATGATATGTTCTGTACCTGTTGAATCAGATGTACACGGAGGAGTCCACTTACCTGTTGAGAAAGAGAAAGCAATATTAGTTTCAGGAATTAATGTTTTATAAAGGAAAACAATTGGGTACAAATTTCACCAATGTATTCACCCGTTCTGTTACGGTGACGTCTTTTCGTTTTTATTTTAGCTGCATTAAGACGATTTTATGAAGCTTAGGAAGGATATGTGATAGCTAAAAGGGTTAATTGAGATAGCCTGTTGCCTTGAAATTGGTCGACGTCCTTCTGAAGCTGAATGAAATGGTCTAATAGTTGGCAGAATATAATGCAAAGCACGTCACCAGTACTCAACGGGTTAAGAGGGGTCACCTGTTTTTTTTTTCTCTTTCTCTCCTTTTCTCCCTTTCTCTGGCTTGTTTCCATGCTGCCCTATTCAGCCAACTGTTTTAAGACGTTTATCCCCTTCCAGGTGTCGATTTCTTCCTGGCGAGCGATAGCGAGCCAGCATTGTATGGAGAAATCCGGCTTCGCCGGATACATTTTTCTATCAAAAAATGTACAAATTTAGCTTGTCAAAAAATAAATATATACTGTATATATGCTGGCTCGCTACCGCTCGCCAGGAAAATATTGACACCTGGATTGGGATAAACGTCTTAAAATAGTAGGCTGAATGGGGCCGAATGGATACAAGCCAAAGAGAGAGGGAGAGTAAGAGAACAAAGCGAGGTGGGCTCCCTTAACTGTAGTAGGATCATATGGATATACGACCATTGTACTTTGGTTTGGTGGTCTGACTGTCGACATACTCTCTGAAAAAGGAGTATACATTTTAACTATGCAACAAGTTTATATTTGTTTAGGCTTATATGTATAGAACCTAATTATATTAGAGTATCCATGAACCGAAGAGGATTTGTTTAGGTTTATATGTATAAAACCTAATTATATTAGAGTATCCATGAACCGAAGAGGATTTGTTTAGGTTTATATATATAGAACTTAATTATATTAGAGTATCCATGAACCGAAGAGGATTTGTTTAGGTTTATATATATAGAACTTAATTATATTAGAGTATCCATGAACCGAAGAGGATTTGTTTAGGTTTATATATATAGAACTTAATTATATTAGAGTATCCATGAACCGAAGAGGATTTGTTTAGGTTTATATATATAAAACCTAATTATATTAGAGTATCCATGAACCGAAGAGGATTTGTTTAGGTTTATATATATGTATAAAACCTAATTATATTAGAGTATCCATGAACCGAAGAGGATTTGTTTAGGTTTCGTAAGCGCTTAATTGACCTACCAGCCCCCCCCCCCCCCTCCCCCCCCCCCCACACACACATACACTCCTCTCCGTCTCTCTCTCTAAATCAAATCAAATCTCTCTCTCTCTCTCTCTCTCTCTCTCTCTCTCTCTCTCTCTCTCTCTCTCTCTCTCTCTCTCTCTCTCTCTCTCTCTCTCTCTCTCTCTCTCTCTCTCTCTCTCTCTCTCTCTATGTTTATTGAAAACATGCTCAGGGATTTCAAAGTGAATGTAAATATAGCAAGGATTATATTTTGTATTTATTATTTTTTAGTATTATTATCATTATATATACAGTACTGTATATATATATATATATATATATATATATATATATATATATATATATATAATTATGCAGGTATATATTATATATATATATATATATTTTTTTTTTTTTTTTTTTTTTTTAATATTTATATATATTTTTTTTTTTCTTCGAGGTCGGTCCTAAGTGATCTGTGCCCCATAAATTATTCATTCCTTTCGCTTAAAATCTGAAAACTAATGGGGCTAAACATGAGGGAGAAGGGGATTTAGAAAAACTACCCATCCTTCCTTAATGGTAGCCAGAACTATTATGAACTAGTCAAGAATATACAGTCCCGCCTATATTGTGCATAGAATATTAATATAATAATAATCCCTCATAAGTATATATTCACAGTACTTAAATACATGGTTACTAATATAATTATCCAGATTAATATCCACACGAGCCTCATTCTTCGTTGGGTTGATGTTGACTTGAGACCTGACCAAACACCTAGACAGCTTACTAGACTTTGTTTACTTTCAGCTGCGGGTAAATTGCCATGTCCTCATCATGATTCCTCGGCTATTACCTTAGATTTGGTACCGAATTAAGTTGTATTAACCCCTTCCTTACCGAGGATTTAATGTTGTGTTGTTCCAGCTATATTTAGACGATTTTATGCAGCTTAGGAGGAAACCGTGGTATTTAATATGGGTAATCCAGATAGTTTGAAGTCTTTTAATTGCTACACGTCCTCCCTAAACTGGATAAAATCGTCTAATATTATCCAGAATATAGTGCGAAGGACAACTCTGTACTAAAGGGGTTAATAAATGTTTGGTATTTATATGACGCAGAGACCAAGTACTTTCATATATTTCCACTAAATCTCGAGATATTAGGTTCAATTTACCCTCAGCTGGAATAATATAGAGTTTATAGACTATAGACGTAATGTAGTGTCAACATCATTAATCACTTACTTGAAGTGTGAGGCCCCTGTGAGAGAACCACCCTCTGTCTCTAACTAGGACTGTTTAAGGGGAGATGGGTCGTTTTATGGTCCTCCTTCTTCCTCATGCTTAGCTCCATTAGTTTGGCGATTTTAAGACATTTTTGCCCCTTTTCTCTGTCAATATTAAGACTTTTCGTGTCAATTAGGTGTTGTTTTTTTCCTGGTGAGCGATAGCGAACCTGTAATTTAGGATGAACCGGCCTTCGGCCGGGAAATTTTTCTACCGAAAAATGTACACATATATCTTGAAAGGGGATCCTGGGTTTTTTTTTTTAAAGTTTTATGGAGGTCTAGGGAGAAAACTAGAAAAATACTAAATCAATGAAACAATGGAACCAAAAAGTGAACCATCCCCCTTAACCCACCAGACAGAAGGCCAACTCCGGGAGCCCCGCGCTCCTCACACTCATAATTGCTTCTCATATATCTCTAGTCTCACACTATGAAGCCTAGCATATACAGTAAAGTAGTATACATATACCGCATTGTATAATTATTACTGCGTGGATAAACTTCATCACCCCAAGTACAAAATATATAACCCTGAAGGCTCTATAATATACATGTTATTTACATTAATATATAATTGTTCTATAGCCTTCACGAATGTTAAAGTACCGCCTGCAGTAATTGTTCTATAGCCTTCACGAATGTTAAAGTACCGCCTGCAGTAATTGTTCTATAGCCTTCACGAATGTTAAAGTACCGCCTGCAGTAATCGCCACATCGCAACACAAGACAAAATTGTCAAAAGTGCTAAAAGCTAAACTGATGAAAACTATATATCTCGTACTTCACCACGTTCATCATCATTAGCCGGGGCACAGTCTGTATTTTCTGGGTTAATGGGGGTCACCTGCTTTTTTTTTTACTTTTTTTTCTCCTTTTCTCTCTTTCTCTGACTTGTATCCATTTGGCCCCATTCAGCCAACTGTTTTAAGACGTTTATCCCCATCCAGATGTCAATTTCTTCCTGGCGAGCGATAGCGAGCCAGCATTGTATGGAGAAATCCGGCTTCGCCGGAGAAATTTTTCTATCGAAAAATGTACAAATTTAGCTTGCTGTAAACAAAAATATATATATGCTGGCTCTCTACCGCTCGCCAGGAAAATACTAACAATTGGATGGGGGTAAACGTCTTAAAACAGTAGGCTGAATGGGGCCGAATGGATACAAGCCAAAGAGAGCGGGAGAGAAAGATAAACCAAAGAGCGAGGTAGGCCCCCTTAAGGGGAGATGGGCCGTTATTTTGGTCGATTAATTCATATATTCCTTTATTTCTTAGTTTCCTCGCTAGACCTCCATCAAGCTTAGAAAAACATCCCCTAGACTCCCATTCAAGATAAATTTGTACATTTTTCGGTAGGAAAATGTCCCAGCCGAAGGCCGCTTCCTCTGAAAATTTCAGGCTCGCTATCACTGACCAAGACAAAATCGACACATAAATGGCACGAAAGGTCTTAAAATTGACAAGGAAATGGGGCGAACGTCTTATAATCTCAAAACAAATGGGGCTTAACAAGAGGGAGAATGGGGACCAGAAAAACGACCCATCTCCCCTTTTAACCCCTTCCGTACCGGTTCCATCCTTTCAACTTTATTCTGGCTACTAGTTGACGGTTTATTCTGGCTACTAGTTGACGGTTTATTCTGGCTACTAGTTGACGGTTTATTCTGGCTACTAGTTGACGGTTTATTCTGGCTACTAGTTGACGGTTTATTCTGGCTACTAGTTGACGGTTTATTCTGGCTACTAGTTGACGGTTTATTCTGGCTACTAGTTGACGGTTTATTCTGGCTACTAGTTGACGGTTTATTCTGGCTACTAGTTGACGGTTTATTCTGGCTACTAGTTGACGGTTTATTCTGGCTACTAGTTGACGGTTTATTCTGGCTACTAGTTGACGGTTTATTCTGGCTACTAGTTGACGGTTTATTCTGGCTACTAGTTGACGGTTTATTCTGGCTACTAGTTGACGGTTTAATTCGGTTTAAAAAGGGCCTCAAGCAATTAACAGGCTTCGAGCTATATCACTTCACCCTTTTTATCACCCCAGATTCTTCTTAACAGTTAATTCTGGTTACCATTAGAAGATTTATACAGCTTAGGAAATCTGTGATATTTGGAAGGATAAAGACTATATATGTGTATTAACCCTCTGACTTCCATATGCACTTCCTAATCTCAATACAATAGTTTAACAATTGTCAGAAAACAGAAACTAAACGCGTCATCGTATCTTGAAAGGGTTAAGTATTTTTGTTTATAAAGTAACTAACCACGTGATCTCATTTTTCTTTCTTAGGTCCGTCCAAAGCGAGGACACCTATAGCCTGTGTCACACGAGAGCATTTAAGGTCAACATTCGATGATCCAACATTTTACTGGCAACATTCCTGGAATATTTTGCACTGATATTGGAAACTATAGACTGTTGCTAGATGAATTTAAGGGACCGAAATATTCTAAATGTTGACCTCATAAGCTGCCAGACCAGTGTTGAGGATAAATGTTGAGTGAATAAACGCTCGTGTGATAAAGGCTCAAGGGGGGTGACCTGTTTTTGTTCTGTCCATTTCTAAAAGGACAGAAATAACAAAAAGCAGGTCACCCCCCTTAAGGCTTACTCATGTCGTTGTTAGGGTGACGCTTATTAAAAGAATGATATTTCTTAACTAGATGTAATGATCTTTGAAATGCATGTACTTTGATCAATGCTCTAGGCCGTAACGGATTTTTGTTGTTTTTTTTCCGTCTTGGGCGTTGCGCCACACGGTTCGGAGTTATTAAGGGGGGTCACCGGGTTATTTTGTATCTTTTTCTCCTTTTCTCTCTTTCCCTGGCTTGTATCCATTCGACCCCATACTGCCAACTGTTTTAAGACGTTTACCCACATCCAGGTGTCGATCTATTTCTGGCGAGCGATAGCGAGCCAGATTTGTATGGAGAAATCCGGCTTTGCCGGAGAAATTTTTCTATCGAAAAATGTACAAATTTAAGAAAAATTTACAAATTTAGCTTGCTGTCAAAACAAAAATATATATATGCTGGCTCGCCAGGAAAATATTGACACTTGGATGGGGGTAAACGTCTTAAACCCGTAGGCTGAATGGGGCCGAATGGATACAAGCCAAAGAGAGAGGGAGAGAAAGATACAAAAAGCGAGGTGGGCTCCCTTAAGGCTGCACGGACCTACAGTATAGTCTGCTTGGACTTAGTTTTATGTTAACCTCTCATTGTGTTTATGTTAACCTCTCATTGTGTTTATAGGACGCATAATATAGCAGTTTGAAATGTTGTATAATTTCATGTACAGTCGCGCTAATAAGTCATGTCCCAGCTGTCATTACGTTTGGCTTGCTCTGTGCTCTATTAATGTATGTCGGATGTTGAATAGGGTGGGTAAGTGTAGGAACATGTTTGTATATTTCACTCAATACGAAGATATGAAGCTTTGATATTGCTGATACCAATTATTGATCAAAACATACTTGGTGCCGAGACATCACTTATTAGCGCGACTGTACCGTAGTTAGAACTCATGATCATTAACCTATCTCTAGCCCCCCAAAAGGAAAAAAAAATAAAAAATAAAAAATAAATCATGTTATGCTGCTTAATTAATTGGATATAATAAAATCATGTTATGCTGCTTAATTACTTGGATATAAAAATAAATCATGTTATGCTGCTTAATTACTTGGATATAAATAAATCATGTTATGCTGCTTAATTACTTGGATATAAATAAATCATGTTATGCTGCTTAATTACTTGGATATAAATAAATCATGTTATGCTGTTTAATTACTTGGATATAAAAATAAATCATGTTATGCTGTTTAATTACTTGGATATAAAAATAAATCATGTTATGCTGCTTAATTACTTGGATATAAATAAATCATGTTATGCTGCTTAATTACTTGGATATAAATAAATCATGTTATGCTGCTTAATTACTTGGATATAAATAAATCATGTTATGCTGTTTAATTACTTGGATATAAAAATAAATCATGTTATGCTGCTTAATTACTTGGATATAAATAAATCATGTTATGCTGTTTAATTACTTGGATATAAAAATAAATCATGTTATGCTGTTTAATTACTTGGATATAAAAATAAATCATGTTATGCTGTTTAATTACTTGGATATAATATAATAATTATGTGTTATCAAACTTTTTACCGGTCATCGTGAATTTATAGTAGTTTTCTCATTACCGTAATGATACATACACTCCATCAGTAATATTAGGGAGGAGATAATTATATACCTCTTAAAGGGCAGGTTTTTAGTTTGGTCCCTAGATATCCTTCAAGCTTAAGATTACACCCCCTTGAGCCCCTTTCAAGATAAATTTGTACATTTTTCGGTAGAAAAATGTCCCGGCTGAAAGCCGGTTCCTCTTAAATTACAGGCTTGCTATCGCTCGCCAGGATAAACTCGACACCTAAATGGCACGAAAGGTCTTAAAATTGACAGAAATGGGTTGAAAGTTCATAAAATCGTGAGAATAATGGGGCGAACGTCTTAAAATTAGAAAAACAATGGGGCTAAACATGAGGGAGAAAGGAGTCAAGAATAAAATCCCTCAAGTGGCAATCTCCCCTTAACTCCTGTCTGTAAGGAATAACCATCTTACGAGGCAGCAAGTGAAGATATTAATGCTGATAATTATATTAGCATGCAGATGAAGGCAGTTGCTGCATGAAGGGTTGGTCGGATGTGGTGGTCTTGGTTATCCTAAGGGGAGATGGGATTATTTATTGGCCCGTTTATATATATATTTTTATTATTTTCCTCCCTGGACCTCCATCAAGCTTAAAAAACACCCTCCCAAGATCCTCCTTCAAGATAAATGTGTACATTATTCGATAGAAAAATGACCCGCGGTTTCTCTTACATTACAGGCTGGCTATCGCTCGCCAGGGAAAAAATCGACACCTAAATGACACGAAAAGTCTTTATATTGATAAAGAAATGGGGCGAAAGGTCATAAAATTGTCAAACAAATGGGCCGAACGTCTTAAAATCTGAAGAATAATGGGACTAAACATGAGGAAGAAGGGGGACCAGAACAACGGCCCATCTCCCCTTAATGAATACGTTTACTTTGGTTATTATCTCGGCCAATGAAGTTGAACGGGGGTTATGTTTTCATCTGCGTTTGTTTGTTTGTGTGTTTGTTTGTCAGTAAAGAAGATATCAAAACACGTTATGAACCGACTTTCACGACATTTGGCGGGCAGATAGGATACGCGCCAAGGAAGAAGGGGATTACATTTAGGAGGCAATCGGTAGAGCGCATACCTCTCGCCATCGTAAGCTCAGGTAGCCTATGCGCTATCGCTTAAGGGGAGATTTCCACCCGGAGGATTTTTTTCTGAACCTCTTTCTCCCTCATGTTTAGCCCCATTGCTTGTGAGATTTAAAGACGCTTGCCCCATTAGTTTGGTGATTTTAATAACCCTCGCCCCATTTCTGTCCATTTTAAGACCATTCGTGCCATTTAGGTGTCGATTTTTTCCTGGCGAGCGATAGCGAGCCTGTAATTTACGGGGAACCGACCTTCGGCCGGGATATTTTTCTACCGAAAAATGTACAAATTTATCTTGAAAGGGGGTCAAGGGGGAGTAATTTTAAGCTTGATGGAAGTCTAGGTAATCAACTAAAACCCCTCCCCTTAACCCCTACAGTACCGGTGACGTCCTTTTATTATACTTTGACAACCATAAGACGAGTTTATTCAGCTTAGGAAAGACCTCTAATAATAATAATAAATCTTGAAACTATCTCCACCAAGCCCTTGAACTACGACAGATTCTTCCTAAGCTGCATAATATATATATATAGTCTAAATAGAGCTGGAGTAATATATAACACACGTCGCTGGTACTCAAAGGGTTAATTACTGGAATTAGCTACACACAGCCTCGTAAATAGTGATGGATCTGTTGTTTCTTGATTGCCTTTGTACTCGTTGTATATTATATCCTCCGTGTTACAAGAAAACCACCTCTAAATTAATTATGTGTAGTTTGTTCACAACGTTCACTTGTCGTTATGTGTAGTTTGTTCACAACGTTCACATGTCATTATGTGTAGTTTGTTCACATGTCATTATGTGTAGTTTGTTCACAACGTTCACCTGTCATTATGTGTAGTTTGTTCACAACGTTCACTTGTCATTATGTGTAGTTTGTTCACAACGTTCACATGTCATTATGTGTAGTTTGTTCACAACGTTCACATGTCATTATGTGTAGTTTGTTCACAACGTTCACATGTCATTATGTGTAGTTTGTTCACAACGTTCACCTGTCATTATGTGTAGTTTGTTCACAACGTTCACCTGTCATTATGTGTAGTTTGTTCACAACGTTCACATGTCATTATTTATCGTTAAGGGAGCCCACCTCCTTTTTGTTTCTCTCCTTTTCTCTCTTTCTCTGGCTTGCATCCATTCGGCCCCATTCAGCCTGCTGTTTTAAGACGTTTACCCCATCCAGGTGTCAATATTTTCCTGGCGAGCGGTAGCGAGCCAGCATATAATTATATATATTTGTTTTGACAGCAAGGTAAATTTGTACATTTTTTGATAGAAAAATGTCTCCGGCGAAGCCGGATTACTCCATACAATACTGGCTCGCTATCGCTCGCCAGGAAGAAATCGACACCTGGATGGGGATAAACGTCTTAAAACAGTTGGCTGAATGGGGCCGAACGGATACAAGCCAGGGAAAGAGAGAAAAGGATAAAAAGATAAAAAAAAAAAACGGTGACCCCCCTTAATGCCCACATTTATCACAGTCTCCTTATATATCGCTCTAATATTACTTCTATTGTTCAGCGTCCCATGTTATTCCCACTCATAAATGAACTATTGTGAAAAGCGTGAAGCATTTTGTAAGTAGGTCCGAACATGCGGCCAGCTGGACGGTAGAGTGTTTTATGCTCGTATTTGCATGATTATTACACACTAATTTGAATATTATATATGCATAGTTAATTTAAAGTTCATACATTTTCATAACTGTTTTCAAAAATTGTCTGGCTAATAATATAACTAACTTTATCCCTTGACCTTTAAATCGGGGTTTAAATGGCAACACCGCTACATAAGGCAGGTTGTTGATGTGCGCATGTCCGAGTTAACAGGGATACCAACTGGTCCAACATCCACTTAGTACTTTCTCGTAGAACCTTATATATTGTTCTCGTTTATACAACACCATCGATTCACCTAAGTTCGTAATAAAGATCTCAGCTGTGTGTCTGTTGCTGTATGTTATTAAAACTGGTATGAAGTAAACAACATTAGTGAATATGACTGGTATGTTGCTACGCCTGATCCCCCATAGACTCCCACACCTCACCTCACTTGGCTACTGGTGCCCGCTAGTCATCATTACCGAGTTAAAGCTGTGATTTTGATGTGTGTAATTCGCGGAATTGTGTGCGTGCGCGTGATTCTGAAGACCGAAGAAGACGAGGAGTAACAATCTACAATTAGAACAATAACTAAGGCCTGCCTACTTCATCTTGAGCCATACTATACAGTGAGAGGTGGAGGGAGGTGACATAATACTCAACGCCACGTGTCCCAGGTTTTCCTCAAGGTGGGCCATTGTTCCGTGTGGCTTGTTTTGTACGTATGCATTATGTTTGCGGCTTACTAACGTTACCGGTTCGTTTTCGTCTTCTTTAATATTCTAATTCAGTAGCAGCATTACTTTATTACAATAGATATATTATTAATGTGATGCTTTAATGACAAGAGTGGACGAGCACGTGAGAGGGTGGACATATCCTTACGGTTGCCATTGTATTAAATACTTGTATGATTCCTTCCGTGTATATTTAGAGTAGTAATAATTTTTTTCATGTTGCTGATTTTGGTAATATCTTGCTCGCTCATTCATTTACTACCCCATCCTTCTGTGTCTAACAATCTATGTGTGAACGTAATGAAAGGTAGGGTATCGGTCCTCTCCCCATATCCATACGTTATCTCCCTCTCTCTCTCTACACGCACCTTCATTCTCCCTCCCTCCCCTACCTTTGTCCTCTCCCTCCCTCCTCCACCTTCCTCCTCTCCCTCCCTCCCCCACCTTCCTCCTCTCCCTCCCTCCCCTACCTTTGTCCTCTCCCTCCCTCCTCTCCCTCCCTCCTCCACCTTCCTCCTCTCCCTCCCTCCCCCACCTTCCTCCTCTCCCTTCCTCCTCCTCTCCCTCCCTCCTCCACTCTCTTCTCCCACCTTCCTCCTCTCCCTCCCTCCTCCGCCTTCCTCCTCTCCCTTCCTTCTCCACCTTCCTCCTCTCCCTTCCTTCTCCACCTTCCTCCTCTCCCTCCCTCCTCTCCCTCCCATCCCCCATCTTCCTCCTCTTCCTCCTCTCTCCCCCCCATCTTCCTCCTCTCCCTCCCTCCCCCCCATCTTCCTCCTCTCCCTCCCTCCTCCCCCTTCCTCCTCTCCCTTCCTTCCCCCACCTTCTTCCTCTCCCTCCCTCCCCCACCTTCCTCCTCTCCCTCCCTCCCTCACCTTCCTCCTCCTTCCTCCTCTCCCTTTCTCCCATCCTCCTCCTCCTCTCCCTTTCTCCCCCCCCTTCCTCCTCTCCCTCCACCCCCCACCCCCCCGTTCCTCCTCTCCCTCCCTCCCCACCTTCCTCTCTCCCTCCCCCCCCCGTTCCTCCTCTCCTCCCTCCCCCCCCTTCCTCCTCTCCCTCCCTCCTCCACCTACCTCTTCTCCCTCCCTCCCCTCCGTTCCTTCTCTCTCTCCCTCCCCCACCAACAGCTGAGCTCCGGAACTCGCTCCCAGAATCAGTCTTTCCCTCCTCCTATGACTTAAATTATTTCAAACTCCGGGTATCCTGGCATTTTGGCTCGAACGTTCCTTGATTTTGGCCCGGTCACTCTTTCAACTATGGAGGAGGCACTCACTACAGGCAGTTCTGCCTTTTGTCTCCCTCACTCTTATAGAAGAAAAAACAAATATGGTATTAGTGTATGACCAACCAGTTACGGGCCCCATCGATGATGTTTAGTGTGTAATCGCTTTCATGAACGATACTTTGTTGGTGTACATGTAATTACCGTAGCAAATTCACTATAAGTGAAATACGAAAAACTAAAAAAAAAAATCCCTGTTGATGGCCGCGCCGCAATAATAAACAATGGCAGTCCTTTGGGAGCTCTTACCATCAACCTGTCAGTCGAACGTCAATACACCTAAAAAAAAAAAAAAAAAAATATATATATATATAGGCTATATATATACGGTATATATATATATATATATATATATATATATATATATGTGTGTGTGTGTGTGTGTTGTTTTTCTATGTGCATGAAGGAGACAAAAGGCAGGTTACCTGTAATGGGTATATATATATATATATATATATATATATATATATATATATATATATTATATATGTGTGTGTGTGTTGTTTTTCTATTTGCATGAAGGAGACAAAAGGCAGGTTACCTGTAACGAGTGACTCTCCCAGAGTCAAAAGAGTGACAGAGAGCTAAATTCAAGGGACGTTGTGGTCAGATGCCTGTACACACGAAGTTTAAAGCAGTTTAAGTCATAGGATGAAGGAAATATTGATTGAGGGAGAGAGTTCCAGAGTTCACTTGTTGAGTAGAAGAAAGGATTTGAAAATTTGCCAATTCTTGGGTTGAAGAATTGGACAGAATAGGAGTGGGACTGTGTTGAAAGGTGGGAGCCTCCCACTCGCCGCAAGGGAGAGGGTATGAATTGAGAGAGTTCTGAAGACACTGATTATTGTAATACCGATAGAAGAGTGAAAGAGATGCAACATTGTGGCGTCTAGAAAGAAATTTTTGGGAACTAGTAAGAGGAAGTGAGTTGATGAGGCGAAATGCTCTAAACTATTCTTTAGAGAAGTGCAGTATGGGTGGAACTCCCCCACACACTACTTGAAACATGGGCGTACTGTCCAAAGCAAGAGGCTCTGCGGGGGTGGAGAACCCACCGAGACGGATGAACACCCCTAACTTATAGGATCTGTTTTTAGCAAGAGTGGTAATATGATCTATCCAAGAGAGGTTTGATGAAAAATATACACCAATAATATAGAGAGAAAATGAAGGATTATAGAAATATTTGATAGATCAGAAGATATGCGTTCTAATTAGATAGTTAGGCTAAGTAATTAATTTGGTTCACTGAATTCTGGCTAATCATGAGTTTCAGACTAGTTATTAGAAAACATCAACTAACCTTGAGTTCTGCACTAAGTTGTGAGTCTAGACAACAGTACCCGGTAACATTAGTTGTGAGTCTAGACAACAGTACCCGGTAACATTAGTTGTGAGTCTA
>CM064486.1:27467702-27532847 GCA_032716605.1 Paralithodes platypus
AACAAATATATATATATATGCTTGCTCGCTACCGCTCGCCAGGAAAATATTGACACCTGGATGGGGGTATATGTCTTAAACAGTAGGTGGAATGGGGCCGAATGGATACAAGCCAAAGAGAGCGGCGGGAGAGAAAGGGAAGACAAAAATCGAGGTGGGCCCCCTTAAGGCTCTAGGCCAATGCTATATAATTATAGGATAACATGTAATGGATCTCGCTGATAATTCTGGCATCTTTTGTACATTACTTTCATTAACATTGTATAATAATGTCGCTTCTTTTCTTTCATAACATCAAAACCTGTCCTATGTGTGAATGCAGTGTGTGAGCCAATTTTGCATAATACACTGTGACCGCCTAGTGCGATACATATGAAGCACCCAATACGTCCAAGCTTCAATCGATAATCTCGGGGCCTCGCAATAACTACAGACTACTGAACAGCCTACAGTCCCGAGGTTGAGACAGGGAAATAATATTCAGAACCAATTTTGGGGTATTAGTACACACACACACACATACACACACACATCTTATACACACACACACACACAAATCTATCATTAAACTTCTTTGTTTTTAATTTTATCTATGTCTAGTTGTTTATCTATCTATGTACTCGTATATCACTATCTAATCATATATCTATCATCTTCCTGTGCTATGTGTATGAAGGAGACAAAAGGCAAGTTGTCTGTAACGAGTGTCTCCCTCAAAGCCAAAAGAGTGACAGGGAGCCAAAGTCAAGGGACGTTGGGGTCAAAATATCCTGGAAACACAGAGTTTAAAGCAGTCTAAGTCATAGGATGAAGGAGATATACATATATAGCTAGTATCTATGTATTTATTCGTCTATCCATGTGTTTTTGTTTTTTTTATTAATACAGTTTCAGCCCACGTAACATTTTACGAAGACAAAAATATAAATATAATTAACATTTCTCGGAGAAATACTATACACCAGAATTCCACTGAGGATAAAAAAAAATATGGTATGTCAATAGCATAGAGAGAGAGAGAGAGAGCGAGAGCGAGAGGGAGAAGAAGAGAACGAGAGAAAGAAAGAGAGAGAAAGCGAGAGAGAGAATGGATAGCGATTGTCTGCAAAAGCATTAATTAACCCTTTCAGTACTGGTGCCGTCCTTTTACCTATATTCTGACTATCTTATTCAGTTCCAAAAGGGTCTCCAGCAATTTACAGGCTTCTAACTATCTCACCTAACCCTTTTGACTACCACAGATCCTTTTTAATCTGCACATAATCCTCTAAAAATACCGAGAATACAAATAGAAAGACGTCGCCGGTACAGAAGGGGTTGAAATCTGTTGATTGTGTTCAGCTCGTCAAGTACACCTCGAATTCAGAAAGTCGACGAATAATTCATATTTGTTTTCACCAACCCACAATTAATTTACAAATATACCTAACTAATGAAATCAATGCGTAATATAGAACAAGTGAAAAGCTGAGAGCAACAGGAGAGTACAAAGGAATACAAATTGAAAATATAGCAAATGTGTGAAAAGATGAGAGCAAGAGGAAGAGTACAAAGGAATACAAATTGATAAATACAACAAATGTGTGAAAAATATAGAGCAACAGAACGAGTGCAAAGGCATATAAAATTAAAAATACAGCAAATGTGTGAAAAGCTGAGAGCACCAGAAAGAATACAAAGGAATACAAATTAAAAGTGCATCAAATGTGTGAAAATCTGAGGGCAACAAAATTAGTACAAAATAATGCAAATGGAAACTACAGCACGTGTGAAAAGCTGTGAGCATTAAATAAAATACAAATGAATACAAATTGAAGATACAGCAAATGTGTGGAAAGCTGAGTTAGAGGGCCAGAACGAGTACAAAGGAATATATATCCAAATATACTGCAGGAGTAGCGAAATGGGAGTTCTGCGTGGCTGTGTGATATTATTCAAGCAAGCTGTTGTGAAGGAGGGAGGGAGAGAGAGAGAGAGAGTGTGTGTGTGTGTATGTGTTTGGGGGGGGGGGGGACCCTGTAGCTTAGTGGGCCACATGATCTCTCACATAATAATAAACCAATTCCCCAACAACCCAAATGTCAATATAAAAGAAAAAAATAATATCCTCTTGGAAGAAGTAACAAGGAAAACGGGCTTGTCACCAAAGGCCAGAAAGGGAGAGAGGGGGAACTAACCTAATCAACTCCAGTAGTCTGTTTATAAGGGCGCTAACCATTCCTCTTGTTTACAACCACGGGGACCCTCGACCCTCATCTTAACCAGTAACGTTATTAACCCTCTCCGACATCTTAACGAAACTTATTTATCTGTTGACAGTAGCTACACTATTTGGCACTATTTGGGTGAACTGTTATTTGTGGTACTGCCTGGCTAGGTAGGAAGTTGCCAACTACCTCCACATTTAGTGTTGCCCTTCACCGAGCACCTGTTAAAGTTATTCACAGACACCCCAGAGGGAGGGTTTATACACTTAGTTATTTATACAGTATATATACTGTATATATAGTGTTACGATCCAGGTTCTCAAAGACACAGGGCTCTTCAACATTGGACTAGATAATGGCAAAAAGCAACAATGGTAACACTAGATCCAACCCCTGCCTTAAACACTGGAAAACAAAACACCATTACCGCCCTGAGTCGTGCCTGGACAACGAGGTATCCTATGACTCGGTAACTGGTGCACACACACTAGGCTGACGCTCAATGAAACAGCCTATTCTCAAACAGTAAAAGATTACTCGATTATGTTACACAAAGAAAAGATAGTTAACGTGATTAATTAACGTTACGGTAGATACTCAAATAACTGGCACTCCTGTATTAAAGAAAGTGCAATGCTAGTCCTGCAACATCAACTGGAAACTTCTGAAATAAGTCTGATGCTGGGAAGATGTTCGTAAAGAATCTTGAACAATTATAATGCAGAATACGGGTCACAATAAATGCTAGGACATATAGTAATAATGAGCAGGCGAATAATAAAGACTGCGCAAAGGTAGTAATGCTCGACAACTAAAGAAATGCTTCGTGACACAACACAGCCTACTCGGGTTGTGCAACTCAACAACAACCTCGGCTCAAAAGTGCAGTGAATAATAATGCTGCATACATATAATAATGGGGCTTATCTCTAACCAGTGTCTGCTCAGTTAACCCTTAATTAGCGGCTCACCACATAAGTCGTATTTAATAAAGCTGGACTATGTGGCGGCGCTCGACATAGGTCGAGTGGCAATTTCAGCACGTAATGTTGCTGAGAGAGAGAGACAAGTGGTGGCAGGAGAGTAGCGAGCGTATGACTGCTCCAGACCACCGCGGCGAACATACTGACACGAATCCCAGCTCCCTCCTCCCTCTCTCACTCGCTATATAAGGAATTGTATCGGGAAAGTGGCTAATTACATGCTTTTTGCACTCGCGTTGCACGGTTATTGCAAGAAAACTAGCCATCATAAAAGGATCGTTATGGTGTCATTCGAAAGCTCTGTTTATGCCCTTTCAGGGATAGGTACTTGTTTTACGTTCTGGGTCTTATTTAGGCATGAAAATGATCACGTAAACAGCCCTATTTTGGCTAAAAACACCCCGCTGGGCGGTACATATAAATAAACCGCATAGGCCGCTCGTAAGGTGTTAATAAAGTCTAGCTGGGGTATCAAGGCAGGGCAACAATGGGCGAGCATGCGGCTCATAGCCTAACGTTGTCCAAGGGTGGTATAATGAAGATTACGTTATATGACGGGGATGCTCTCTTGATAAATCTAGGTCTCTAGTACCTAGCTCTATCCTGGCGATCCCTCAGAAGTCAACACAAAGAGGCAGCACTATGTTGTGAGGGATAGGCTATGGCCCTCTCACACCACAGCGCTGAGCTCGCAAAGTAAACCAACCCGAAGACAACTTAGGCTCCCACAGTACCTGTCGATGTCGTGCAGAGCTTAGCTAACACTGCACACCTCGGAGACAACGACACAGTAACCTTACCCCTAGTCTAGCTTTAGATAACCAAGCAGAATCACTCAACACCTTGCAAGGGAGACATAACGGTCTACAACCTTCCCGAGAGAGGACACATACGAAAAGTCCGTCTCTCTAAACCTCAATAAAGCATAACCTCCTTAACCTAATACATGGAAATATCTGAGAGCTTCGCGTACAATACGACTGGTCGACGGTGAACGTCTATGCTGAAACCAGAAGGGATGTTGAGTTTAATAAAGATTAGAGAATGAGAAAGGAGAAGTCGAGAGAGCGAAATAGTATGCAAAGTAGCGAGTATGGGGGACAGAATTGCAATGGATGTAGGCGATACGCGTGTCAGGCAAGCTCTGAGCTGGTAAAAAACAC
The DNA here is from genome assembly GCA_032716605.1 of Paralithodes platypus. NCBI lineage: Eukaryota > Metazoa > Arthropoda > Malacostraca > Decapoda > Lithodidae > Paralithodes > Paralithodes platypus. The sequence continues at coordinate 27,472,056 of CM064486.1, forward strand.
GAGGCCGCGACGGGAAGGGACTAGTTGACCACCCGGCCGCCAACGCCGTCAGTGCCCAAGCAAGCCGCGTCATAGCTCACCTCGCTGCCGGGTGTACTCCCTCACACTCTCTCGCTCGCCTCCCACACAAGCAACATTTATATTATAGCGCTTATAAAATATAAGGCGCGGTCACAGACCAAAACAAAGACCATTTCTAGACTGTCTGTGGCAACACGACACTAATGAAATAAAGCAGATCATTCTAGGACAACTGTAGCCTATCCCCCCATCCTGGCGAGCGCTAGCGAGCTGCAATGCCCCACGCAACCATTCTGCTAACGCCGGGAGGCATCACACCCCCCCAAGATGGGACACTCAACCATGAGCCCATATCTGAACAGGCAGAATGTCGCTAGAATCTGCCACTCCTAACCACTCTGCCACTCATGGAATGCAAGCTCAGCCTCCTCAAAAAAAAAATACAACATTTTTATATAAAAAAATCTTATCACCCTTCCCAAATATAATACATTAATTCATAACATTGTGCTCCCAGAGCGAGCTTTAAGAAGCACAGCCTACTGAGGGAAAATCATCTGCACTCAGTACTCAGCTACAATATTATCTTAAAATTAATTATTAAAAAGAAAGAGTTTTTATTTAATTTTTCATATTTTATTTTAATGTTGTTTTTGGTGGCTACTATAGATGTAGCCTAATTTTCTTCTAATCAAAGCCAACAACTCCTGCCCTGCGACCCTACGCTGATGCTACACACGCGAGCCAACAAGCACCAGCGCAAAAATACACCGCGAGCCAAGACAGGAGGCCATACCAACATACTGTGGTAGCCTACCCCGGATCCTCCACCCGCGACAAACAGTCTGCAATCACATTCTCACAACCGGCAATATGGCGAATGTCTAAGTTGTACTCTTGCAACATGAGCGACCATCTGGTCAGCCTCATATTCCGGTTGTGGAATTGATTGAGGAATTTAAGCGGGTGGTGGTCGGTATACACTACCACGACTGGCCCATATGCAGGAACATAGACCTCAAAGTGTCTGAGCGCTAACACGATTGCCAGCAGTTCCTTTTCAACAACCGAATAGTTTTTCTGTGCTGAATTAAATTTCCTTGAAAAGAAACTGACTGGATGCTCAAGACCTTCCTCGTCTGTCTGCAAAAGTACGGCACCAGCCCCTACTCCGCTGGCATCAGTCGCCAACTGAAATGGTCGTTCAAAGTCCGGGGCCCTGAGGATAGGGTGAGTGCATAAAGGTGTTTAACTACTCGAAACGCCTGCTCACACTCAGGTGCCCAGCGGAACTTTTTATCTTTAGCTAGTAGATCTGTCATAGGAGCTAACACAGTAGAATAGCCTCTTATAAAGCGGCGGTAATACCCAATCATGCCCAAAAATCTCATGATCTGCCGCTTGGTGGTCGGCCTGGGGAACAAGTCGATAGCCTGTATCTTCTGTTGGGGCGGGCTCACCTGCCCTAACCCAACCACAAACCCCAGATACTGCACCGTGGCTTGCACAAAGTCACACTTGCCCTGATTAACCACCAAGCCTGCTTTACTAAGTTGACTAAATAAGGCTTCTATGTGCTCACAGTGACTTTGGAAATCGTTGTCATAAATGATCACGTCATCAAGGTAGACAGTACAGTTTGGGATGTCTGCTACGATGTCGTTCATTAAGCTCTGGAAAGTGGCCGGTGCATTTTTCAGACCATATGGCATCACGTTGCAACGGTAAGTACTGCCATCCACCACAAACCCGCACACCTCTTTAGCCCGCTCAGACAGTGGTACTTGCCAGTAGCCTTTGACGAGGTCTACCTTGGTCAAATACCTTGCTTTCCCGATATTATCCACACTGTCATCCACCCGGGGAAGAGGATATGCATTGGTGGGGGTCAACCCGTTCAACCGCCTAAAGTAAATGCAGAACCGAACTTTTCCATCAGGTTTGGGCTGCAGAGTGACAGGAGAAGTCCACCGTACTGCCCCCTTCTCGATCAAGCCTCTCGCCAGCATATACTCCAGCTCATCCCTGAGCGCTGGGAGTTTAATGGGTGGCACCCGATAAGGTATCGACTTGAAGGGAGGGTGCTCTCCTACATCGACCTCATGCACCGCTTGAGTAGTGAGGCCTGGGTGCTCGGCAAAAACAGTGGGGTATGAATCGAACAGGCGCTGCACTGCCACCTGCTGTTCCTCCGGCAGGTGCGCCAGAGCATCATGCGCACATTGGCTCGAATTCCCCGCCCACTGATCAGCCGAGACATGAAAATCCCAGTTATCATCCACCTGATCATTGCTGCCCCCCTCTCCTTCTCCACCATGACCGCAGCAGGTCAACACAGGGACAGCTAGTGACTCAGGTGGGCGCCTCACATACTCCTTCAACAAATGAATGTGGCATAGTTGGTTACGCTTCTTCCGGTCTGGAGTGGCAACGAGGTAATCTAGATCGGAGATCTTTGACACCACCCGATAAGGCCCAGCGTACTTGGCAGCCAGAGGATGACCTGACAAAGGCAACAGGACCAACACCTCTTGACCTACCTGAAACTCCCGGAGTTTCGCCTTAGTATCGTACCTGTCCTTCATACGGGCCTGCGAACTCACCAAATTACGCCCGGCCAGCTCCAGACTTCTAAGCATTCTCTCTCTGCTCTCGAGGACGTATCTCAACATAGAACATGGCTTAGCGGTACCCTCCCAAATCTCCTTCACCATGTGGAGAGGGCCCCTCACCTGATGCCCGAAAACAAGCTCATTCGGACTGAAACCGAGACTCTCTCCAGGTACTTCTCTTGCCACGAACAAAACATACGGCAGACCAAGGTCCCAATCCTTTTCGTTCTCTGCGCAGTAACATCGAAGCATGCTTTTCAGCATGGCGTGCCACCTCTCCAACACCCCTTGACTCTCCGGGTGATACGCAGAAGAGACGACAGTGCTGATGCCATGCTGAATCATAGTTTGTTTGAACAGATTAGATGTAAAATTAGAACCTTGGTCCGATTGCACCTCTTGCGGGTAACCATACCGCGAGCAATACAAGAGCAGGTTCCGGACAACAGTTTTCGCCGTGCCATTTCTCATTGGATATGCATCAGGATAACGAGTGGCCACATCCATGATAGTTAATAGAAATTTATTACCGGCACTAGTAGGGGGTAGGGGTCCGACCATATCAATGATGACCTTACTGAAGGGCGGTCCACTGACAGGAATGGGGTGCAACGGGGCTCTCGGAATTGTTGTTAGGTTTTCCAACCCTCTGGCACGTATGACACCTTGCTATCCAGGTTACCACCTGCCCCTTCAACCCCGGCCACCAAAACAATTTTTCTAAAGCCGCCACCGTTTTTCTCACCCCTAGATGTCCTGCCAGTGGTATGTCATGCGCCAACCTCAGTAGGCTATCCCTGCACTCCTGTGGCACCACCAACTGGTCCACTACTCCGGACCCCTCTTGCCAACTACGTTTAGGGTCTTGAAAACGCCTATAGAGGATGCCTTCTAAATAAAAAAAATCTCCTGGCTGTGCATCGCCGTCCTCGTCGAGCTCTACAGCTCCATTAGCACACGTTTGGAGCTCAGGGTCCTCTAGTTGCAACTGACGTATATCTGAGGGTGCCAAGCGATCTAACTGCTCCCGGAGCAATGCATGACCTTCCCCGATACTGGGCTGCTCCCTCTGTCTCTCTCGATGTACATAACGTTGCTGTCGTGGAGACTCGTCATGCCCAGCCTCGTCACTCTCGATGACAGGCCCAGGGGCTACTCCAGAATTAAGTAATGGTGCTAATACTGAATCACCCAGGAGAGCCGCCGAGTCAAAACTCTTAACACCAACTCCAGCTTTAGCCTCCTCCTGTTGATCGTTCCTCCGCTGGTCTGAAGACGGAGGACTAGGCTGTGACACTTTAGCTGCCCGAGCTCAGGTGACAACACACGCCATGGGTTGTGTCTGGCACCGCTCGACCCACTCTTGCTCTTCCCTACTCACGTCGGCCGGCCTCTCGGCAACGACTAAGGGTAGAACCTCAGAAGCGGGCATTGCAAAGTCGTTACCGAGAAGGTCGACGCCCTCCACTGGCAGTTCCTCCACAATCCCGACATCCAATTCACGTGCCACACCATCCACCTCCAACTCCAACCGCACCAGCGGGTGTGACCGAGTTGCATTAATACCCTGCACCACTACCACCCGAGCCGTGTTTATAGGGTAGCCAGTCAAGTTTTTCATCAGAGTCTGGGAAGCACCTGTATCACGCAAGACCTCTACTCCATACTTGCGCCCCGCCCACATCACGCAACCCCGCCCTCTATGGTCGCAAAAAACATCCTGAGCAGGGTTCGAGCCTCCCAGGTGCTTCTGCATTGGCTGTGCCTCAGCCTCTGACGAACTGCCCCGGGCAAACTCAGACGACTTCGGAGACACACCAATGTTGCAGGCCAAAGACACAGCTGCTGTAGGTGGTTTGCTAGGACAGAGTCTTGCAAAGTGCCCCTTTTTATGACAATGATAACACTCCAACTCCCCTTTGGGCTTCCCTTGGTACTGGGAAGGGCCCGGCCCCTTCTTAAACGGGACGGTGCTAGTCTTGTGGTCAGTCTTGGTATCATGGCTCTTGTACTTGTTTGCATAAGGTATATCACTAACTCGGGGGGGTGGGGCGTCACGCCCCTTGTTACCTGCCTCACTACGCTGGGCAGACCCGCACCCACGAATTAGTGATAGCCGGAGGTCAGCCATCTCAGCTGCCTCCTGTAGAGTTTTTGGTTGCTTTTCTTTCAGGTTTAATGTCAGGTCGCTGCCCGTGCATTTGAAAAACTGCTCTAAAAGCACCAACTGTTTAATGTCGTCAAACGTAGTAGCTTTCTCGACCTCAGCCAATTCCCAAAAGCATCGGACAGCTCCCGGGCATGTTCCAAAAAAGGTGCTCTCCCGACCCTTGGTAACACCCCGGAACTTCAACCTGTACGTCTCTGGTTGTAGTTTGTATGCTCTCAGGACAGCCTCCTTGAGTTCCTCATAGATAATACAAGACTCTATAGGCAATGCATCATAAGCCTTGAGTCCCTTGCCCACAAGTCTAGAGGAAACAAGGGCTGCGCCCACTTCTCCCCAGGCCACTGGTGTTCCTGGCACTTCTTCTCGAATCTCATGAAAAATTCGGTGACACCCGACTCATCAAATACAGGGACTAGCTTCAACAGGTGCGACAAAGATTGGTCCCGATGTCTGTTACCTCCCCCAATATTTCGCCCTGTTACCTCCACTCGAGAGATCTCCAACTCCCTGTCAGCCCGATACTAGTAGACTCTGCCTGCAGTTCAGCCTCTCGTATAGCTGTTCTCTCTGCAGCCTCAGCCTGCACACTAGCCTGTCTCTCGGCAGCCTCAACCTTGGCCATCTCAAGCCAAAACAACAAATCTGGAGTCAACCCTTGAGGAGGGGAAGGTGCATTTAATGGAGAGGGTCCCTGTGATTGAATTCCACGCTGCCATTGACCATCAACTTGGGGGTATGTACTAAATTCAGGCACCCTGACGTGTGATACGGGGGTAGAGTGGAGGGGGGCTGGGGACCGGGGCCCCCAGTCGCCTCTCCACCCAGGTCTCTCCCTTCTAAACCCAATATCAAAGTCCTCAGCTGATCTTTCCTCATGCCACTTAAACCCTGGTGACCCTGAAGACCTGCCACACACTTTAAGCCATACTTATTCAGCTTCAACACCCTGGCAGCGGTAAGGGGCACCTCTAAAAATCTTCTAGCACCCTCCTCGCTATCGACTAGCCACTCCACAGGTCTTTCTCCCTCCGAGCCTGTATCGTGACCTGACCCACCACTGTGTTCTGATTCGTCTCCCATTGTGTCCACCAAAAATTCTCACGTTTATAAAAAAAAAAAAAAAAGTACCCAAGCTCCTATGTAGCACTATTCACTTGCCAAAAATGTCTGAAGACTCTCAAGTGCTATACTACTTTGCCAAAACAAATTTAACGTGCCCACTATATTCCTCAATAAAACAAATGACCACAACAATCCTGCAATTATCTCTTAGTTCACAAGATCCTGGCAAGGTCGCCATTTGTTACGATCCAGGTTCTCAAAGACACAGGGCTCTTCAACATTGGACTAGATAATGGCAAAAAGAAACAACGGTAACACTAGATCCAACCCCTGCCTTAAACACTGGAAAACAAAACACCATTACCGCCCTGAGTCGTGCCTGGACAACGAGGTATCCTATGACTCGGTAACTGGTGCACACACACTAGGCTGACGCTCAATGAAACAGCCTATTCTCAAACAGTAAAAGATTACTCGATTATGTTACACAAAGAAAAGATAGTTAACGTGATTAATTAACGTTACGGTAGATACTCAAATAACTGGCACTCCTGTATTAAAGAAAGTGCAATGCTAGTCCTGCAACATCAACTGGAAACTTCTGAAATAAGTCTGATGCTGGGAAGATGTTCGTAAAGAATCTTGAACAATTATAATGCAGAATACGGGTCACAATAAATGCTAGGACATATAGTAATAATGGGCAGGCGAATAATAAAGACTGCGCAAAGGTAGTAATGCTCGACAACTAAAGAAATGCTTCGTGACACAACACAGCCTACTCGGGATGTGCAACTCAACAACAACCTCGGCTCAAAAGTGCAGTGAATAATAATGCTGCATACATATAATAATGGGGCTTATCTCTATCCCGTGTCTGCTCAGTTAATAAAGTCTAGCTGGGGTATCAAGGCAGGGCAACAATGGGCGAGCATGCGGCTCGTAGCCTAACGTTGTCCAAGGGTGGTATAATGAAGATTACGTTATATGACGGGGATGCTCTCTTGATAAATCTAGGTCTCTAGTACCTAGCTCTATCCTGGCGATCCCTCAGAAGTCAACACAAAGAGGCAGCACTATGTTGTGAGGGATAGGCTATGGCCCTCTCACACCACAGCGCTGAGCTCGCAAAGTAAACCAACCCGAAGACAACTTAGGCTCCCACAGTACCTGTCGATGTCGTGCAGAGCTTAGCTAACACTGCACACCTCGGAGACAACGACACAGTAACCTTACCCCTAGTCTAGCTTTAGATAACCAAGCAGAATCACTCAACACCTTGCAAGGGAGACATATACCGGTCTACAACCTTCCCGAGAGAGGACACATACGGAAAAGTCCGTCTCTCTAAACCTCAATAAAGCATAATACCTCCTTCACCTAATACATGGAAATATCTGAGAGCTTCGCGTACAATACGACTGGTCGACGGTGAATGTCTATGCTGAAACCAGAAGGGATGTTGAGTTTAATAAGATTAGAGAATGAGAAAGGAGAAGTCGAGAGAGAGAAATAGTATGCAAAGTAGCGAGTATGGGGGACAGAATTGCAATGGATGTAGGCGATACGCGTGTCAGGCAAGCTCTGAGCTGGTAAAAAACACGAGGCCGCGACGGGAAGGGACTAGTTGACCACCCGGCCGCCAACGCCGTCAGCGCCCAAGCAAGCCGGGTCATAGCTCACATTTATATTATAGCGAATATAAAATATAAGGCGCGGCCACAGACCAAAACAAAGACCATTTCTAGACTGTCTGTGGCAACACGACACTAATGAAATAAAGCAGATCATTCTAGGACAACCGTAGCCTATCCCCCCATCCTGGCGAGCGCTAGCGAGCTGCAATGCCCCACGCAACCATTCTGCTAACGCCGGGAGGCGTCACAATAGTTACTTTGGATACCCCAGGAGAGCTTAAACATTTGGTGTGTGTATGTATGTATGTGTGAGTGTATGTATGTATGTATGTATGTATGTATGTATGTATATACTCAGGCACATACCCCATAGCTGGGGATGGCCAACTCGAGACAGAGCCCGAACAGAAACAACATTTAAAGTTCCAATTCTTAAGGTCCGGGACCACTTTAGCATACCCACGACCCTTACTCTGTCGCGTCGAGTAGGTGAATTTTACAAAGGGAGGAGGATTCCTAGCCCCCTGACCAAAGGAGGAAAAGAAGGACAGAAAAATAAACAGACAGAAACGGTTAAGGTGGGATAAAGGATGACAAACCTAATTCTGGATAGGACCAGCCCTCACCTAACACATTGGTAGCCATATTTAAGGGGGAGGTACTCGCTTTTTCTGAACCCCCTTCTCCCTCATGTTTAGAACCATTAGTTTTGCGATTATAAGATGTTTGTTCACTAGTTTGGCGATTTTGAGACCTTTCGCCCCATCACTTTGTCAAATGGTCAATATTAAGACCTTTCGTGCTGTTATGGTGTTGATTTTTCCTGGTGGGCGAAAGCGAGCCTGTCATTTTTTAAGGAGCCGGCCTTTGGCCGGGACTTTTATTTTTCTACCGAAAAATTTACAAATATATCTTGAAAGGGGGTATAAGTTTGTTTTAAGCTTGATGGAGGTATAAGTTTGTTTTAATATATCTTGAAAGGGGGTATAAGTTTGTTTTAAGCTTGATGGAGGTATAGCGAGGAAACTCAAAATTAAATAAATAAATTAATAAGTAGCCCCCCATAAAAACAAGCACTAGCCCCTTAATTTCCAGGGAACAAGCAAAACACTGGGTTTTCAATAACCAAGAAGAATTTAGATAAATTAGTTCATATAATCACTTTGATTACACAGTGAAATGTATATAACTTAAATACTAATTGTACATAACTTAAGTAAGCAGGCCTGCGATATATCAAAATCAAAGGATAAACCGTATACATAATTTTTAGAGGAAATCATGAAATACAATTCAGATTCGAATGCAAAAGCAATGTAGCTCGAAAAACCCCAGACATTTTTCTACCGAAAAATTTACAAATTTATCTTGAAAGGGGGTCTAAGGGGTGTAATGTTAAGCTTGATGGAGGTCTAGGGAACAAACTAAAACCCTCCCCTTAATAAAGTCTCCCCTCCTCCCACCCGTCAATGTGAGCTCTGATTAGGTAGCATCTCCCTCACATGTTAATATAATTTTGTATTAACCCCTTCAGTACCGGTGACGTCCTTTTCATTTTGTTTATATAAAGACCTCCGTCTACGTATTGTGAAAAACCTGTTATCCTCCGGCAAATTGTGGGTTTGAGTGAGTGAAGGGGGGGACAGTGAATGAAGGAGGATACATGTTTTTCATAATACGTGTTGCTAGCCCCAAACGCGCGAGCAACTGTGGCTTTCAACCATCCGACACATCTCCTTTTATTTATGTGCATCACACATGTTAAATACAAATAAAGTTTATGTTTTGTTTTACCCTACTATGGAAAGACTACGGATACACCACTCCTGCCCGGGCCTCACACAGCGGCATGACCCCGTCCAGTCGAACTGAGCTCATGACGCTGGTGGCATTGCCCCGGAGGATAGCCATCCCTAGTCTTTGCTTGAGCCAGAGGGTTTCCCGGGGTTCTCCTGAAACTTCTCTGATTTTACGGCCTATTTCATTCACCATCTTAAGGGTGGTAGGGCCGAAGACTCCTGAAGTTTCGAATGCCAGGGGCTCGAACTGATGATTTCTGGCGATGGCTTGATATTTTTCTCGCTTTTTATTTTCTGCTATCCGGGCGGCTTCACCTGCTTCGTCGGCGTTTCTGGCGATGTTGGTTGTGGAGAAAGTGTCAACACATGTCGCATCCCACACGAGGCACCGGCCATTCTTGTAAGGGAAAGTGGTCATCCCATCTGGCCGTTTGCCGTCTTCTCTGTGAAGTCCATGTGGTTCGAGGATTGATGCACGGTTAGCACTCTGCAGGGCCCGTTTTATGACATCATTTAGTGCAGAGTGTCTTGGCAGGCGGCCTGCATTGTAATTACATGACAAGGCATGGTGACCTTGAGCATCCATCCCCCCACCACACTTGCAAGTGTGTGGGTGACAAACTGCCGCACCCACTCTGAGCGCGATGGCAACCCGGAGCGCTTCAGCATCCAAGTGAGTTCCAAGAGGTGGGATGGGGATGGTGTGTAACCACAAGCCACTCTCCGAACGGGCGGCTGCCTGGAGGCGTGCTTTTGCAACCTGGTCTGCATTGGTTAGGAGATTTTCTTGAGTTTTCTTCGCCGAGATGGTATCCCAAGCTTTCTGCTTGCTCCTGGAGGTACCCTGAGGCTCCTCCTCTGCTCCTGTACTTTCCTTCCAGGTGTTAATCGCTACTGCTACATCCCCATTAAGTGTCATTCCGGGTTGAGAAGAAAGGATGGACACTACAAGGTCGTTGGTCGCGATGAGGGAAGAGATAAAGGCTGGGGAGGCAATATCCGAGGCTCTCCGTATGCCCAAGCCCCCGAGGCGGACAGGAAGGGTGGCTTGTGTCCAGGTCCGTTCTTTAAATTCCACGTTGGTGATGCTGGTCACTGCTTCTCGGATTATGCTGTCTAATTCTTGGAGGCCACCATTGTTCGTGTAAGTCATCGATGTGCGCAGGAGGTATTGGAGTTTTGGGATGGAGAAACAGTTCTTGAGAAGGGCCAGAGCTGAGTGGGCATCGATGTGTATCAGGCGACTCACGAGACGTTGAAGCTCCTCCTTTTTAACTTGAAGTGCTGGTGGGATTGCTGCCAGAGTTAGTGGGGAACCTAATAGGGTTTGCTGGTGCTGCTGCAGGATCTTTACATCTGGCAATATGCCTCGAAACAGGGCCTGAGTCTCTTCTCCTTCTTCACGTGTGTGGTTGAGGAGGACAAGTTCACATTTGGTGTCATTTATCACTAGCCCAGCCTGGCCGAGGTCAGTTACGATGTTATTTAGGTCGGTTAGAACGTTCTCTACTGACCCACCCAAGGTTGCATCGTCCAGGTACCATACATTCAGTTCTGACCTTACTTTGTTAGCTGCTGCATCCACCTCTATTGAGAAAAGAGCAGGACCACCTGGATCTCCCTGCTGTAACCCGGTCGCTGATGGGATTACCGTCTCGCCAAAAATCAAGATTGAAGGTTTGGAATAAGCCTGCCAAAGTAGGGAGTACAGAGTGGGGATGTGTTCTTGAGCTGCACGGAGGAAGACATCCCTGCGAATGCTGTTGAATGCGTTCCGCATGTCAATCTTGAGAAGCACTCGTTTTTCTTGGGCTTGGCTGAGGTAGGTGCGGGTTGCGTGTACAGCAGCTTCACACCCCCCTGGAGTTCCGAAACCTAGTTGAACTGGTCTTAAGTGTTGACCTAGGCCATTCGAGAGTGGTTTCAAACCCACCTTTGTGGCAAGGCGGCGGAAGGTGTTCCCTACTGCTATTGGGCGCACACCGCCATCTTTTTTTGCCAGTGCACAGAGTGATGCCCAAAAAAATAGGGGTGTGGCACAGTCGGGTACTTCCCCTCTTAAAACAATGTTGATGAATTTGGTGAGGGTTTCCAAGAGTGCCTCCCCAGCAGCTCCTGATCCCTGACCCAAGAGGCCTTTGAGGTGGGCGGGTCGGATACCATCTGGGCCCGCGGCTGAGCCTGCTGGGAATGAAGTCACTGCGGCAACCACCTGCTCCTTCGTGACAACTAAAGGTTGGGGCATCTGGTAATTTGGGGCAGGGGGGAGGTTTAGGTCCCTAGGTGTAGGTGGGTGCTTTTCTTGTAGGGCTTCAACAACTTCGGTGCCTTGACCAGCAAAACCTTCTGAAGAGGACAACAGTCTGACGGCCCCTTTGATGTCACTATCCGCCAGCTTCGCCGCGACCCTCTTACGTAGCTGTTCAGCCTCTTCCTCTTCCTTGTCCTGTTGCTTCTGGGCCCTGTTTGGTTGCTGTTCGGGGGATTCCACCAGTTTGTTTCCATCCATATACTGTGCTACTTGACGTTTCACTCTGGTGGCTAGTGAAACCTGAAGATGGTCTTGTATGTTGGTTCTGGGTGGTTTTCGGAGGGCCCCATAGGAGAAACCCAGGAGCCGTGCCCATGCGAGGGGCGTCTTGAGCTGTAGGGCCTGCTTTATGATGGTTGTAAGGGCCTCCGCCACTTGGATTCTGGCTCCTTTAGGTACCCGGGCAAGGACCGGGATCCGCGCTTTCCATTTGGTCACAAGTTGGGTCAAGTCGGCGACCGGTGTTGCCGGTGTTGCCCCGGTTGGCTTTGCAGTGGGCCCTGGGCATGCGAGACATTTCCAGTTTGGTTGTTCTCCTGATGTTTTCTTTGTCAGCTTAGCACAAGATAAATTAATAGATCTAAGACAGCCGGAACATTTTCGCGAATTCTTTCTTGCATTGGTTTTTCTGCACTTAAAACACTTAGTATCTGCTAGGCCATAGTCTTCCAAGATTATCCGTTCCTCTGCCTCTACCAAGCCGACCTCCTGATCTTCCCGTGGTGCTTCCATCTCTGCCATGTCTCCCTTGTTTCAGAAACCCCGGGAAATCTCTCCTGGCACATATCTAGATTATTGCTGTTGTTATTAATGTATAATTGGCTGGATGCATAAAAATTCACATATCATAGCCAACCTTTCTGATGGGATATGTAAAAAAAAAAAATCACATATCATAGTCAACCTTTCTGATGGGCAATTGGCCTGCTTCTCCTAAAGCTAAGTGGTTAAATGTATAAATCCTCGGCATTGGGCACCGGTACAACTAAAAGATCTAACTGATTGAAGGGAAGCACGCCAATTATATCCTATGATTACTTACACTGGCGACGCCACCCTGATGTTGAGTATTAATAAATGCTTAGGATATTAATAATGCTGTCAACATCAAGATAGGGAGAGAGCCAGAGAGTGAGCGAGAGCCAGGATCTGAGTGGGTAACCGAATCTAGGACAGCAGTTACGGAAAAATGCTTAAATTGTACAAAATGTTAAGAGAGAGAGAGAGAGGGAGAGAGAGCAGGGGCGGGGGCGAGGGAGAAAGAAAGCGAGCTGGAGAGGGGGCTGGCCTGGTTGGGTATTGAAAGATGTTAGGGAAAAACAAATAACTAAAATGATAAAGAGCGATCTGAAGTTATAGAAAACCAAAAAATAATAACAATGAGAGCGACTTGTGACGGTTAAGTGCGGTGATTGAAAGTGGATGGAAAGATGTTCAGGATAAAAAGGAGAGAGAGAGAGAGAGAGAGAGAGAGAGAGAGAGAGAGAGAGAGAGAGAAATGAAAATGGACCTTGTAGCAAGTATTTCCTAAATGGTTAGAGAGAGGGAAATAAAAATGGACCTTATAGCAAGTACTTCATAATGGTTAGAATTGTTTGAGAAGTTGAAAGACCGAGGGTCAGGTTCTTGGGGTAGATGGAAGATAAGGCCTATGGTGGGGAACCATAAGGGTGAAACTGCCTGCCCTATAAACGGTTACTTCACTCACCTTGTGGTTACTGCTGGAGGTTTATGGTGCCTGGGCAGGGCTGGGCTAGTGCCTGACGGCTCCTTGTCCCCTCACTGATACTGGTAATAACACTCTCAAGATTAAACTAAATATGCTTTGTGGGCTATGTTTAACCCTCCAGCCCCGGCTATGTATTATATATATATTCCTCGAAACCCGGGTGTTTTGGCCGAAAAACGTCTAGGCTAGGCTACCGTATATTCGTTAATCAGACTGCTTCCCGCATTCCCGCGCATCCCCAAGCGTAGCTGTGTTATTTACCTGTAGAATGGCATTAAGTAGAGCTCTCTAAGTCAACTGGTTGAGCTGTGATGATGATTTCATTGGAGATAACTTTATGGCCAAAACAGCCACTTTACACCACTTTTCGATACTTAACAACAACATACAGGCACACACGAACAAGCGACGCTCTCCTTCTTGTGGCCGGAGATGCGGGGCGACGGTCCAGCCGGCTGTTGTTTACATGCGTCGGACCGACGCCTCGCACACGAAGCTCACAGGCTTTCAACCACTGGGCGTTCAAGAGACCATCCGGGTACCTGTTATATGCTTTTTTATGGGCGTTCAAGAGCCCTTCCGTGGTGAGAGGGTTAAACAAGAAACCACATTCTGTTTACTATGTGCCGAAACACCGTATCATCGCCGATCTTCTGATACGTATATGGGTCACTTAGCCCCACGATACCCCTCCGAAAATCCCCTCTTTTGAGGAGCTCAACCAACCTGTGTGCTCTCACTGGCTACAGACTATCTCAATTCATCCTTTTAACTACCACAGATCCTTCTTAAGCTGTATAAAAGCGTCTAAATGTAGCTGAATTAAAACAAAAATACGTCGCCGGTACAGAAGGGGTTAAGGAAGTGACAGGGGTACGGTTGGCCAAGATGAATAAAGTTCTGACGTTGGAACGAATATTATCTGGCTAATTTGAAGGAACTCTGGGAGGGCGTTTTTGTTAGCCTAGGGGACAAACTAAAAATGCATTACTCGAAAATGGTAAAAGAAACAAAATTCTCACTAATGATTAAATAAAATATCATAAAAACCCACACGAGTTCGGACCAGATACTGTTAAATGGGTAAGGACTTAATAAAGACCCATAGACCAAGGACTATGAGGGGTCTCCAGCAAAAGATTCCCAGGTCCCTGATCTCCCAGAGAGGTTCCGGTAACAGCAGGCAGAAACGCAGCGGAACTACACCACAATGCCCACCCACATACTTCCGGGCAGGGCCCTTCCTATAAAAACCGGCTACCTGGGCCAGGCGCCTGACGGACTATTGCTAGTCCAACTGGCGCCCGACCCCACTCCCTATGGCCGCATTTTCATTCATCTATTCACATGGCGCCCGACCCCACTCCCTATGGCCGCATTTTCATTCATCTATTCACAATCATTCTCCAATCATTCCTATTTATCACCACTTCTCTTGCCTGTTCTTCAGTCATCTCTCTATATCTTTCAACACTTTCTTCACATCATCTCTCCATCTCCTCCGAGGCCTTCCTCTCAATCTATTTCCCCTTGTTTCTGACTCATATATTCTCTTTGTAAGTCTTTCATCACCCATTCGCTCAACATGTCCATACCAGCATAGTATACCCTTCTTTCCACTCTGGTCGATAAGGGTTACTATTGTCCCACTCTCCTACTTATCTCTTCATTCCTTAATCTGTCTCTATGAGTCACTCCACATATACTCCTCAAGCAGCTCAGCTCACATCTAACCTTCTTTTCTCTTGTACACTCAAGAACCCATGTCTCAGCCCCATACATCACTGTTATCCTTTAATGCATATAGAGTATATAATCGTGAGAACAAAGGTTTACCTGAATTATGTATAATATTTTCAGCTGTTTAATATATAGAACTTAAATACTCTAAATAAGAGGAAAAACTGGACCCAACCCCATTGAGTTCATATATGATAAACTAAATAAACTAATATATTTACAATAAAAATATTCATAGATTAAGACAGAAGACAAAATATATACAGACAGGTAGACAGGTATTCACAAAGACATTATGTAAAACAATTCTTTACTTACCAGGTCACAGGATGACTCGATCTGCCGAAAGAAAATATTTGTTAGAAAGGTAAACTTTGTTAAATTACAATATTATTATGGACTGTCTCCAGAAAATTACAATATTATTATGGACTGTCTCCAGAAAAAAATATGGTTTAATTCTAACATCCACTGCTCTTCTTTGTATTTCTTTCATGACTCCATCCATATATACATTAAACAACCACGGGGACATCACACACCCATTTCAACCCAAAATTCAGATCAAAGAACTCGCTCTGCTCATTCTCCACACGTACTGCCGCCTTTGCACCCTCACACATTCTCTTCACTGCTTTCAGCAACTTGTCATCTACTCCGTATATTCTAAGTACTTTCCACATACCTTCTCTATCCAATCTGTCATATGCATCTTCCAAGTCCATAAAGGCAACATACAGGTTTTGTTGCTTCTCCAGATATTTCTGCACAACACATTTTAGGGTAAAAATCTGATCTACACATCCTTTTCCCTTTCTAAACCCGCCCTGCTCGTCACCTATCCATTTCTCCATTCTCGCTCTCTCAATCACTACCCTACTGTACACCTTCCCTACTATGCTTAGATGTGTGTACTTGCTTATAGATTGATATGCAGGATTCGAAGTTGCATAATAAATCGTAGGCAGTGTCCACCATTCTTTAACTGTCTTCGTGGGGCAATGCATAAGGTGGTGATTTTCGGGTTCGAATCCACAGACTGCCACATGTGTTTGTAATATTTCATTAATCGATTTTAGGAGTAGAGTTGGTTGTTGGATAGAACTTAATAAAAGACATATTCCCCTGTGGTTACCACACACTCCTCTTTCCCTTTTATCCTTATATAGGGGTATCGTGCATTCAACCTTTAACTGTGTTGGTGGTGTAATGGTTTAGATGCTTATGTTCTGGGTGTAGTGTCCCGAGTTCGAATCCCGGGAGGACCATATGCTTTCATTAGTTTATTCAAGTGCATTGGGGTTTGTAATTGATGATTAATGTTGGGTGTTGGGGTGTTACTTAATAGGGGGACAGAGATAAAGTACTTCCATAGTTTATCAGTAAGACTTGAGAAACCCGCTGCTAGAGATTTAAGGGGAGACAGACCGTTTTTCTGGACCCCCTTCTCCCTAATTTTGAGCCCCACTAGTTTTGAGATTTTAAGACGTTGGTTCCATTAGTTTGGGTATTTTATGACCTTTCAACTCATTTCTTTGTCAATATTAGGACCCTTCGTGCCATTTAGGTGTCGATTTTTTTCCTGGCGAGCGATAGCGAGCCTGTAATTTTAGGAGGAATCGGCCGGGACATTTTTCTACCGAAAAATGCACAAACCTATCTTGAATCTATCTATTTTTTTATTTTTATTTTCCTCTATTTTATTATTTGTTTTTGTTTTGTTTGTATTTTCTTGGGGGTGGCCGACTCAAGACAGAGCAAGAACAGGTAAGGTAGAAATGTAAATCGTTGTATTATGAAAATGTTTATGAAACTCATTTCTTTAAGGGGCTAGTGGCTTTTTTTATTTTATTTTTTTATTTTTTTTATTTTTTTTTGGGGGGGGTCTATTAATTCAGGTATTGTTTAGGTTCCAAGCTAGACCTCCTTAAAACTAAGAAAAACACCCCCAAGACAAATTCCTCTAATAATTCAAGGCTCTCATTCGCCCGCCAGGAAAAAATCGACACCTAAATGGCACGGTAGGTCTTAAATTTGAGAACGAAATGGAGCGAAAGGTATTAAAATCGCCGCCAAACTAATGGGCCGAACGTCTTAAAATGTCAAAAGTAATGGGGTTCAACACGAGGGAGAAGGGGGCCAAAAAGACCCCCCCCCCCCTCCCTCTAAGCCAAGTTCCTCCCTGAGATAAGCATGCCATCATCATAAACGTTTACGTCTGGCATTCCGGGAAAAACACGCATCATTTGCATCTTCCGGCTGCTCGTTGCGTAGCTGGGAGTGTCATTATTTTTAAAGACCCCGCCTGATGAATGCTTATAGGCAATTCAGCCTTGACCTTTCGCACAGTCGCCTGCACAAATAGATAGTACACTACTATTATGTACGTTAAAATAGGACTTCATAGGCTATCAACCTTACTGGATTATTAAGCCAGCACACTGTAAAAAGGTCAAGAATAGCGTCCTATAACGTACTATATGATAAACTTCAGACAACGGACACCGAATGAGGGAACACAGACCCGGGCATGTTGTTGTTGTTCCCCAAGCTGCCTGGCCGAACAGCCCCAGGGCCCCGAGCAAGGCCAAGGCCATAACCGAGCGCCCCCACAGAACCCTCCCTGCCGACCACAATAAAGCCTGAGTGACCGAAGCCACTCCATGGCGGGGAGCTGAGGAGGGTGCGGAAACACCCGGGAAACCAAAGCCTTACCCAGGGCCCTGTGCCCCTCAGCAATTATGAAGAGAAAGGTGAGGGGCGAAGGAAAAATGTGACGCTTGTGTAGTGATGGTTGTATATGCATTAAGAAAAATGTGACGCTTGTGTAGTGATGGTTGTATATGCATTAAGAAAAATACATATAAACACAAATCACGATGGTTGTAAACAATAAATAATTATAAGAACAAATAATGAAATGACAAAATAATAATGATGATAATAAAACAAATAAATATAATAAATAATAACAATACAAAAATACTATATACATACAGAACAAAAGAACACGACAGACCAACGAATTTTAGGAGTAACTGAAGCATTTCGCACAACGACTTTTTTTGTTTTGTTTTTGTTTTTTTATTTGTCCTCTACAAAGGTTTCTAAATTTAGTTTTTCCTTTTCCTTTCAGCCTGGTTTACTTTGGAATTTCGCCGGTGTCGCGTTCTCACGACACAGGAAATTAGTACGAGTTTGTTGAAATATAGAAAAGAAAAGGAAAACTAGAAAAATACAACAACGAAAATAGGTAGACTGGGCACTACATATATTTTGTATGTTTGTATGTTTTTGTATTTATTTATTTATTTATTTTTGGTATGAATGTTTGTTGACATATGGAAAAGAAAAGGAAAAATAGAAAATACAAGAATGGAAATAGTTAGGCTGGTAGTATATTTGTATGACATATATTGCAGAGTTTATATCAATGTTGTATTAGTTATTATATGTATATGTTCGTTCTCGTAGTAGATTAGATTGATTTTATTTGTATTAATTTGTTTGATTTATTAATATTTATATTTTATTTATGTTTATGCTACTCATGAATTTCTAGAGAACCTTCAAACGTTAAATAAATATAAATTTAAGCCTACCGTAGCATGAATATAAAAATACAAGGGATGTAAGACAATAACAATATAAGGGATGTAAGACAATAACAATATAAGGGATGTAAGACAATAACAATATAAGGGATGTAAGACAATAAAAATATAAGGGATGTAAGACAATACAAATATAAGGGATGTAAGACAATAACAATATAAGGGATGTAAGACAATAAAAATATAAGGGATGTAAGACAATAAAATATAAGGGATGTAAGACAATAAAAATATAAGGGATGTAAGACAATAAAAATATAAGGGATGTAAGACAATAAAAATATAAGGGATGTAAGACAATAAAAATATAAGGGATGTAAGACAATAAAATATAAGGGATGTAAGACAATAACAATATAAGGGATGTAAGACAATAACAATATAAGGGATGTAAGACAATAACAATATAAGGGATGTAAGACAATAAAAATATAAGGGATGTAAGACAATAAAAATATAAGGGATGTAAGACAATAAAAATATAAGGGATGTAAGACAATAAAAATATAAGGGATGTAAGACAATACAAATATAAGGGATGTAAGACAATACAAATATAAGGGATGTAAGACAATACAAATAAGTGTTCCGTCATAATCATATAACAAGAGAGTAAATGTGAAAATTAATTATTTGCTCTTCGTCGACGCCCATCGAACTGAAAAGATAATGAAAGAAACTGTACTTTGTTTTTGTTTTAAACCATAATGTCTGCTGCATCCGGCTGGTATGTTTATAAAATGCAGCCGTCAACAACAACATATTGTAAAACAACTAGTCATATCAAAAGCACCCACATTAATAACAACACATACACAAACAACAACATAAACATCAACATCTCCATTACAAACAACACAAACAACAACAGCAAAGCACCACCACCAACAACAACAAAACACCACCACCATCAACAACAACACCACCACCAACACCAACAACAACAAGAGAACCAGCCGTGTAGGAGTTAGTCAATTATGCTCCATCATTCATGCTAGCTATAACTTCTCGCTGTCAACCTCTACAACACCAACACCACCAACAACAACAACAACACCAACACCACCACCAACAACAAGAGAACCATAACTTCTCGCTGTCAACCTCTACAACACCAACACCACCACCAACAACAACAACAACACCAACACCACCACCAACAACAACAAGAGAACCATAACTTCTCGCTGTCAACCTCTACAACACCAACACCACCACCAACAACAACAACAACACCAACACCACCACCAACAACAACAAGAGAACCATAACTTCTCGCTGTCAACCTCTACAACAGCAACACCACCAACAACAACAACAAGAGAACTATAACTTCTCGCTGTCAACCTCTACAACACCAACACCACCACCAACAACAACAAGAGAACCATAACTTCTCGCTGTCAAACTCTACAACACCAACACCACCAACAACACCACCACCACCAACAACACCACCAACAACACCACCAACAACAACAACAAGAGAACCATAACTTCTCGCTGTCAACCTCTACAACACCAACACCACCAACAACAACAACAACACCACCACCACCAACAACAACAAGAGAACCATAACTTCTCGCTGTCAACCTCTACAACACCAACACCACCACCAACAACAACAACAACACCAACACCACCACCAACAACAACAACACCAACACCACCACCAACAACAACAAGAGAACCATAACTTCTCGCTGTCAACCTCTACAACACCAACACCACCACCAACAACAACAACACCACCAATACCACCACCACCAACACCAACAACAAGAGAACCATAACTTCTCGCTGTCAACCTCTACAACACCAACACCACCACCAACAACAACAAGAGAACCATAACTTCTCGCTGTCAACCTCTACAACAACAACACCACCACCACCACCAACAACAACAAGAGAACCATAACTTCTCGCTGTCAACCTCTACAACAACAACACCACCACCACCACCAACAACAAGAGAACCATAACTTCTCGCTGTCAACCTCTACAACAACAACACCACCACCACCACCAACAACAAGAGAACCATAACTTCTCGCTGTCAACCTCTACAACAACAACACCACCACCACCACCAACAACAACAAGAGAACCATAACTTCTCTCTGTCAACCTCTACAACAACAACACCACCACCACCACCAACAACAACAACAAGAGAACCATAACTTCTCGCTGTTAACCTCTACAACACCAACACCACCACCACCACCAACAACAACAAGAGAACCATAACTTCTCGCTGTCAACCTCTACAACACCACCAACACCACCACCAACAACAACAAGAGAACCATAACTTCTCGCTGTCAACCTCTACAACACCAACACCACCACCACCACCAACAACAACAAGAGAACCATAACTTCTCGCTGTCAACCTCTACAACAACAACACCACCACCACCACCAACAACAACAAGAGAACCATAACTTCTCGCTGTCAACCTCTACAACACCAACACCACCACCACCACCAACAACAAGAGAACCATAACTTCTCGCTGTCAACCTCTACAACACCACCAACACCACCACCAACAACAACAAGAGAACCATAACTTCTCGCTGTCAACCTCTACAACACCACCAACACCACCACCAACAACAACAAGAGAACCATAACTTCTCGCTGTCAACCTCTACAAGTGCTACCGTCAGCTTGTGTTTGTTTACCTATATTTGTCAGCTGATGTTTGTTTACCTATATTTGTCAGCTGATGTTTGTTTACCTATATTTGTCAGCTGATGTTTGTTTACCTATATTTGTCAGCTGATGTTTGTTTACCTATATTTGTCAGCTTGTGTTTGTTTACCTATATTTGTCAGCTGATGTTTGTTTACCTATATTTGTCAGCTGATGTTTGTTTACCTATATTTGTCAGCTGATGTTTGTTTACCTATATTTGTCAGCTTGTGTTTGTTTACCTATATTTGTCAGCTGATGTTTGTTTACCTATATTTGTCAGCTGATGTTTGTTTACCTATATTTGTCAGCTTGTGTTTGTTTACCTATATTTGTCAGCTGATGTTTGTTTACCTATATTTGTCAGCTGATGTTTGTTTACCTATATTTGTCAGCTTGTGTTTGTTTACCTATATTTGTCAGCTGATGTTTGTTTACCTATATCTGTCTACCTATCGATCGGTTTGTCTGTTAACCCCTTCAGCACCGGTGAAGTATTTTTTACTTATAATTTAGCTATATTTAGACGATTTTGTGCAGTTTATGAAGGATCTGTGGTACTAAAGGGTTAATTAAGATAGTTCGAAGCCTGTTAATTGCTGGAGGCCCTTCTTAAACTAAAGAAAATCTAAATATAGCTACAATATTTCTTATAAGACGTCACCGGTACAGAAGGGATTAATGGATCTATACTTTGTTCATTTTGTCTTCTTACTTGTTCATTTTGTTTGCTTACGATATCGAAATAATGTCTGTTTATCGATCTATCCTAAGGGGTTTAATTTACCGTCTTCATTTACCATCTCCCCTTAAGGGGGGTGACCTGTTTTTGTTCTGTCCTTTTCTATTTTTCTCTGGCTTGTATCCATTTGTCCCCATTCAGCCTACTGTTTTAAGACGTTTATCCCCATCCAGGTGTCAATTTTTTACTGGTGAGCGGTAGCGAGCCAGCATATTTTTTATTTTGTTTGACAGTAGGCTAAATTTTTAAATTTTTCGATAGGAAAATTTCTCCGGCGAAGCCGGATTTCTTCATATAATGCTGGCTCGCTATCGCTCGCCAGGAAGAAATCGACACCTACAGTATATGGGGATAAACGTCGTAAAATTGTTGGCTGAATGGGGCCGAATGGATACAAGCCAGAGAAAGAGAGAAAAGGACAAACATAACAAGAACAGGTCACCCCCCTTAACCCTGTAACCGTATAAATCCCTTACACTGTACTCTGTAACTCTATAAATCCCTTACACTGTACTCTGTAACTCTATAAATCCCTTACACTGTACTCTGTAACTCTATAAATCCCTTACACTGTACTCTGTAACTCTATAAATCCCTTACACTGCACTCTGTAACTCTATAAATCCCTTACACTGTACTCTGTAACTCTATAAATCCCTTACACTGTACTCTGTAACTCTATAAACTCTATAAATCCCTTACACTGCACTCTGTAACTCTATAAATCCCTTACACTGTACTCTGTAACTCTGCACTCTGTAACTCTATAAATCCCTTACACTGTACTCTGTAACTCTATAAATCCCTTACACTGTACTCTGTAACTCTATAAATCCCTTACACTGCACTCTGTAACTCTATAAATCCCTTACACTGTACTCTGTAACTCTATAAATCCCTTACACTACACTCTGTAACTCTATAAATCCCTTACACTGTACTCTGTAACTCTATAAATCCCTTACACTGTACTCTGTAACTCTATAAATCCCTTACACACTCTGTAACTCTATAAATCCCTACACTGTACTCTGTAACTCTATAAATCCCTTACACTGTACTCTGTAACTCTATAAATCCCTTACACTGTACTCTGTAACTCTATACATCCCTTACACTGCACTCTGTAACTCTATAAATCCCTTACACTGTACTCTGTAACTCTATAAATCCCTTACACTGCACTCTGTAACTCTATAAATCCCTTACACTGCACTCTGTAACTCTATAAATCCCTTACACTGTACTCTGTAACTCTATAAATCCCTTACACTGCACTCTGTAACTCTATAAATCCCTTACACTGTACTCTGTAACTCTATAAATCCCTTACACTGTACTCTGTAACTCTATAAATCCCTTACACTGTACTCTGTAACTCTATAAATCCCTTACACTGCACTCTGTAACTCTATAAATCCCTTACACTGCACTCTGTAACTCTATAAATCCCTTACACTGTACTCTGTAACTCTATAAATCCCTTACACTGCACTCTGTAACTCTATAAATCCCTTACACTGTACTCTGTAACTCTATAAATCCCTTACACTGTACTCTGTAACTCTATAAATCCCTTACACTGTACTCTGTAACTCTATAAATCCCTTACACTGTACTCTGTAACTCTATAAATCCCTTACACTGCACTCTGTAACTCTATAAATCCCTTACACTGTACTCTGTAACTCTATAAATCCCTTACACTGTACTCTGTAACTCTATAAATCCCTTACACTGTACTCTGTAACTCTATAAATCCCTTACACTGCACTCTGTAACTCTATAAATCCCTTACACTGTACTCTGTAACTCTATAAATCCCTTACACTGCACTCTGTAACTCTATAAATCCCTTACACTGTACTCTGTAACTCTATAAATCCCTTACACTGCACTCTGTAACTCTATAAATCCCTTACACTGTACTCTGTAACTCTATAAATCCCTTACACTGTACTCTGTAACTCTATAAATCCCTTACACTGTACTCTGTAACTCTATAAATCCCTTACACTGCACTCTGTAACTCTATAATCCCTTACACTGTACTCTGTAACTCTATAAATCCCTTACACTGTACTCTGTAACTCTATAAATCCCTTACACTGTACTCTGTAACTCTATAAATCCCTTACACTGTACTCTGTAACTCTATAAATCCCTTACACTGTACTCTGTAACTCTATAAATCCCTTACACTGTACTCTGTAACTCTATAAATCCCTTACACTGTACTCTGTAACTCTATAAATCCCTTACACTGTACTCTGTAACTCTATAAATCCCTTACACTGTACTCTGTAACTCTATAAATCCCTTACACTGTACTCTGTAACTCTATAAATCCCTTACACTGTACTCTGTAACTCTATTAACTACAGATAGTGTATATTGGTGTACACAGAAGGGTAATATTCCAGCCCATACCTATCTATCACCATCACTATTGGTGTACACAGAAGGGTAATATTCCAGCCCATACCTATCTATCACCATCACTATTTGTGTACACAGAAGGGTAATATTCCAGCCCATACCTATCTATCACCATCACTATTGGTGTACACAGAAGGGAAATATTCCAGCCCATACCTATCTATCACCATCACTATTTGTGTACACAGAAGGGTAATATTCCAGCCCATACCTATCTATCACCATCACTATTTGTGTACACAGAAGGGTAATATTCCAGCCCATACCTATCTATCACCATCACTATTGGTGTACACAGAAGGGTAATATTCCAGCCCATACCTATCTATCACCATCACTATTTGTGTACACAGAAGTGTAATATTCAAGCCCATACCTATCTATCACCATCACTAATCATCACTATTCAAATTGCCCACTTCAGTAGCTACATATTTCCGAATATCTTAACGATCATACAAACTTTTCGGCAAATTCCGAAATATTATCTATAGGCTACCGTAAATCTGTCGACAAATAGGATATAAGCATGCAATAGGGTTTTATCTTCAAACAATTTCGATATATTTCACATATGTCTTCACCCTTTAAGGATTATGACGCGTTTTGACAGGTTATTCTGGCTATCATTAGACGATTTTATGCAACTAAGAGAGCGCATGGAATACAAGACGGTGTGTTGAAATGGATAGAAAATTGGCTGTGACAGAAAGCAAAGAGTAGTCATAAACGGTAAGGCAGCCAAATGGATCAATGTAAGTAGCGGGGTACCCCAGGGATCGGTACTAGGGCCAATTATCTTCCTAGTTTACATCAACGACATGAGGGTCTCACCTGTACAATCTCAAGTTTGCTGACGATACAAAAATTGCAAAAAGTGTACTCTCAAAATAACAAGTTGAACACAATCTAGGTAAGTTGTCATGTTGGACTGAAATTGGCAAATGAGTTTCAATGCAGATAAATGCATTTTCTGGACCCCCTTCTCCTTCATGTCACATTTTAAAACATTCGCCCTACTCATTTGTCGACTTTAAGACCTTTCGTGCCATTTAGGTGTGGATTATTTCCTTGCGAGCGATAGCGAGCCTGTAGTATAGGAGGAACCGGACAAATTTATCTAAATGGAGGATCTTGGGAATGTGTTTTTTTTAAAGATTGATGGAGGTTTAGGGAGGAAACTAAACAAAATAATAGATACATAAATAAATCGACCAATAAATAAACCCTACCCCCCTTAACCTGAACACATGTACCCATTCTGAGCATCACAGCAAACAGCCCCCATCTCTCCACCAGTCTGCTATACTGGGCTCCATGTACAGGGTCCAACACCTTCCTTCCTGTGATATTCTGGCTGTATATATCCCTCGTTGGTACCTGGAACACGGACCTAAGTACATGCACACACTAACATACACACACACATATACACACACACACACACACACACACACACACACACACACACACACACACACCCCCTCTCTCCACCATCCTGTTATACTGGGCTCCATGTACAGGGTCCAACACCTTCCTTCCTGTGATATTCTGGCTGTATATATCCCTCGTTGGTACCTGGAACACGGACCTAAGTACATGCACACACTAACATACATACACACACACACACACACACACATACACACACACACACACACCCCATCTCTCCACCATCCTGTTATACTGGGCTCCATGTACAGGGTCCAACACCTTCCTTCCTGTGATATTCTGACTGTATATATCCCTCGTTGGTACCTGGAACACGGACCAAGGTACATGCACACACACTCCCGGACACAAACATACATACACATACATACACATACATACACATACATACACACACACATACACACACACACACACATCTCATTATGCTATTATTAGACGATAATATTCAGCTTAGGAAGACGTTGGGGGCGTTAGAGGCTTTTAAAGATATGTTTCACCCCTATGATTTCAAGAGATCCTTCCTACACTTGATACAATCGACTAATGCTAACCAGAAAACAATGCGTCATATGTATTCAAGGGGTTAACTGTTACTTTTTCTGGACCCCCATCTCCCTAATGGTTAACCCCATTATTTTTAAGATATTAAGACGCACGACCCATTTGTTTGGCGATTTTAAGAACTTTCGCTCTATTTCTTTGTCAATTTACAGTCGTGCCATTTAGATGTTGACTTCCCTCCTGGCAAGCGAAAGTGAGCCTGTAATTTAGGAAGAATCGGCCTTTGGCCGGGGAATTATTTCACCGATATGTCTTGTGTGTGTGTAATTCACTTCACTTTCCATCTTGAGGAGATCCATCTCTCGTCAGCCATCATCCTCCAGGAATTGAGCTTAGAGCTCGTATTGTCCGATCATCGGGTAAGGCTGAGACCTTTTCACACACCACACACCCGGGCAGCGAGGTCACAACTCCTCGAATTACGTCCGGTACCTATTTACAACTAGGTGAACTGAGGCTACCACATGAAAGGAGACAAGCCCAAATGGTCCCCACCCGGCCGAGGATTCAAACCCCGGAGCTCTCGATTGTGAGTGGAGAGCGCTACCATTTACGCTACCGGGCCGTGTGTGTGTGTGTGTAAGGCTGTGTGTGTGTGTGTGTGTGTGCGCGTGTGCGTGCGTGCGCGCGCGTGTGTGTGTGTGTGTGCGTGCGCGTGTGTGTGTGCGTGCGCGTGTGTGTGTGTGTGTTTACGCTAGGAAACTAGGAAACATTTCTAAATTCAAAACAAATAAAATAATACAGACTAGCTTTGAAAGGCACAATGTACAGAACACAATAGAATAATTTGGACAAGCCGACAGACTGAGCCAGGTATAGCCGAGCACACACACACACACACACACAGACAGACACACATCTTATTTCATTTTACTTACACAGACACGGACTTCATATTTTATTTGTATTTACACACACACACACTCAGCCTTACACACACACACACACACACGCACACACACACATGCACATATGCACACACAACACACACACACACACACACACACACACACACACACACACAACAACACATACATACACACACACACACACACACACACAGCCCGTAGCCTAGTAGGTAGAGCTCTCGTCTTACACACGAGGGGTCGGGGGTTCAATCCCCGGCCGGGCGGAGACAAATTGGGCTTGTCTCCTTTCATGTGTTAGCCTCAGTTCACCTAGCTGTAAATAGGTACCTGGAATAAGTGGACGACGTTCTGACGTCCCATCTGGGGTTGGCAAAAATGGTACAAGGCGAGATGGGTATCATATGGTTCACCTAAGCTGATGGCTACCTAAGCCTTCGGGCGAGACGGTACCGTCTATAGTGAAAATGGTACCATACAGATCCACCCTAAGCCTTCGTTTCCGATGTCGCCAATTGGCTAAAAATACAGACTACACACACATCCACAGCCATTCCAACGATACATATAACACCTACACATATAGGAGGCGGGAAATAACGAGCATGCTCACTCCCGCAATACAACTAGAGTAAGTACACACACACACACACACACATGCACATGTACATATGCACACACACACACACACATGGGTCGAGGAATCCTGACAAACATGAACTCAAGTGGGTCAACAGGCTGAAACATAGACGTAAATTATAAATATATATATATATATATATATATATATATATATATATAGATAGATAAAATATATATATATATATAGAGAGAGAGATAGATAGATATACATTAGATAGACACATAATTAAAGAGGAAGAGCGTACAGTAGGTCACCTTTCCGACTGGGTCACCTAATGGTAATTTCGCTTGGTCTTTCGCTCTGGTATTACTAAGATCGCTCACTCCCCCCCACCCTGAATCTGTTGCATGTTACGTCCCATAGATGGCGTCGTTAGATTTGCTGGGAAGGAGAGGGGTGGGCTACACGGAGAAGGGGGGGGGGGGGGGGGCCGGAGGAAGGTTATTGTGTAGGGAAGGTTGGAAGTGTGTAGGGTGGAGGAGGGGGGTTACGTGAATTATTTCACCAGTTTTATGGTTACTGTTTTTTCTCTTGATATTAATTAAGATGTAAATAGTTTTTGGTAGTGAAATCTGCCTTTAAGAAATATTTGTTTGTGTAATTATTGTTTGCAAACCAATTTGTAGGGATTGCTAGATTCACGATCTATTTAGTAAGACAGCTCTTTCTCACTCATTCACTCACACTATCTATTTATCTATCTATCTATATCTATCCACATTATAGATTAGTCTTTTCCTTAGCTGATGTTCATTTGCTCTTCTTTGGATTAATGTTGGTCTCTTAATTTTGGTTGAGGTCCCTGGCTGTCGATTTGCGGCATTTGTTTTGGGGCTCCTCATACCTCTCTGTCTCATGCCTTTGTCTTCAAATACAGCATTATGTGTAGCATTGTGTTGTTACTTAAAATAACATAATGTATTGCATATCCATATCCATCTAGTCGTCATTAGTGAAATTCCCATACCAAAATAACAGCTTTCATAACTAGTCGCTTACACCAAAGAATCCTACACTGTTAGATAAAATAGGTCATTAGCAATAAAAGCAGTGTAATATATATTGATATAATTATGATATTCTCCAGATGTGTATTTTGTGTTTGAGAAGGGGGTTTGGAGAAGACAAAATATATATATGACTAAAATACAATACAAAAATATCAGACTTTAGAACTGGTAACCTACTTAAATAGAAACAAATAAATGATTTGCTCGGAAATAAGTGCTACAAACTTCAAAGTCGTTATAACTTATAACAAAATAGGTCCTACTAAAATGTCATTGGAAAACGCTATATACTTTCAAAGTAGCCCCAGAGAAGTGTTAGTGGTTTGCATTTCCCAATGTTGATATGTATGATAAAGGTGTTTGTTATTAACATATACATTTGGATAGCAATGCAAATATAATTAAACCGTTCAGAGAGAGAGCGAGAAGGAAAGGGAGAGACGAACTAAATGGACGAATACATCGAAGAGATTTATACACGAAAGCTTGACTCTAATATCTGTGGATAGAGTATTTATTAATCAAAATAATAAGTATTCGGTAATGTTTACTCTATATATTCATCT
The DNA here is from genome assembly GCA_032716605.1 of Paralithodes platypus. NCBI lineage: Eukaryota > Metazoa > Arthropoda > Malacostraca > Decapoda > Lithodidae > Paralithodes > Paralithodes platypus. The sequence continues at coordinate 27,501,740 of CM064486.1, forward strand.
AAACATATGAAAACAAAATTACCCGCAGAGCCACTTCACCTATCTAGTGCAAATTCCCATTACAAGCAACCCGATTCCTCGATATGACAATCAAAGGTTTGATGTTCTCCACTTCCCTTTACCTAATAAATTGTTTCTCTGCGTATGAAAGAGACAAGATGCAAAACTACTTATAAACATTTTGACGTCCTATTGTCCCCCTTACCCCAGTCAGAACAGAAGGATTAGTACAGAACCATATTCAAGGGGCACTGGAATGTAACTGCCGGACACGCAAAGCTTGAAACAAAGTCATAGGGTGAGGGATAGACACATTTATGGAGTGAACTCCATACTTTACTTGTTGAGCTGAATAATTACGGGGAAATTTAAGTTAACTGTTGGCTTTGAATGGTGGGCAGAAAAGTGGTGGGAAGTTACGAAGCGGGTGGCCCTCTGTCTCTGCAGAGTGAGAGGTATACGCTGGGACAGCTGTGAAGATCACTGATTATAATAATGGCATAACAGTAATATACATGCAATGTTCACAATGTGGAGAGATTGTAGACAATATGGTGGAGAAGAGTAGAGATTACATGCCTTTGACTGCACCCTTTCAGAGGTATTTTTCATATGCGAACAATACCTGATACGCTTACAACAGTGTCCCTGTACGGAGAAAGAGGCTGTACGGGGATAAGGGGGTAACAGACGATTGAGCAAACCTAACCTCTGGGAAACTTTTTAATCAACAATGCTTATATGATCTTTCAAAGACACACACACACACACATACACTTGTGTTTCGATAAACACTAATGTTTCACTGCATGCCCGCGCATATTAGTATATGTTATGGCTCTAGCCATCTCTCTCTCTCTCTCTCTCTCTCTCTCTCTCTCTCTCTCTCTCTCTCTCTCTCTCTGTGTGTGTAGGAATAGTGGTTTGGCAGGAGAGTCACAGGGACCGCACTTTCTACCAATTATTATCTTCCGCAACTAACGCAGCGCGTTACAGGTTGCCAGGGTAGCTCATGAAAAAGATATATCCACTGATATTTTAACTACCAATCATGGTATGACTTATACCTATTGGCTTCTGGAAGAGAAAAACATGCGTAGGAACTATTTAAGATATACTGAAATGTAGCAACCACGCTAGGCCTGAAGAGACCATAATTATATCACAATTCCACGTGGCAGCTGTATGTGTGTGAGTGTGTGTGTGGGAGGGGGGGGGGGGGGGGGGGGGTGTACGCCGATATAACTATGTTAACGTTAAATATCTCATGATTAAGTCTATGCAAGGGTAACTATATATTATGTGCAGTAAAATGTATAAGTTAGATAAGAGACTGTCACCCTATATCATCATTAATAACTATATGCGTAACCATAAACCGAGTGACTGTGAGGAATACTGGAGAATTCGCCCCGAAACGAGTTCGCCCCGCTTTGAGAAGTAGCCCCGCCGCGAGTTCGCCCCGTTAATGTCCCCCCTCCACCCTAAAGGGGTACTGAAGAATTCCCCCTCTATTCATCTATCTAACCTAACCTAACCTAACCTAACCTAACCTAACCTAACCTAACCTAACCTAACCTAACCTAACTTAACCTAACCTAAAATAACCTAACCCTAACCTAACCTAACCTAACCCTAACCTAACCTAACCCTAACCTAACCTAACCCTAACCTAACCTAACCCTAACCTAACCTAACCCTAACCTAACCTAACCTAACAAATTAGTACAAATGAATAATGTCCTCAATTCCTTCTTTGCATCAGTTTTTATTACAGAAGACCTCAGGGGTTGGGGGAGGGATGGAAATAAATGGTCAGCTCCAGGAGTGGTGGTGGTGGTGGTGGTGGGTGGTGGTGGGGGGGGGGGGGGGGGGGGGGGAGTATAAACGGGGAGAACTCGTTGTCCAGGAGCGGGGCGACTTGTTTTCGGGGCGAATTCTCCTGTAACCACTGTGAGTGATGGCAGACAATATCTGTAGGACGGTGACTCCGAGGACCATTAGTTTGTAAAACCCTGTTGGGTATTGTTAATGTGTCCATTATGTGGGCTGCTGGAACACTATACTCTGTTTCAGCGACGCTGAGGTGAGATGTCAATAAGTCTAGCTGATTAGCTCATGCGATAGTGTTCAATGTCTCGTCCTTTAGTAATTATTAATTCTTAAAGGTTTAAATAATCACGGTCGCACAAGTCAATCAGCTGGAACTATTGACATCTACCTGGTCGCTGAAACAGTATAGTCATTAGTATATAACAGACAGCACCTGGTCATGCTAATGCTACCACCGAAAGTGTAACAGGCAGTCAGACAGTCAATAGCCAACCCTTCATTCCCGTTAAATAGATGGGGAGGATTAGCAAGGGACATTAGAAAGGGAATAATGATGACCGGGAGAATATGAATACAATAAATACCTTCCAAAGCAAGTATGCTAACATTCGGAACAACATTCACCAGGCCTCAATATCATTGACTTCACCTCAGATGATATACACTTCCACAACAAAGTCTCTTCACAACATCGGGGATGATAACCTTCCAGGTTTGTCAATTAAAAGGTTACAAATACCTTCACATGTTCTTCCTAACAAACCTCCTCCATTCATTCCTGTAACAACAATCGCATATAATATCCGTGTTAATAGTTCATACATCGACCATGAACCTCGCGACCATGGTTCACCCTTATTGTTTTGGCTGCAATTATACATTTTATTGAGACTAGTGCTTGATAATTTCATTCAGCACTGGAGCCACGGCGATCGAGTGACAAGCACGCTCACGTGTGAATCTGCTTGACCTGGGTTCGATCCCAGCCAAGGCTGACATATTTAGTGGGTGTGAAACTCAGGTGTCTGAAGCAACTGCCATCAGCCCCTTCTCTGTATCCTCCTACTTTATCTATCCTAGTTTCAAAGCCAAAGGCAGATGTTATGCATACGTGCACAACAAACTCACTTGCTCTCGTATTTCCGATTTTGGCTCCTCTGAATTCTCCACTTTTTGGCTCAAACTTTCCTATCATTCTCATATTAAATATTTATGTGATAACTGTCTTTCCCCTAACTCTACCGACTTTCCCAAATTGTTTGATTATCTAAACTCTAAAGTGGAACACATTCTAGCCATTTCTCCTTTTTCTGAATCTCCATGTTAGGAGATTTCAACGTTCATCACCACCAATGGCTCTCCTCTAATTCTACTGACCAATTTGGTGAACAAGCCTACGTCTTTTCTATCCTAAATGACCTAGAGCAGTTGGTTCAGCAACCTATCCGTATCCTGGATCGCCTCGGAGATTGGCCCAACATTCTTGACTTGTTTCTAACTTCTAACCCTTCTTCCTATACTGTCAATCTTTTTTTCCTTTGAGTTCCTCCGACCATAAACTTATCTCTGTCATCTGTCCTATCTCTCCAGTACGGCCACCTGATCCTCTTAGCAGGCGGCGCTTGTGGCACTTTGTCGCTGACGACTGGGAGGCTCTCTGGCAGTACTTCTTTGATTTCCCATGGAATGAATTTTGCTTCTGTGGCCGAGGACCCTCGGAGAGTGCTGAACGCATTACCGAGGTAATCCTATCGGGCATGGAGGCATACATTCTATTTTCTTTTTCTCTGACTAGTGCAAAAATTCTTGGTTTACTCATGCTTTTTCTACTGCTGTCCGCAATAAGGAGGAAGCATTTAAACGGTACCGACGCCTTAAACCTCAAGAATCTCATTCCCTATGTTTCTGCCCGGAATCAAGCCAAATCTGTTCTTCGACTTGCCAAACACTCTTTCATCAATAATAAATGCACTGAACTATCCAACTCTAGCTCTTCCCAAGCTTTCTAGAATCTAGCCTAAAACCTGTCCAACAATTTTCTTCCTCGTCTTTCCCTCCCCTTTTCCACTCTGATGGCATAACCATCACTTCTTCCTCTGACAAAGCTGAGCTCTTCGCTCAAACTTTCGCTATAAACTCTACCTTGGATGATTCCAGTGCTATTCAGGCTTCTCCACCCCCTCTCTCTTTCTTATGCCTAATATCCTAATCTCTTCTAAGGATGTACTTGCTGTCCTCTCTGGGCTTAGTACATAGAAGGCGTATGGTCCGAATGGTGTTCCTCCTGTTGTACTCAAAAACTATTCTTCCATGCTGACTCCCTGCCTAGGCAAACTCTTTTGTCTCTGTCTCTTCTCTAACGTCTTCCCTTCTTGCTGGAAGTTCGCTCTCATTCAACCTGTCCCAAAGATGGGTGACCATTCTCAACCCTCCAACTATCGTCCAATTGCTCTCATCTCTTGTATCTAAAGTTTTTGAAACTATTCCTACTTCCAAATTTCTTAAGCATTTATCTTCTCATAATCTACTCTCAGATCGCCAGTATGGCTTCCTTAAGGGTCGCTCTATTGGAGATCTTCTTTCATATCTTACTAACTCCTGGTCATCCTCCTTTCGGGACTTCGGTGAGACCTTTTCTATTGCGCTAGACATATCGAAGGCCTTCAATGTAAGAGTTATAGAGTTATAAGAGTTTCTACCGTATTTCGTCATTATTATGTAATTCACTTCCATTCTCTCGTATATTTTTCGTGTGTTTCTATGTAATATTCCCTAATATCAATATGACCTTTTCCTTTATCCGTAAACCGGTTATCCTTAGAACGTGGCGACCACCTAAATTACATAATTGTGTTAATAGTTCTACTCAGTCTTTCTTAACTCCTTTCGTACCGGCGACGTCTTTTTATTTCCTTCTAGCTACTATTAGACGATATGTTTCAGCTTAAAAAGGGCCTCTAGCAATTAAGCGGCTTTGAACTATCTCAATTAACCCTTTATTCTACCACAGATCCTTCTTAAGCTGCACAAAATCATCTAAATATAGCTAGAATAAAATGAAAAAGACGTCGCGGTACAGAAGGGGTTAAACCTATCCTACGATTACCTTATCTCAGAGAACCTAATCTGTTTACAATAGGAGTACTCGGCTAAATTATACGAGGTTAAGGGGAGATGGGGCTTTTTTCTGTTCCCTTTTCTTTCTCAAGTTTAGCCCCATTAGTTTTCTGTTCGTGTCATTTAGATGTCGATTTTTTCCTGGCGAGCGATAGCGATATATTAGTGTAAGTCTGTATGAATGAATGGGTCTTGGTTCTGTAAAGAGGGATGTGAGTGGTCATTATGAGTTTGGTAGATGTTATAATAGTTTGTAGCACAACCTTTAATACAATTACATGATGTTAAGAATCGTTACCATAATCATTAAATCTATTGTATATGCCAATACAAAATAGTTAAAAGTATATAACTTCAGAAGAATATTTAAATATTTAGAATTACATGTTAGGCAGACAGTAGCCATCATACATTAACCAACCTTATTTCACCAATGTGGAGCCTGGCGATTTCGATTTTCTTCATGTATATTTGTGCGAGAGATTAGGAATGTCAACGAATCATGCTAAAATGTGAAGTTATGCACGACACAAATATATTGTTAACAGGATTATAAGCATAATGCAAAATAATTAGCCAAAATACAAGTTTCAGTCCATTTTCATAAATATAGATCGGGCACGGATTATATAAAGTAATCGATAGGTGTGACCCATGGTAGAGCAAGGAAATAATCTGATTATTATCATACGATTGTGACACAATTTGCATAAGTCTACCCAACATGTCACGTTTAGCAAATAAGTAAAAAGGAAAACAAGCAACAACAGATAGACTGATCCTTACGAGGCTGCTTGTAAATATGATTGCAAAAGAGCAGATACACACATAATGATATGGAGTCAAATAAGTCCACATATAACGTCATTATCACCATATAAGGCATTGTTTTTTTTCTTCTGTGTTAGACACATTATACTTGCGTGACCCGCCATCGAATGTTGTCATATTTGATAACTTGCATCTACTATTGGCCTATATAATATAACCTGTTTAAAATCCATATTATCATTTGGTGTCACATAAGTCGTGGAGATAAAATAATATGCTATAATTAATGATATAGTATAGATTTTCGCCTACTCTTATGACTTCAGAAAGCTACCTTACATTTGTTATTTTTTTAAATGTACTATTTATTTAAACTAATACAGCATTGTCTTTTCTTTTATATGCTGTGCAATCTCAGACAACTAATAACATATTCTCATGCAATTGACAACAGTGATAGTCATTGGTCGACCATCACTCTCTAACCTAGGAAACCCAAACTACGTCAACTAAGCATTACTCTTGGCATAATTGGTAGTCACACACACACACACACACACTCAGAATATTGTGTGCCTCAATAAGCATTATCGGAGTGAATATGCTTTGTATAGATAATTATTTTTGGTTGTAACATGGAACACTTAGCAAAGTCATTATTTAGCAACAGTACTAAATGTATGCTACGCAATTGAGATATATATCATAAGCATATATTTCGTGACACCTCATGTAATAGTGGGTGGACATAACAATAGCCATTATGTGCGTTTGCGTATGCGTGCGTGTGTGCATGCCTGCTTGTTTGCATATGCTTGTGGCGTGTTATAGTGCAGTAATTATAGTTCAGAAATATATACATATAAGTTATGTTGTAAGAACAGAAATATATATTTATTTGAATATAGTATTTATTTAAGTTACAAATCAAATTACCAAAGTAATCCTTTGTATATTAATTAGTACAACTATAGTAATGGTTTCCAATGCAAGCCACGAGGATATATTGTCTCCAGGCATACCAACAGTTATATTCTGCACATTTTTCTAATCAAAACAATTTCACAGGAAGCACATCAAGCACCTGTTATTTTTTAGCATTGAAAGATAACGCAGGTGGGTCAACACCATTATATTGTTAAGGACAGTAAAGACAGAGGGTATATATTGATATCGTGACACATGTTGGCATGCCTGAACAGCTGTAAGTGTGGCATTTTCAGAGGTGTTAGGGTGGCGAGGAATTGAAGCAAACCATTTTCAACTTTCTGTCATGAGACAATAGAGGTCAAAATAGCATACACGTCTACAGTGAGGTAACGGAAGTTTAATGATGCAGAGTATTTCAGTCCTTATCTAGCTGTGCAATAGTTCGTTAATACAATCAACCATAAAATACGGTTGCCAGGTTTATTTTAATTTTTTGACATACCAATTTTCCTGGATGGCAAAGAATACATAGTCATTTGGTTTATTATATATACCTACGGTAGTTCATCAACTAATTTACATTCGGAATACGATTATCTTGAGTTAATAGGCATAGGCCAAATAAACAAAAGTTCATGGCCAGTAAATGTTTGTAAACTGCTTTGTAAAAAGTTAAATTATAGTAAAATACTGTAATCAAATAAGATTAATATGTAAATCGCCCTTGATCAAATTGTACAAAAGGCTAATAAACTATTTTTTTTTTTTTTTTTTTTTTGTATAACCAACCTTTCCTACACAATAATAACAACCCCCCCCCCCCCCCCCCCCAAATCTAACTACGCCATCTATGTGGCATAATATGCAACATATTCAGGGTGGGGGGAGTGAGCGATCTTACTAATATCAGAGAGAAAGACTCCCAGCGAAATTACCATAGGTGGCCCAGTCGGAAAGGTGACCGACTGTACATTAGGCGAGGACAAACAAAATTACCCACATCAAAATAACAAACTCTTTCAATAATATGACATCTTAACCACTTTATTATGGTTAATATAAGACGATTTTATGAAGCACCTCTGGCGAACAAAGGAGTACAATCGCTCTCCTTTACCCTTCGAGGTAAGTTTATACATTGTTCGGTAAATCAACCCCTAATTGGCACGAACGGTCTTAATATTGACAAAGAAATGGGACGAAAGGTCTTAAAATCGCCAAACTAATGGGGCGAACGTCTCAAAATGTCAAATCTAATGGGGCTAAACATGAGAGAGAAGAGGTTCCAGAAAACAAAATTCACCCCTTAATTTCTTACTTTGCATTACACGTCAGAGGCGCTGATTAGAAATGTTTTGGCTACTAATTAAATTGATTAGAAATGTTTTGGCTACTAATTAAATTGATTAGAAATGTTTTGGCTACTAATTCTATACCCTGTTCCAAATAGGTAGGTCAAAACTCTTGAACATTAACCTCTATCCCCCACAAACGACTAAAGACATCGAGCTAATATTTTTACCATTTGGGAAGGGTCAGCCAGGGAATAGGTGTGGAAATTTACAGCCCATTTTCTCTAGTCCTTTTTTAGTTACAGAGGTTAGGGTTCAGCCAAGGAATAGGTGTGGATATGTACAGCCCATTTGCTCCAGTCCATTTTGAGTTAGATGTTAGGGTTCAGCCAGGGAATAGGTGTGGAAATTTACAGCCCATTTGCTCCAGTCCTTTTTGAGTTACAGACGTTAGGGTTCAGGATTTCTGACCTACCTTCTTGGAACAGAGTATAGATTGGTGCAATTTGAGTTATTTATTAATTACGTAATATCCATTGTATTCTGGTTACCATTAGACGATATTCTTTAATTTGTAATCTACCTATTCGACTCAAATTGGTAAATATGATCTCAAAAAACCCTCTTAGTGACACAGGTCCTTCTCTAACTGCTTATAATCATCTAATTTTAGCCAGAATCAAAGGTAAACAGAGGTCATGGTGGTGAAGGGGTTAAGGTTATAATTTGAGCTACTTTGCAGATACCGCCGGGTCTGTGCCGTCGCTGTAACCTACAGTAATGTCACCCTCCTGCTTGGGCTTGGACGTGAGCCAGACGAAACACAGACAACTGACAGACAAATGAAGCAACTCTCTCTCTGCTTGTCTGAAGTTCCGACAACTGAAGAGGGACAATTGACACCCCCCCCCTCTCTCTCTCTCTCTCTCTCGCGCGCCGCTGACGACAAGAACACTAGACTGGATGGACGGGAGAGAGAAGGGAAGGAAGGAGGGGGGGGGGGGAGAACGAAAGAGAGGAGCGAGGTGAAATTGAGTGAAGAAGAGAGATGTGAGATTGAGTGGGGAAGTGAGAAGTTTTGAGTGGAGAAGAGATGAGTGAAGTGAAGAACAGACGTAGAGAGTGGAGTGGGATGAAACAGAGTGGGGAAGAGAGGTAAGGAGTGGAGGATTGAGTGGAGAAGAGATAAACTACCTACAATTTGATTGGATAAGAGAGGAATGTGGTGGGATTGAGTGGATAAGGGAGGTGTTTGAGTGGAAAGAGGTAAGGAGTGTAGTGAGGAGAAGAGAGGTGAAAGTGAGTGAAAGATCGAGGAATATGAGATGAAACTTAGTGGAAAAGAGAGGAATTAGTTGAAATTGAGTGTATAAACGAAGAATAGGAGATGAAATTGAGTGGAGGATAGAGGAATTTGAGTGGAGAGGAGAGGCATGATGTGAAAGTGAGTAGAATTTAGGTGAACAAGAGTAGACAAGAGAGAAAATGGTGAAATTGAGTGGAAATGAGGTGAGTGAGGTGAAATCGACTTGTGAGGAGAGGATCGAAATGTAGAGTTGGGTAAAGATTGAAGAAGAGAGGAAGGGAAATGAATGGTGTGAAATGAGTGGAGTGAAATGAGTGGAGTGGGATTGAGAGGAGAGGACAAAAGAGAAGTGGAATAGAGTGGAAGAATAGGAAAGCAGTGGAGAAGAAAGGGACATATAGAAGTGAAATGACGATGGAATTAGTGTAGTTTAGGTCGTAAGGTCCATGTGGTCAGTGTATCTATGTCAGCTCTCTCTCTCTCTCTCTCTCTCTCTCTCTCTCTCTCTCTCTCTCTCTCTCTCTCCAATGCATCGTTTTAGCTTTTCGCTCGCCTTTCCTTCCACTTCATATCTCACATCAAGGCTTTTACGTATATTTTATCTGCTCCATTTGAGTGTGGGTGTGTGTGTGTGTGTGAGTAGAGTGTATGTGTGTGTGTGGGTGTGGGTGTGTGTGTGTGTGTGGGTGTGTATGTGTGTGTGTGTGTGAGTAGAGTGTGTGTGTGTGTGTGTGGGTGTGTATGTGTGTGTGTGTGTGAGTAGAGTGTATATGTGTGTGTGTATGTGTGTGTGTGTGTGTGAGTAGAGTGTATGTGTGTGGGTGTGTGTGTGGGTGTGTGTGTGTGTGTGTGTGTGAGTAGAGTGCATGTGTGTGTGTGGGTGTGTGTTTGCGTGGTGTATGGGTGCTTCTTCAAGGATGAGTATAAATATGTGTAATTTTAAACACAGAAAGGAAACCAATGCATACCTTAAGACCTTGATGCTACTACTCCTGGAAAACAGCCGCCACTTATGGAGTCCCTGGAAATAAGAAAAACACAGGCATTAGAGAATATCAAGTGATACATCACGAGTAAAATAGTGCCTGATGGATGACAGTTACTGGAAAAGACTAAATTCATACTCTTTAGAACGACGCCTTTAATCACACCTACTCATGTATACCTAAAATATCAACAACTTGGCCCGAAATAATCAGAATTACCCAACGCTGGTCAGACAAAAATAAATCCAATGACTGGGCCGTATGCACATCATCAGTTCGAAGCTCTCCAACTGATTTATCAAAGAAGAAACGAAAAGTACTGAGAACATGAAGACATTTCTAAAACAAAATGACACACAAGTTCCTGTCATCACTACCAGAACAACCTATTCTACCTCACTGCTACCTTCTTGCCGCCAGCAATAGCATCATTGACTAACTGGCAAATTGACCACTTGCGAGTTTCAGGCTAGCCTATAAGGAAGATGGAGCTGTAGACATGGATATTTAGCATTACTGCCAGCTATAATATGGTTGTAGTGCATTTATAGATACAGAAAACCAAATTCATCATATTTTTCATCCATCAGAAACCAACATTATTATTGTATTTCTTCTTTAATAGCAATGTTTACGGCTCCAACTTCCTTATAACCTGAAATTCGCAAGTGGTCAATGACAAATATATCAAAGGTGAAACAAGTAATTACTTTTACCCTGGAATACTGCTGAGCTCTAGAGATTTTACATCGCATGTCCTCATTAACGTCTGAGTGAGACGGAACACCAAGGGTACGGAGACTGTCAATGGGCCTAGAACAGGTTAGATGGTATGTACGGTAGCGTTAATAAGTCTCAGCTGACATTACGTTTCTCTCGATCTGTGCTGTATTCATGTCTGTCAGATGTTGAATAGGGTGGGTAAATGCAGGGACATGTCTCTATATCTCACTCGAAATTAACAAATCAAGATTAGATATTGCTGATACAAATTATATATCAAACTATACTTGGTGCCGAGACATGACTTATTAGGCCAACTGTACAATATAGTGGCGGTGGCAAAGCGGCAAGGAAAGAGGGGTAATAACTGTTAGCCATGAACTACAACGACATGAACCAACAAAACCACAGGATCAAGTTTATGTGTGTGTGTGTGTGTGTGTGTGTGTGTGTGTGTGTTTCAATGCTTAGATATCTGTGTGTGAGCGTACAGGTGATTTTGAGCATGTGCGCCCTTGCTTGAGTTAGCGCGCGCCTGTGTGTATATGTGTATGTGCAAGTTTACCAGAGCAGGTGTGTGTGTGTATATAGTGCGCTTGTGTAGTGGTAGTGTGAGCCTCGATTCCCTGGAGCCTGCAGCAACCTGGAGCTGAGAAGACAAGCAGCAACAGCAATAGCAGCAGAAGGGAAGGCAGGAAGGCTTAAAGGATAGGCAAGGGTGACGGGAAGCCCTTTAGCATGCCCTTTGATCATGTTCACGGGTCCTGGTGGTGCGGTGCGGGAGGTGAGGGTTTGGGTGGTGGTGGTGGAGAGGGTTGGTGTAATGGTGGTGGAGGGCTGTTTGGGTTGGGGAGGGTCCTGGTGGTGCGGGAGGTAAGGGTTTGGGTAGTGGTGGTGGAGAGGGTTGGTGTCATGGTGGTGGAGGGCTGTTTGGGTTGGGGAGGGTCCTGGTGGTGCGGGAGGTGAGGGTTTGGGTGGTGGTGGTGGAGAGGGTTGGTGTAATGGTGGTGGAGGGCTGTTTGGGTTGGGGAGGGTCCTGGTAGTGCGGGAGGTGAGGGTTTGGGTGGTGGTGGTGGAGAGGGTTGGTGTAATGGTGGTGGAGGGCTGTTTGGGTTGAGGAGGGTCCTGGTGGTGCGGGAGGTGAGGGTTTGGGTCCTGGTGGTGCGGGAGGTGAGGGTTTGGGTCCTGGTGGTGGAGAGGGTTGGTGTAATGGTGGTGGAGGGCTGTTTGGGTTGGGGAGGGTCCTGGTGGTGCGGGAGGTGAGGGTTTGGGTCCTGGTGGTGCGGGAGGTGAGGGCTTGGGTCCTGGTGGTGCGGGAGGTGAGGGTTTGGGTCCTGGTGGTGCGGGAGGTGAGGGTTTGGGTCCTGGTGATGCGGGAGGTGAGGGTTTGGGTCCTGGTGGTGCGGGAGGTGAGGGTTTGGGTCCTGGTGGTGCGGGAGGTGAGGGTTTGGGTCCTGGTGGTGCGGGAGGTGAGGGTTTGGGTCCTGGTGGTGCGGGAGGTGAGGGTTTGGGTGGTGGTGGTGGAGAGGGTTGGTGTAATGGTGGTGCAGGGCTGTTTGGGTTGGGGAGGGTCCTGGTGGTGCGGGAGGTGAGGGTTTGGGTCCTGGTGGTGCGGGAGGTGAGGGTTTGGGTCCTGGTGGTGCGGGAGGTGAGGGTTTGGGTCCTGGTGGTGCGGGAGGTGAGGGTTTGGGTCCTGGTGGTGCGGGAGGTGAGGGTTTGGGTCCTGGTGGTGCGGGAGGTGAGGGTTTGGGTCCTGGTGGTGCGGGAGGTGAGGGTTTGGGTCCTGGTGGTGCGGGAGGTGAGGGTTTGGGTGGTGGTGGTGGAGAGGGTTGGTGTAATGGTGGTGGAGGGCTGTTTGGGTTGGGGAGGGTCCTGGTGGTGCGGGAGGTGAGGGTTTGGGTCCTGGTGGTGCGGGAGGTGAGGGTTTGGATCCTGGTGGTGCGGGAGGTGAAGGTTTGGGTCCTGGTGGTGCGGGAGGTGAGGGTTTGGGTCCTGGTGGTGGAGAGGGTTGGTGTAATGGCGGTGGAGGGCTGTTTGGGTTGGGGAGGGTCCTGGTGGTGCGGGAGGTGAGGGTTTGGGTCCTGGTGGTGCGGGAGGTGAGGGTTTGGGTCCTGGTGGTGCGGGAGGTGAGGGTTTGGGTCCTGGTGGTGCGGGAGGTGAGGGTTTGGGTCCTGGTGGTGCGGGAGGTGAGGGTTTGGGTCCTGGTGGTGCGGGAGGTGAGGGTTTGGGTCCTGGTGGTGCGGGAGGTGAGGGTTTGGGTCCTGGTGGTGCGGGAGGTGAGGGTTTGGGTGGTGGTGGTGGAGAGGGTTGGTGTAATGGTGGTGGAGGGCTGTTTGGGTTGGGGAGGGTCCTGGTGGTGCGGGAGGTGAGGGTTTGGGTCCTGGTGGTGCGGGAGGTGAGGGTTTGGGTCCTGGTGGTGCGGGAGGTGAGGGTTTGGGTCCTGGTGGTGCGGGAGGTGAGGGTTTGGGTCCTGGTGGTGGAGAGGGTTGGTGTAATGGTGGTGGAGGGCTGTTTGGGTTGGGGAGGGTCCTGGTGGTGCGCGAGGTGAAGGTTTGGGTCCTGGTGGTGCGGGAGGTGAGGGTTTGGGTGGTGGTGGTGGAGAGGGTTGGTGTAATGGTGGTGGAGGGCTGTTTGGGTTGGGGAGGGTCCTGGTGGTGCGGGAGGTGAGGGTTTGGGTCCTGGTGGTGTGGGAGGTGTGGGTTTGGGTCCTGGTGGTGCGGGAGGTGAGGGTTTGGGTCCTGGTGGTGCGGGAGGTGAGGGTTTGGGTCCTGGTGGTGAGGGTTTGGGTCCTGGTGGTGCGGGAGGTGAGGGTTTGGGTCCTGGTGGTGCGGGAGGTGAGGGTTTGGGTCCTGGTGGCGCGGGAGGTGAGGGTTTGGGTCCTGGTGGTGAGGGTTGGGTCCTGGTGGTGCGGGAGGTGAGGGTTTGGGTCCTGGTGGTGCGGGAGGTGAGGGTTTGGGTCCTGGTGGTGCGGGAGGTGAGGGTTTGGGTCCTGGTGGTGCGGGAGGTGAGGGTTTGGGTCCTGGTGGTGCGGGAGGTGAGGGTTTGGGTCCTGGTGGTGTGGGAGGTGAGGGTTGGTGTAATGGTGGTGGAGGGCTGTTTGGGTTGGGGAGGTTAGGGTTTGGGTCCTGGTGGTGCGGGAGGTGAGGGTTTGGGTCCTGGTGGTGCGGGAGGTGAGGGTTTGGGTCCTGGTGGTGCGGGAGATGAGGGTTTGGGTCCTGGTGGTGGAGAGGGTTGTTGTAATGGTGGTGGAGGGCTGTTTGGGTTGAGGAGGGTCCTGGTGGTGCGGGAGGTGAGGGTTTGGGTCCTGGTGGTGCAGGAGGTGAGGGTTTGGGTGGTGGTGGTGGAGAGGGTTGGTGTAATGGTGGTGGAGAGGGTTGGTGTAATGGTGGTGGAGGGCTGTTTGGGTTGGGAATGGTTGTGGTAATAGTGAAGGAGGTGTGTGGGGGGTTCGAGTTGGGGAGGGTTGGTGTAATGGTGGTGGAGAGGTGTTTGGGTTGGGGAGGGTTGGTGTAATGGTGGTGGAGGGCTGTTTGGGTTGGGGAGGGTTGGGGTAATAGTGAAGGAGGTGTGTGGGGGGTTCGAGTTGGGGAGGGTTGTGGTAATAGTGAAGGAGGTGTGTGGGGGGTTCGAGTTGGGGAGGGTTGGGGTAATGGTGGTGTGTGGTGTTGTAGGGGTTGTGGTATTGGCGTGTGGGAGGTTCGAGTTGGGGAGGGTTGGAGTAATGGTGGTGTGTGGTGTTGTAGGGGTTGTGGTATTGGTGTGTAGGGGGTTCGAGTTTGAGAGGGTTGTGGTCATGGTAGAGTGGAGGGATATTTGGGTGGCAGTGGTGATTGGGGTACGAGTTGTTGTTGTTGTTGTTGTCGTTCCCTAAGTTACCTGGCCGAACAGCCCTGAGTCCCTAAGGAAGGCCATGGCCTTCATTTATGTATTTATTAATTATTTTTAGCTTCCTCCAAAGACCTAAATCAAGCTTTAAAAAATACCCCCCAAGACCCCCATTTGAGATGAATGTGCATATTTTACAGTAGAAAATTGTCCCGGCTTCGGCCGGTCCCTCCTAAATTTCAGACTCGCTGTTGCTCGCAAGTTAAAAAAAACAAAAAAAAATCAACACCCAAATGGCAATAAAGATCTTAATATTGAACAAAGCTATGGGGTGAAAGGTCTTAACATCGCCAAAATAATGGGGAGAAAGTCTTTAAATCTGAACACTAATGGGGCTATACATGAGGGAGAAGGGTGTCCAGAAAAAAAAAAAATATATCAAGACTATCTGCGAGCTTGTGCATCACGGCTCTATACTGTATATATATATATATATTTTTTTTTTAAGAGACAATGAACGGAGAAAGGAAAAACACAGATAAAACAAAAAGGTCCATGTGCCTAAAGCCATCCTCCATTCATAAAATGTTTGTAACAACTGGATTTAAACTTTTGTAGATTGTAAGTTTGTGGAAAGCAACTCGAGGGAAGTGAATTCCAAAGAGTAGTAGTTCTGGGGATAAATGAATTTTGATAAGCAGAAGTTCTGCATTGTGGAGGAGAAAGTGTAAATTCATGGACGCTCTCAGCTGCCCTAGTTCTACGGGGAAAGATGTGGAGAGGCGGCACAATTGAAGCAAGTTCCTCGGAACAATTGCTGTGAAAATATCTGTAGAATAATGCAAGGGATGCAACGTTTCTTCGTATGGATAATGTAGGAAGGTCCTGTGTGATTGCAGGGTTATTGATTAATCTAATAGCTTTATTTTGAATTTTGTCCAACTGCCTCAATGCAACCACTCCACTTCCACTCCACAGAGGTGAACAGTAATCCATCTGAGAACGCACATGACTCTTATATATTACGGCCAACTGCTCGTCAGTGAAGAATTCTCGAACTCTGTACATGAGTCCCAGTTTTTTAGAGGCATTCTTAGCAATGCTTCTAACATAATGTGTCCAGCTCAAGTTAGTAGTTAATGTTACACCGAGAATGTCAATACTAGGGGAAGTGGGAATATTTACATCATAACAAATATATGGGAGTCAGTGAGATTCTGTCGGTTAGAAAATTGAATGTACTTGGTTTTCTGTGCATTAAAGGAAACTAGATTCTTTTGTCCCCATTCATTAATTCTAGAAAGGTCCTGGTTCAGAGAAATTGCAGTGTTTATTTTTGAATTTATAAGATCGGGTTGGGTGAAAGAATTGGTCAATGTGAAGGAACTGTGGAGTGTCGAGTCATCTGCGTAGGAATGTATTGGATTATGAGTGGTAGATATGAGATCATTGATATGAATGAGGAACAGAGTTGGGGCCAAAACTGATCCCTGGGGAACACCAGCATTTATTGAGTGAAATTGAGAATAAAGGCCATCTACCATTACATATATTTTTCTGTTATGAAGATAAGAAGAAATTAGTGGAACTAATGATGCAAGGCCGTAGCGTGACATCTTCGACAATAAGGATTCATGCCAGACTCTATCAAATGCCTTTGATATATCCAGTGCTATTGTATGTGTTTCACCATGTTGGTCTGTAGCTTGGTTGATTTGATGCGTAAGAAGGCAAAGAATGTCTGCAGTTGATCGACATCGTCTAAAACCATATTGCCTATCACTGATTAATTTATTATTCTCAAGATGCTTAATTATGTGATTAATAATTTCAAAGACTTTACCAAGAGTGGAAGTTATAGCTATTGGTCTGTAGTTTGATGGATCTGAAGAGGCACCTTTTTTAGGAACTGGATGGATGTTTGCTTCTTTCCAGGGTACTGAGAAGCATGAGGTATGAGTACACAGACGGAACATTTGTGCCAATACAGGAGCGAGCACCAAGGAGCAATTCTTAAGTACTATTGGAGGAATTTCATCTGGACCAGGAGCCTTATCTACTGAGAGATTCTGCAAAATAGTTTTGACATGTCTGGTGTGGATCTTAAGTGAGGGAATTTCAGGCGAATTAAAATTAAGTACAGGGACATCTTGATTTATTTCATCTAAGGTTGAGTTGGTGGAGAAAATATCCGCAAGAAGGTTAGCTTTACCTCGTGGGTCACTTACAAGATTGCCAGTTGGAGATTTTAATGGTGGAATGGATGAAGCAGTAGTGAAGTTGGATTTGAATGAGTTAAGAGTAGACCAAATATTTTGTTATCATTTGGATTATTTAGAAGTTTATTTGCCTGCTTGTGGAGAAAGTTTGATTTAGTTAGGTTTAATACAGTTTTGGCATGATTTCTGATGTTTCTAAAGTAATTAAAGGCTTCATCTGTTTTTGATCTTGTGTATGCATTGTAGGCTATTGCTTTTTGTTCAGTTACTCTAGCACAATTATGGTCAAACCATTTAGGTGAATTAGATCTTTTACTGTACTTTTGATGAGGAATAAAAGTTTCCATTCCAATTTTTACAAAATCTTGTATGTGGCTCAAGGTGGTGTGTGCATCATTAGAAAATAAAGAGGTCTAGGGAATATCAATAAAGAAACCTTGAAGACCCTCCCAGTCTGCCCTATCGTAATGCCATTTAGTCACCAAAACAGGTTCAGAGTGGGAAGGTGTGGTAGGTGATAGACAGGTGGCCTGTATCAGACAGTGATCAGAAGATCCAAGCGGGAACCTCACTGTAACATCATAATTTTCTGAATTGGTTGTTAAAATAAGTCCAGTAGGTGGGAATTATGATTAGGATTATCTGGTACACGGGTGGGTTGGTTGACTAGTTGAATGAGATTAAATGAGTCTGCAAATAGCTCACATTCAAGACCAGCATCATCAGTCCTGGCTGAATGAGTGAGCCATTCAACATTATGGACATTAACCTTTAGCGGCGAGCAACATAAGTCGAGTTAAATAAAGCTGGACTATGTGGCGGCGCTCGACATAACTCGAGTGGCAATTTCAGCACGTAATGTGGCTGAGAGAGAGAGACAGTGGTGGCAGGAGACTAGCGAGCGTATGACTGCTCCAGACCACCGCGGCGAACCTACTGACACAAATCTCAGCTCCCTCCTCCCTCTCTCACTCGCTACATACTCAATTATGTACTGAAAGTACCGAATTACCTGCTTTTTGCACTCGCGTTGCACGGTTATTGCAAGAAAACTATCATCATACAAGGATCGTTATGTGTCATTCGAAAGCTCTGTTTATGCCCTTTCAGGGATAGGTACTTGTTTTACGTTCTGGGTCTTATTTAGGCATGAAAATGATCACGTAAACAGCCCTATTTGGCTAAAAACACCCCGCTGTGCGGTACACATAAATAAACCGCATAGGCCGCTCGTAAGGTGTTAAAATCACCCAACACAGTGATTTCAGAAGAAGCATTTAAGTTGAGGACACTGAGTTGTGAGGACAGAGAATCAAAAAGACTTTGCTCTGGAGGAGTATTTGGGGAACGGTAGATGCAACATATGTATTTAAATTTACCAGCAGAAATTAAATTGTATATAGAATAATCAAAATAGGGACAATTGAAACTAGTAACCTCCTCCAGGGCAATTTCAGATTTTGCGAAGCAACATACACCTCCTTTAGGTCTGAAATTTTGGAGCAGTTGATAACCTAGAAAATTAAATCTAGACGTGTCAGATGTGGATGTTACTTGAGTCTCTGTCAAAAAAAGGAGAGTAGGGGATTCTGCTTGAAGAATTTGATGTACATAATTGATGTTAGAGTGAAGTCCCCTTATATTGCTAAAGAAAAAGCTGCACCGACGAGCAGCTTTGGGACGTTGCAATGCTCTTGACACAGTCGCATGATGACGACCGGGAGGGCCCTGTGTCAATGACCCAACCCTGCCGGGGGTGGATATCCGAGGGACCACCAGGTTTGCTCTTAACAATTGTACTGCCATATTTATTTGGTAAAGGTGTAAGGTGTTACATGTATGATATGTAGTGGGAAGAGTAGTGTTTTATGGATAGAGGATAGCGATGTAGGGCAATGTCGTGAAGTTGGATGTGTATGTTATATAAAGAGGGTTTTCCTGATACCCCTGATGTGTGAGGCAGAAAGATATGAATCCAGCTACCAAGGCCTGGGAGAGAAAATGGAATTCAGGCTATTCCCTGAGTCTCCCGAAACCTTGGCGGTAGTACTTCCCTGGGCGGGGCTGCCTACCCCTACTACCTAGAAGATCCTTCCGTCGGTCTTCATTTGGGTTGAGTCTGACAGGCTTTACTGGTGAATGTGTTATTGCTCCATCACTCACAATGGGGCTCAACTCTCGTACGGAGCTTTTGTGTGGAGCGCCTGTATTGAGGGGCGCGGGGAGGTTCATGCATGCACACATGGCGATCGTCCAATAACACACACAGACTCTCACACATACACACCAACCACACACCACATACACACAAGGCTAACGTTTACTCGCACTCACACACACAAGGCTAACTTCACACACACACACACACACACACACACACATACGACGAACGTCCACACACACACACCACATACAAAGGCTAACGTCCACACACACACACACACACGCACACACACACACAGACGAAAACTGATCTACTGATGTGCTATATAGAGTACTAATAAACGTGACGTACGACATTTATTTCAACTATTTTCAGACGATTAAATGCAGCACACGAAGGGTCTGTGGTAATGCAGCACACGAAGGGTCTGTGGTAATGCAGCACACGAAGGGTCTGTGGTAATGCAGCACACGAAGGGTCTGTGGTAATTAACAGAATTATTGGTGATATTTTGTAGCCTTTTAATTGACAGAAGTTTTTCCTGAGCCGAATAAAATCGTCTAATAGTTCCCAGAATATAAGATAAATAACTTCACTTATACTGAATGGGATCTCTCTCTCTCTCTCTCTCTCTCTCTCTCTCTCTATATATATATATATATATATATATATATATATATATATATTTTGTTACGTATCTTGATCCTCAAGTGGTTAACTTGATGAATCTAGATAGCACAGAGATATATATTAAGGTATCAGTCAGCTGAAGGCAAAACAAAAGTAAAATCTAATAAAATAATTTCCTGTTGTTGCTTCCTTTCCTTTTGGATCTTAGGACTTAGTATCCTTTATTGACTGATACTCTTTAATTATAAAAATACTGAAACTAATTAAAGTCATGTAGTATTTATAAAGAATTATTATTTAACCGAAGCTTAGTAGGCTATGGTTATGAACCGAATAAGTTATAGCTAAAGAAGGACTATTAATTTTATAAAAAGTCTTGAAAGATAAATATTAAAGTAAGAATATTTCTGTCTCTTACCCTTTTTGAAATGAATAGATAGTTTTCTTGTATGTCCTTTTATTTATATTTAATGTAATTATTCTTGGTTCTTGTCTTACGTTAATAGTATTATATTATTATTATCATCAGGAGTAATATCAGTCACATAAAAAGTTAGATATATATTTAATAATTAGTTAAATTTATTTCTTAACCACGTAACATTGAAGTTTGATTATGAGTAAATAAAGTTACAGGATCGTTTCATAGATTCGATTCAGGTCTCACTCAAATATGAAAAGCAAAATATAATATTTTGAAGCAAAAGAATTTTCTTCAGCTTAGGAAATCACTAGAAGTAATATTAACACAGCCATGTTAGTCTAAGGCGATATTACTAATACGAGACAATAGCATCACCGTACTAAGCACCATTAAGCAATGTAAGCTTAATTCAAAGAAAATGAAAGAACTCGTAAGTATTAATATAAAACAATAGTATTACTTTCATCATAACCCAATTACTTAAAGAGTTGCTTTAGTCCACAAGTTAGTCAACTAAAATAGTTAAGCACATAATAGTAGCGTTAACGTTAATTCGCAATCAAATAGTTAAACACATAATAGTAGCGTTAACGTTAATTCGCAATCAAATAGTTAAACACATAATAGTAGTGTTCACGTTAATTCCCAATTAAATAGTTAAACACATTACACACATTAAACACATCACGTTAATTCCCAATCACATATCTCACTAACCAACATAACGTAAGTGTTTACACCGAACACACTTAACACACATTTATATAATCTGACTGACAGTCACAATCCCATTATAATACTTCACCCCGTCTTCCTCCAGCTGCAAGTTCACCTTCCCCAACTCCAAATGAGACTGATTTGAATGCCCACAACTCGGGTCTTATATACCAAACAATGATGGTGTAGGAACGAATCAGGAGGCGAGTGATGGTGCGCGCTCCAATCATAGCTCCTCGAATCACATAACAGGCGTGTCGTCCACTCACAGCTCCTGGCGTCGATCATACGTCATAGCATCGGTCATCGAGGTATGGGGCGAGCTGGTATAGGGCGAGATGGTTTGCCCACTCGCTCGTTCGCTCGCTAGTCTGCTTCACCACTTGGGTAGTTTGGCTCCTTGAACTCTAATTCTAACTCTTAAATTAACATACAGGGCTCCGTATGTCAGACCTCCCCCCTAGAAAAGAGTTTAAGGAGTATAGTACATAATATTAAACATAATACATAAATAGATTCACCACCAGATTGGCAACAGCAAGATTATAATGAGGATATAATAAGGATATCACCCAAAGTAGGCAACGTCTCCAGGTACCACATCAGAACATAGCCGGAACGTAGCTGGAGCGTTATTCGAACTGTAAGGCATCTCACAGCTGAAGGCTTAAAAGCGCACTACAAAAGCATGATATTTACCTCGCTACAAGGGAGAGCTAATTGCCAAAATCCTCTCATTAAATTAAACTTACTGCTGTATGAGGCCAACCCGGTAAATGCAATCTTTGATCCGTGGCAGTGGGTAGGTATCGTTCTTTTTGACAGCATTGACTTGCCTATAGACCCTACAAAACCTATGGCTCCCGTCTGGCTTTGGCACAAGTATGACCGGACTACTCCACTGGCTTAAGGCCCTAGCGATCAGTTGGTTTGAAAAAATTAAGTCAAGCTCGACCTGCAGTATACTCCTGCGTTGTGGCGAGACACGGTAGGGGGATAGTTTAATGGGAGTTGCATCCCCTACGTCGATGTCGTGCACGGCCAAAGAAGTAAGCCCTGGAGTATCACGGAACACATTGGGAGACTGAGATAAAACAGAGATTAGTTGGTTCGCTTGATCAGAGGGAAGATGACATAGTTTAGATGGTAATTCCCTCAAAGCCACTGAATTATACTGAAAGTTGGATAGGCTACATGACAAGTCAAAGTCTGCATGGATACCTTCAGGCTCTGGAACAGTCTGTTGCGGGTCAGTAAGAGAACTGAAGACTTTGTCCGCACCAGGCTGCTCACAGGTCCTGACATTCACTGCCACAGTGGGAGAATCTGGAAGAGAGGAATCAGGGGACCTATGGTAGGGCTTCAACATATTTATATGGAATACTTGCGTGGGCTTTCTCCTGTCTGGGGTAGTTACTAGATAATCGGTAAATGCTCACCCTCCGAATGATCTTATATGGGCCCCTGAACTTGGCAGATAAAGGTTGGCCAAAAAGGGGGAGCAGGACCAAAACCTCATCACCGGGCTTAAACTCCCTCTCACGGGCTTTTCTGTCATACCATTTCTTCATGGAGCTTTTAGCCACTGTCAAGTTTTGAGCGGCAAACTCACATGAGGATCTCAGCCGGGTTTTGAAATCTGAAACATACTTGAAGAGGTTTTGGTTCCCCTCCTGGCCAACTAGGCTATCCTGCAATAGTTGCAAAGGACCTCTTACCTGGTGACCGAAAACTAGCTCATTAGGGGAAAAACCCAGGGATTCAGTTGGAACCTCACGAGTAGCAAATAAAAGAAAAGGTACCCCCTTATCCCACTCAACTCCGGTCTCTGTACAATACTTACGTAACATTCCCTTTAATGTCTGATGATATCGTTCGAGAACCCCTTGACTCTCTGGGTGGTAGGTGCTAGACTTTACATGCTCGATACCCAACTCCTTCAGGGACTGCTGGACAATGTTAGAGGTAAAATTAGTTCCTTGATCACTTTGCACCTCATGGGGGAAACCCATTCTGGTGAAAAATTTGAGCAGTTCCTTGATTACAGTTGGAGCAGAGGTAGTCCTTAAGGGTATAGCCTCTGGGTAGCGAGTTGCCATGTCCATGATAGTTAATAAATAAATGTTACCTTGGGAAGTCTTAGGCAATGGGCCTACAATGTCAACTACCACCCGAGTAAAAGGATTCTCGAAAACGGGCAAGGGCACCAGAGGATGTACAGGCACCTTCTGATTGGGTTTTCCTGTCATCTGGCAAGTGTGACACACTCTACAACACTCCACTACATGTGCACGCATTCCTGGCCAGTAAAAGTGGGCTCTGATTCTGTCTAGAGTTTTTCTCACACCTAGGTGTCCTGCCAATGGTATACAATGTGCCATTTCCATGATATCTCTACGACAAGGTTTGGGGACTACTACTTGATGGATGTCCCAAGCCCCGTCATCGATTGGTCTGTGTGGCGGTCTCCATCTTCGCCACAATACTCCTCCTTTGAGGTAGAAACATTCACCACCCTCCTTCTCACATTCCTCTTCACTCACGGACCTGGCAGCTAACTCCTTGCATTCACAATCATCTCTCTGTAGCTCTACCAGGCCACTAGGACAATTTGGAGGGGTTTCATGGTCATCGTTAGGGTCAAGATGAGCCATAAAGGTGTCAGATAAATCCACCTCAGTCACATCATCAGGCACAGTTGGAGCATCATTCACACTCTCATCATCCCTTTCATCAACTCTTACATTCGGTATATTTCTGTCTGAGGGAACTGCTACTTGAGACATTGAACGTTTGTCAGCACACACAGGGAAAACAGTTGGCAACTCCTTGTCGAGCTCACCGGTTAGTGGCTCGTTAACAGGGGAAAGTGACAAAATGGGGTCTGGTCGGACCTTCTCACCTGCCTACATCATTCCCCAAAAGGAGTGTTACCCAGGCACAGGGATATCTTGGGACCTACACAAAGCTATGGTGGCCTCACCCTGTAGTAACTCACATTCAATTTCGCCTTTTACCAAGTATGCATAAAACTGGCCTCCAGCACCTCTCATTACAACTGGTTCGCCAGGTGGGCACTCAGTGTAAGGATTCACCATGAGGGTGCTAGTAGAACCTGTGTCTCTCAGAATTTTTACCTCATGCATGCAACCATTTAATCTCACGTTGCCAGATGAAATAAAGGGACGGTAAACTGTCCTGCACTGATGGTGAAATTATTATTGGTTAACCCTTGTGGGTTGCACCACACATGCTACTACACCCCTGTCTAGATGATTTACGTTAGCTGCTAGGTACTCCTTCTGTCGAGAGTCCTGCATTAAAGGAACTTTTGGTGCTAGGTACTCCTTCTGTCGGGAGTCCTGCATTAAAGGAACATTTGGTGCTAGGTACTCCTGTCGGGAGCCCTGCATTAAAGGCACACATGGAATTTGAGATACGGCGGCAACTGTCTGCCCCGATCTCTCGTTTTTTCCTTGGCCCAGCACTGATAAGCTAGGTGGCCTCTCATGCCACAAAAAGTACATACTTTAGGGGATACGGGAACGTTCCCTCTTTGAGCATTACTATTAGTTTGGGGCCCACCTCTGTTACCATTGCCCTGAGTCGCATTTTTAGTTGGGGAAACATTTCTATTTTGGCTAACTGGGGAAGACGTTATAGGCTTGTGACTGGGTCTGTCAGATCTGTGATTGGGATACTTAAAATTAGAACTAGAATTATCGTAGGGCTTCTTTCCACGAAATTTGTTGTTGAGCACGTATGTGTCAGCCATGTCAGCGGCGTCGGCAAGACAATCTACCTTTTTCCCCTTTAAATGATAGGATACAGAAGAATCAATTTTCCATAGGAAATTTTCTAACAGGACCAACTCCTTCAGATCGTTGTAGCTTGTGACTTTCTTACTCTTGACCCAATGATTGAAAGTTTTAGTCATGGTCCTGGCAAATACCTTATGGGTTTCTTCTACTTTCTTCTGGTTTTTACGGAAAGATTGCCTGTAAGCCTCAGGCTGCAATTGATAGGTTTTTAGGATAGCTTCTTTGAGATTGTCATAATCCTGCCTAACTTCTGCTACTTCTGACAAATACGTGGCTCGAGCCTGCCCTGTCAAAACAGTTTGTAACATAAAAGGCCATTGATCTCTTGTCCACTTCATACCTCCAGCAACTTCCTCAAACAAAACAAAGAAATCCTGCACATTATCCTCAGTGAAAGGTGGAATGACACTAGTCATAGTCAATCCCAGAGGGGAGCAATTACGGGAGCATTTGTATTGACATTTAGTTGAGCCGTACGATATTGATATTCACATTGTTCGGTCGTTGCACTGGCATTTATTATCTGGCTAGTTTCTATACTTGCGTTGGCTTGTTCGGTATTTGCTTTTATTCTGGCTAGTTCTATTGTTAGTCTGGCTTGTTCGGCATTTGCTTCAGCATTTATTCTGGCTTGTTCTAGTTCGAATAATTGATCAATGGTAAAACCAGGTGGCAATTGTTCATCAAGTTGGCTAGGTTTACTAGGGATCCCACCAACTGCTCCGTCACCCTCCTTGCCTTCTACAGGGAACAGGTGGGTTTTTATGCTCTGAGCCACCTCTACTTTAGACATGTTTGAGACAGTTAACTGGAGATGTGAGGCAAGCACTTTTAGTTCAGATTTTGACAGACAGTCAATATCAGGGGCTGTGGGTTCTGATTCTATGAAAACTCGAGCATCTTCTTCATTAATTAGTTGAGGCATGATTAATATTTGGTTTTTAAGTAGTGAAACGTTAATGAAACTGAGTGAAACTGTATGAAACGAATCCTGGCAAGGTCGCCACTCTTCTGTTACGTATCTTGATCCTCAAGTGGTTAACTTGATGAATCTAGATAGCACAGAGATATATTAAGGTATCAGTCAGCTGAAGGCAAACAAAAGTAAAATCTAATAAATAATTTCCTGTTGCTTCCTTTCTTTTTGGATGTTAGGACTTAGTATCCTCTATTGACTGATACTCTTTAATTATTAAAAATACTGAAACTAATTAAAGTCATGTAGTATTTATAAAGAATTATTATTTAACCGAAGCTTAGTAGGCTATGGTTATGAACCGAATAAGTTATAGCTAAAGAAGGACTATTAATTTTATAAAAAGTCTTGAAAGATAAATATTAAAGTAAGAATATTTCTGTCTCTTACCCTTTTTGAAATGAATAGATAGTTTTCTTATGTCCTTTTATTTATATTTATAATTCTTGGTTCTTGTCTTACGTTAATAGTATTATATTATTATCATCAGGAGTAATATCAAAGTCACATAAAAAGTTAGATATATATTTAATAATTAGTTAAATTTATTTCTTAACCACGTAACATTGAAGTTTGATTATGAGTAAATAAAGTTACAGGATCGTTTCATAGATTCGATTCAGGTCTCACTCAAATATGAAAAGCAAAATATAATATTTTTGAAGCAAAAGAATTTTCTTCAGCTTAGGAAATCACTAGAAGTAATATTAACACAGCCATGTTAGTCTAAGGCGATATTACTAATACGAGACAATAGCATCACCGTACTAAGCACCATTAAGCAATGTAAGCTTAATTCAAAGAAAATGAAAGAACTCGTAAGTATTAATATAAAACAATAGTATTACTTTCATCATAACCCAATTACTTAAAGAGTTGCTTTAGTCCACAAGTTAGTCAACTAAAATAGTTAAGCACATAATAGTAGCGTTAACGTTAATTCGCAATCAAATAGTTAAACACATAATAGTAGCGTTAACGTTAATTCGCAATCAAATAGTTAAACACATAATAGTGTTCACGTTAATTCCCAATTAAATAGTTAAACACATTACACACATTAAACACATCACGTTTAATTCCCAATCAAATATCTCACTAACCAACATAACGTAAGTGTTTACACCGAACACACTTAACACACATTTATATAATCTGACTGACAGTCACAATCCCATTATAATACTTCACCCCGTCTTCCTCCAGCTGCAAGTTCACCTTCCCCAACTCCAAATGAGACTGATTTGAATGCCCACAACTCGGGTCTTATATACCAAACAATGATGGTGTAGGAACGAATCAGGAGGCGAGTGATGGTGCGCGCTCCAATCATAGCTCCTCGAATCACATAACAGGCGTGTCGTCCACTCACAGCTCCTGGCGTCGATCATACGTCATAGCATCGGTCATCGAGGTATGGGGCGAGCTGGTATGGGGCGAGATGGTTTGCCCACTCGCTCGTTCGCTCGCTAGTCTGCTTCACCACTTGGGTAGTTTGGCTCCTTGAACTCTAATTCTAACTCTTAAATTAACATACAGGGCTCCGTATGTCAGAATATATATATACTGTGCTATACTTCATGAATCCAGATAAAGAATAATATTTTTGTTTATATTTGTCTAACATTTTCACATCGGCGGTTTGGCTTTTGTGGACTGTTATTGTTGCTGCTGTTGTTGTTGTTGTTGCTGTTGCTGTTGTTGTTGTGATGGGTTTGTTGCTACACCAAACTTTATGTTCTCTGGCCACCTTGGCTTCCTGCACGCTTCTCTTTTAGACTTCATTTAAAGTCATTTTTGTTTCTATTCTCTTGATCAATCTCTTCAATCTTACGCTCATTCTAAAATTACAACATTGTCTTATAAGTACCGTAAAATGGTCTAACTTCGGTCAAGGGGCTATACTTCGGACATTTCTGGATAAATGTATACTGTATATGGTACAGTTATGGATAAATGGCTCTGCATTATGGAAGAACACTGCAGACTTACTTGTTTTTCCATAACATCATGTATTTATCCCATAAATGCCGTTCATTATATTGTTTTCCAGAATGTCCGAAATTATGTCCCTGTCCAAAGTTAGATAATTATGTCCCTGTCCAAAGATAGATAATTTTACCGGTATTTAAATGCTTGCTGTGTAGAATTTTAAACTCGGCCTGATTAGATTGTACAACCAGATGTAAAAACAATCGCTCGTGGATAAATCAGATTTGGTTTGTTTTTAAAGAATAAATTATGTGAAGTCGGGTCAGCCAAGAGCGAATAGGCTAATAGACTTCGAAAAGGGACACAGTGACAACGATCGAGAAACTTCATGTGTTTTATTCTGCTAAAAAAAACACTTCGTTCACTTTGGCAGAGTAGGTCAGTATCTTCCGTACCCCTAACAGCAACAACACCACCACCACCACCAACAACCACCACCAACAACAACAAGAACCACAACACCACCACCAGCACCAAACACAACAGCACCACCACCACCAACCACAACAGCACCACCACCACCACCACCAACAACAACAACAGCACCACCACCACCAACCACAACAGCACCACCACCACCACCACCCCACCACACAACAGCACCCCACCAACCACAACAGCACACCACCACCACTAACCACAACAGCACCACCACCACCAACCACAACAGCACCACCACCACCACCACCACCACCAACAACAACAACAACAGCACCACCACCACCAACCACAACAGCACCACCACCACCACCACCAACAACAACAACAACAGCACCACCACCACCAACCACAACAGCACCACCACCACCAACAACAACAACAACAACAGCACCACCACCACCACCACCAACAACAACAACAACAGCACCACCAACAACAACCACCACCACCACCACCACCAACAACAACAACAGCACCACCACCACCAACCACAACAGCACCACCACCACCACCACCAACACCACCACCACACCACACCAACACACAAACAGCACCACCACCACCAACCCACAGCACACCACCACCAACAACAACAACAAACAGCACCACCACCACCAACCACAACAGCACCACCACCACCACCAACAACACCAACAACAACCACAGCACCACCACCACCACCAACAACAACAACAACAACACCACCACCACCAACCACAACAACACCCACCACCACCACCAACAACAACAACAACAACAACACACCACCACCACCACCACCACCACCAACCACAACAGCACCACCACCACCCATCACAACAGCACCACCATCACCAACAACAACAACAACAGCACCACCACCACCAACCACAACAGCACCACCACCACCACCACCAACAACAACAGCACCACCACCAACCACAACAGCACCCACCACACCACAACAACAACACACCACCACACCACAACAACACAACACCACCACCAGCCCCAACACACCATCACCACCAACACCCACAACAACAGCACCACCACACCACCACACACACCACCACCACCAACAACAACAACAACAGCACCACCACCACCAACCACAACAGCACCACCACCACCAACAACAACAACAACAGCACCACCACAACAATAAAAACAACAACAACACCACCACCATCATCAAAAACAACACCACCACCACCACCAACAACCACAACCACAACCACAACAACAACAACAACACCACTATCTTTGAACCCAGCCCGAGCCAAACTTTGCCCTCCGTGTAACTTTGGGTGCAGGGTTAAGGGGGGGTGGGCGTATTTATTGGTTTATTTATGTATATTTTTATTTCATTTTTAGTTTCCTCCCTAGACCTACTCCATCAAACTTAAAATAATAAACACCCCGAGACCCCCTTCAAGATGAATTTGTACATTTTTCGATAGCAAAATGTACCGGGCCAGAGGCCGGTTACTACTATATTACAGGCTCGTTTTCACTCGCCAGGAACAATAATCCACACCTAAACTTAACGAAAGGTCTTACTATTGACAAGGAAATGGGATTAAAGCTCATAAAATCGCATAACTAATGGGCCGAATATCTCGGAGCCTGAAAACTAATGGGGCCAAACATGAGAAAGAAGGGGGGGGGGGGGGAGAGAAAAAACAACCATCCCCCCCCCCCCCGCCCCCCTCCCCCTTAAAGTCACAGCCAGGACCAAACCTCCGCTTGGGTACCATGAAGAACACAGAGGTCGGGGATATTGATACCAAGACACGATTCTCAGGATTTGGAATGGAATATTATACTGTAGTACCTTCGGGCAAAGTGTAGATAGATAGATAGATAGTCAGTTAGTCATATTATTAGTTCATAAAAAGATACACAAGGTATGCTTTTTACATATTGGTTAAACGAGAAATAGTGATAATACGTATACAGTATATTAATTTATACACATTGTGTCTACAACATGTTCATAAAATAAGAACAAAAATGTATATACAGGTATATTGTTCTTTCCTTACCACAATCGATATAGATATATAGATATAGAGGGGGAGGGGAGGGGGTGGGGGTCGGAACGTAATAGCCCTTCTCCTCTCCACCATTCCTGTGACAAAAAACATAAACTGACTCCCATTAGTTGTCCAGGTTCTGGTTACTGAAGGGTCTACGTTAAAGGGAGTCAAACCACATCAATTTTGTTTGAGGAATTGAATGAATATGGGAAGGAATACAAGAACATTAACATTAATTAATGAATATGGGAAGGAATACAAGAACATTAACATTAATTAGCATTGTTTTGGCCACTTTATCACTTCCAAAGACATCAATTGAACTGTGAGGCATAATTGAACTGTGAGGCATAATTGAACTGTGAGGCATAATTGAACTGTGAGGCATAATTGAACTGTGAGGCATGAGGCATAATTGAACTGTGAGGCATAATTGAACTGTGAGGCATAATTGAACTGTGAGGCATAATTGAACTGTGAGGCATAATTGAACTGTGAGGCATAATTTTATCTTTACATATGCAATTGAAAACGAACCATACATTTTTATCCTTACCGGCCTTTGGCCGGGAAATTTTTCTACCGAAAAATATACAAATATATCTTGAAG
Organism: Paralithodes platypus; assembly: GCA_032716605.1. Taxonomy (NCBI): domain Eukaryota; kingdom Metazoa; phylum Arthropoda; class Malacostraca; order Decapoda; family Lithodidae; genus Paralithodes; species Paralithodes platypus. Next base: position 27,532,538 of record CM064486.1, read on the forward strand.
AGGGATCCTGGGGTTGTTTAAGTTTGATGGAGGTCTAGGGAGGAAACTAAGGAAATAATAATTTAATTTAAAAATCGACCAAAAAGTGAACCATACCTCCGTAATGTTATCCTTACACATGCAATAATGAAAGTGAACCATACCTCCGTAATGTTATCCTTACACATGCAATAATGAAAGTGAACCATACCTCCGTAATGTTATCCTTACACATGCAATAATGAAAAGTGAACCATACCTCCGTAATGTTATCCTTACACATGCAATAATGAAAGTGAACCATACCTCCGTAATGTTATCCTTACACATG
>CM064486.1:27532947-27547947 GCA_032716605.1 Paralithodes platypus
CATCAATAACAACACCAACACCACCACCAATCACCACAACCACAACCACAAACAACAACAATCAACACACACTATCTTTGAACCCAGGGCCCGAGCCAAAACTTTTGACCTCCGTGGAACTTTGGGTGCAAAGGGGTTTAAGGGGGGGGGGGGTTTTAGTTAAGGGGGGGGGTGGGCGGTATTTATTGGTTTATTTATGTTATATTTTATATTTCATTTTTAGTTTTTTCCTCCCTGACCTACTCCATCAAACTTAAAATAATGAAACACCCGAGAAACCCCCTTCAAGGATGAAATTTGTACATTTTTCGATAGCAAAATGTACCGGGCCAGAGGCCGGTTACTACTATATTACAGGCTCGTTTTCACTCGCCAGGAACAATAATCCACACCTAAACTTAACGAAAGGTCTTACTATTGACAAGGAAATGGGATTAAAGCTCATAAAATCGCATAACTAATGGGCCGAATATCTCGGAGCCTGAAAACTAATGGGGCCAAACATGAGAAAGAAGGGGGGGGGGGGAGAAAAAACAACCATACCCCCCCCCCCCCCCCGCCCCTCCCCCTTAAAGTCACAGCCAGGACCAAACCTCCGCTTGGGTACCATGAAGAACACAGAGGTCGGGGATATTGATACCAAGACACGATTCTCAGGATTTGGAATGGAATATTATACTGTAGTTTCGGGCAAAGTGTAGATAGATAGATAGATAGTCAGTTAGTCATATTATTAGTTCATAAAAAGATACACAAGGTATGCTTTTTACATATTGGTTAAACGAGAAATAGTGATAATACATATACAGTATATTAATTCATACACATTGTGTCTACAACATGTTCATAAAATAAGAACAAAAATGTATATACAGGTATATTGTTCTTTCCTTACCACAATCGATATAGATATATAGATATAGAGGGGGAGGGGAGGGGGGGGCGGTCGGAACGTAATAGCCCTTCTCCTCTCCACCATTCCTGTGACAAAAAACATAAACTGACTCCCATTAGTTGTCCAGGTTCTGGTTACTGAAGGGTCTACGTTAAAGGGAGTCAAACCACATCAATTTTGTTTGAGGAATTGAATGAATATGGGAAGGAATACAAGAACATTAACATAATTAATGAATATGGGAAGGAATACAAGAACATTAAGATAAAGTAGCATTGTTTTGGCCATTTTATCTATTCCAAAGAGATCAATTGAACTGTGAGGCATAATTGAACTGTGAGGCATAATTGAACTGTGAGGCATAATTGAACTGTGAGGCATAATTGAACTGTGAGGCATAATTGAACTGTGAGGCATAATTGAACTGTGAGGCATAATTGAACTGTGAGGCATAATTGAACTGTGAGGCATAATTGAACTGTGAGGCATAATTTTATCTTTACATATGCAATTGAAAACGAACCATACATTTTATCCTTACCGGCCTTTGGCCGGGAAATTTTTCTACCGAAAAATATACAAATATATCTTGAAGAGGGATCCTGGGGTTGTTTAAGTTGATGGAGGTCTAGGAGGAAACTAAGGAAATAAGAAATTAATTTAAAAATCGACAAAAAGTGAACCATACCTCCGTAATGATATCCTTACACATGCAATAATGAAAGTGAACCATACCTCCGTAATGTTAACCTTACACATGCATAATGAACGTGAACCATACCTCCGTAATGTTATCCTTACACATGCAATAATGAAAGTGAACCATACCTCCGTAATGTTATCCTTACACATGCAATAATGAAAGTGAACCATACCTCCGTAATGTTATCCTTACACATGCAATAATGAAAGTGAACCATACCCGTAATGTTATCCTTACACATGCAATAATGAAAGTGAACCATAACTTCGTAATGTTATCCTTACACATGCAATAATGAAAGTGAACCATACCTCCGTAATGTTATCCTTACACATGCAATAATGAAAGTGAACCATACCTCCGTAATGTTATCCTTACACATGCAATAATGAAAGTGAACCATACCTCCGTAATGTTATCCTTACACATGCAATAATGAAAGTGAACCATACCTCCGTAATGTTATCCTTACACATGCAATAATGAAAGTGAACCATACCTGAGTAATGTATCCTTACACATGCAATAATGAAAGTGAACCATACCTCCGTAATGTTATCCTTACACATGCAATAATGAAAGTGAACCATACCTCCGTAATGTTATCCTTACACATGCAATAATGAAAGTGAACCATACCTCCGTAATGTTATCCTTACACATACAATAATGAAAGTGAACCATACCTCCGTAATGTTATCCTTACACATGCAATAATGAAAGTGAACCATACCTCCGTAATGTTATCCTTACACATGCAATAATGAAAGTGAACCATACCTCCGTAATGTTACCCTTACACATACAATAATGAAAGTGAACCATACCTCCGTAATGTTATCCTTACACATGCAATAGGAAAGTGAACCATACCTCCGTAATGTTATCCTTACACATGCAATAATGAAAGTGAACCATACCTCCGTAATGTTATCCTTACACATACAATAATGAAAGTGAACCATACCTCCGTAATGTTATCCTTACACATGCAATAATGAAAGTGAACCATACCTCCGTAATGTTATCCTTACACATGCAATAATGAAAGTGAACCCTACCTCCGTACTGTTATCCTTACACATACAATAATGAAAGTGAACCATACCTCCGTAATGTTATCCTTACACATGCAATAATGAAAGTGAACCATACCTCCGTAATGTTATCCTTACACATGCAATAATGAAAGTGAACCATACCTCCGTAATGTTATCCTTACACATGCAATAATGAAAGTGAACCATAACCTCCGTAATGTTATCCTTACACATGCAAGAATGAAGGCGGAGCATACCTCCGTACTGTGATCCTTACACATGCAATAATGAAAGTGAAACCATACCTCCGTAATGTTATCCTTACACATGCAATAATGAAAGTGAACCATACCTCCGTAATGTTATCCTTACACATACAATAATGAAAGTGAACCATACCTCCGTAATGTTATCCTTACACATACAATAATGAAAGTGAACCATACCTCCGTAATGTTATCCTTACACATGCAATAATGAAAGTGAAACCATACCTCCGTAATGTTATCCTTACACATACAATAATGAAAGTGAACCATACCTCCGTAATGTTATCCTTACACATGCAATAATGAAAGTGAACCATACCTCCTAATGTTATCCTTACACATACAATAATGAAAGTGAACCATACCTCCGTAATGTTATCCTTACACATGCAATAATGAAAGTGAAACCATACCTCCGTAATGTTATCCTTACACATACAATAATGAAAGTGAACCATACCTCCGTAATGTTATCCTTACACATGCAATAATGAAAGTGAACCATACCTCCGTAATGTTATCCTTACACATACAATAATGAAAGTGAAAACCATACCTCCGTAATGTTATCCTTACACATGCAATAATGAAAGTGAACCATACCTCCGTAATGTTATCCTTACACATGCAATAATGAAAGTGAACCATACCTCCGTAATGTTATCCTTACACATACAATAATGAAAGTGAACCATACCTCCGTAATGTTATCCTTACACATGCAATAATGAAAGTGAACCATACCTCCGTAATGTTATCCTTACACTACAAATAATGAAAGTGAACCATACCTCCGTAATGTTATCCTTACACATTGCAATAATGAGAGTGAACCATACCGCCGTAATGTTATCCTTACACATCCAATAATGAAAGTGGGCCATACCTCCGTAACGTTGTCCTTCCCCATGCAATAATGAAAAGTGAACCATACCTCCGTAATGTTATCCTTACACATACAATAATGAAAGTGAACCATACCTCCGTAATGTTATCCTTACACATGCAATAATGAAAGTGAAGCATAGCTGCGTAATATAATCCTTACGCATGCCAATAATGAAAGTGAACCATACCTCCGTAATGTTATCCTTACACATACAATAATTGAAAGTGAACCATACCTCCGTAATGTTATCCTTACACATGCAATAATGAAAGTGAACCATACCTCCGTAATGTTATCCTTACACATACAATAATGAAAGTGAACCATACCTCCGTAATGTTATCCTTACACATGCAATAATGAAGTGAACCATACCTCCGTAATGTTATCCTTACACATACAATAATGAAAGTGAACCATACCTCCGTAATGTTATCCTTACACATACAATAATGAAAGTGAACCATAACTCCGTAATGTTATCCTTACACATGCAATAATGAAAGTGAACCATACCTCCGTAATGTTATCCTTACACATACAATAATGAAAGTGAACCATACCTCCGTAATGTTATCCTTACACATACAATAATGAAAGTGAACCATACCTCCGTAATGTTATCCTTACACATACAATAATGAAAGTGAACCATAGCTCCGTAATGTTATCCTTACACATACAATAATGAAGACTAAACAGAATAGACTCGGCTTTCGTTGGACACCCTACTTCGTTTACCAGGGAAAAAACACAACTCCGTATCAAGTTCTTGTTTCTTCCAAGCCTAACTTACCAACAAGAGGAGAGAGAGAGAAGGGAGTGAGTGAGTGAGCGCGTGAGTGTTTGCATCTATTTGGCTGCTACTGAGGCATCGGTTCGGGACTCAAGTTTAGAACGTGTGTGCCTTTTACTATAGTCCGTTCATTCTAGGTTGGGCGGAGATCGTAACCTCTAACCTCTGTAACTCGAAAGGACTAGACTAATAGAGCAAATAGTTGTACCTAATAAGAAGACTTGGCTAAGGAATAGGTGTGGAAATTGACAGCTCATTTGCTCTAGCCCTTTTTGAGTTACATAGGTTAGAGGTTACGATTTCTGTCCAACCTAGACTGAACGGACAATAACCCTTTAAGAATATGACGCGTTTTAGCAGTTTATTTTGGCTATCATTAGACGATTTTATACCCCTGCCCCAGACACACACAAAATAGGCAAAATCAAAGAAGTCAGAAAGATAAGAACAGCAAAAAGACAAAACATTGAAAACAAGATAAAGGTACAAGACAATAAGACAATTGATCACTTGCGAGTTTCAGGCTATAAGGCTTATTAGGTCCCCTGTTGTTCTTATAATATAATGACCTAGATTTAGGTATAACTAGTAGGATAAGTAAATTCGCAGACGATACTAAAATGGGGAGATCAATTGATTCAGATAGCGATATAGAGTGCCTCCAAAGGGATCTAGATACCTTACATGAATGGTCAGTAAATTGGCAGATGAAGTTTAACATTGACAAATGCAAGGTATTAAAGATAGGGAAGATGCAAACAAATGTTAAATATAAACTAAGCTAATTTAGAATTAGAAAATTCAGACTGCGAGAAAGATCTAGGTGTGTTTGTTAAGCAATGATTTGAAGCCTAGAAAACAATTGTATAAGCGTTCGTAATAAGGCAAACAGGATTCCTCGGGTTCATCTCTAGGAGTGTGAGTAACAGAACTGCTGATGTTATCTTAAAACTTTACTTGTCATTAGTGAGACCCCATATGGATTATGCTGTCCAATTTGGTGTCCTTATTACAGAATGGACATAGATTCATTGGAGGAATTCAGCGTAGAATGACAAAAATGATCCATAATATTAGAAATTTTCCGTATGAAGAAAGGTTGAAGAAATTAGGTTTACATTCGTTAGAGAGACGCAGAGTTAGAGGGGATATGATAGAGGTGTTCAAGTGGGTTAGTGGGATTAACAAAGGGGACATGACAAATGTACTAAAGCTCAGTGATTGCGAAAGAACTCGTACCAATGGTTTCAAATTAGATAAATTTCGTTTCAGAAAAGATATAGGCAAATATTGGTTTGGTAACCGAGTTGTAGATGGGTGGAATAGGCTACCAAGTGATATAGTGGGATCAAGAACGATAGGGAGCTTTAAGAAAAAATTGGATAAGCATATGGACGAGAAGGGTTGGGTGTGAAGGGGGATCAGCCGGGTTGGGCCAATTAGCGATCTGCAGACCCCCGTAATCCTGCGTTAATCTCTAACCGGTTTGGTAAGATGATCCTCAGGGTATTAGAGTGTTGAGCCTATAATTGGGCTTTGTAATTGGGGTTGTGTGGGACAGGGATCTGCCTTGCTTAGGCCAATCGGCTTTCTGCAGACTCCCATATGTTCTTATGTTCTTATAAGGCAGTTGAAGCCGTAAACATCGCTATTAAACAGATATGTAATAATAATGTAGGTTTCCGATGGATAAAATGTATATTGAATGTGGTTTTCTGCCTTTATATAAAGTATGTACTGCAACTGTACTATAGCTGGAAATTCTGCTAAATATCGATGTCTACAGCCCCAACTTCCTTATAGAACGAAACTCGCAAGTGGTCAATTACCAAGAGGAAGGAAGATAGCAAGAGGACCGGCTGCACAATAAGCCCGCTTAAGGGGAGATGGGTTGGTTTTCGGGTCCCCCTTCTTCCTCATGTTTAGTCCCATTGGTTTTCAGATATTAAGACATACAGCCCATTAGTTTGGCGATTATAGAACATTTCGCCCCATTTCGTTGTCAATTTTAAGACCTTTCATGTCATTTAGGTGTCAATTTTTTCCTGGCGAGCGATAGCGAGCCTGTAATTTTAAGAGGAACCGGCTTTCTGTCGATAAATTTTTCTTCCGAAAAATTTACAAATTTATCTTCAAGGGGTTCTAGGGTTTTTTTTTTTTTTTTTTTTGTTTTTTTTTTTTTTTTTAAGCTTGATAGAGATCTAGCGAGAAAACTAACAAAGCAATTAATACATTAATATATAGACCCCCCCCCAAAAAAAATAAATAAAAAAATAAAAAAAAAATAAAAAAAAAATACAGAAATAAAAAAATAAATAAACTGCCACTATCCCCTTGAAATCGGATACCCAACACCAAGGGAAAAGAGGGAAGTAGAGAGAGAGAGAGAGAGAGAGAGAGAGAGAGAGAGAGAGAGAGAGAGAGAGAGAGAGAGAGAAGTAAAACTAATGGTTGAAACAGGTGATCTCAAGTGCTATCATGGGGCGGGGGTTAATGGAGTTAGTGTGGGGGGGAGTTGGGGGGGGGGGGGGGGTGAGAGAATGAAACACACACAGATAGATATGCTGTATATAATATATATATGATATATATATTTTATATTCTATATAGATAGATATATAGATAGAGAAAGATAGAGGTAGAAAGATTAATAGATATATAGATACAAAAAGATAGATAGATAAAGAAAGATAGGTAGATAGATACATAGATACAGATATATATAGATATATATATATTCTGACATACGGAGCCCTGTATGTTAATTTAAGAGTTAGAATTAGAGTTGAAGGAGCCCACTACCCAAAACGGTGAAGCAGACTAGCGAACGAGCGAGTGGGCAAACCATCTTCCCCCATACCAGCATGCTAGCCTTCACACTTCGATGACCGATGCTATGACGTATGACCGACGCCAGGAGCTGTGAATGGACCTCGCACCTGTTATGTGATTCGAGGAGCTATGATTGGCGCCGGCACCACCCGCCGCCTCCTGATTCGTTCCTACACCATCATTGTTTGGTATATAAGACCCGAGTTGTGGGCATTCAAATCAGTCCTATTTGGAGTTGGGGAAGGTGAACTTGCAGCTGGAGGAAGACGGGGTGAAGTATTATAATGGGATTGTGACTGTCAGTCAGATTATATAAATGTGTGTTAAGTGTGTTCGGTGTAAACACTTATGTTATGTTGGTTAGTGAGATATGTGATTGGGAATTAACGTGATGTGTTTAATGTGTGTAATGTGTTTAACTATTTAATTGGGAATTAACGTGAACACTACTATTATGTGTTTTAACTATTTAATTGCGAATTAACGTGAACGCTACTATTACGGTTAACTATTTGATTGGGAATTAACGTTAACGCTATTATTATGTACTTAACTATTTTAGTTGACTAACTTGTGGACTAAAGCAACTCTTTAAGTAATTGGGTTATGATGAAAGTCATACTATTGTTTTATATTAATACTTACGAGTTCTTTCATTTTTTTGAATTAAGCTTACATTGCTTAATGGTGCTTAGTACGGTGATGCTATTGTCTCGTATTAGTAATATCGCCTTAGACTAACATGGCTGTGTTAATATTACTTCTAGTGATTTCCTAAGCTGAAGAAAATTTTTTTTGCTTCAAAATATTATATTTTGCTTTTCATATTATTTGAGTGAGACCTGAATCGAATCTATGAAACGATCCTGTAACTTTATTTACTCATAATCAAACCTCAATGTTACGTGGTTAAGAAATAAATTTAACTAATTATTAAATATATATCTAACTTTTTATGTGACTTTGATATTACTCCTGATGATAATAATATAATACTATTAACGTAAGACAAGAACCAAGAATAATTACATTAAATATAAATAAAAGGACATAGAAGAAAACTATCTATTCATTTCAAAGAGGGTAAGAGACAGAAATATTCTTACTTTAATATTTATCTTTCAAGACTTTTTATAAAATTAATAGTCCTTCTTTAGCTATAACTTATTCGGTTCATAACCATAGCCTACTAAGCTTCGGTTAAATAATAATTCTATATAAATACTACATGACTTTAATTAGTTTCAGTATTTTTCATAAGTAAAGAGTATCAGTCAATAAAGGATACCAAGTCCTAAGATCCATAAAGGAAAGGAAGCAACAACAGGAAATTATTTTATTAGATTTTACTTTTGTTTTGCCTTCAGCTGACTGATACCTTAATATATCTCTGTGCTATCTAGATTCATCAAGTTAACCACTTGAGGATCAAGATACGTAACAGAAGAGTGGCGACCTTGCCAGGATTCGTTTCATACAGTTTCACTCAGTTTCATTAAAGTTTCACTACTTAAAAACCAAATATTAATCATGCCTCAACTAATTAATGAAGAAGATGCTCGAGTTTTCATAGAATCAGAACCCACATCCCTGATATTGACTGTCTGTCAAAATCTGAACTGAAAGTGCTTGCCTCACATCTCCAATTATCTGTCTCAAACATGTCTAAAGTAGAGGTGGCTCAGACCATAAAAACCCACCTGTTCCCTGTAGAAGGCGGGGAGGGTGACGGAGCAGTTGGTGGGATCCCGAGTAAACCTAGCCAACTTGATGAACAATTGCCACCTGGTTTGACCGGTGATCAAATATTCGAACTAGCCAGAATAAAAGCAAATACCGAAGAAGCCAGAATAGCAACTACCGAACAAAGCCGGACTAAATATAGAACTAGCCAGAATAAATCCGAACAAGCCAGAGCAAATATCGAAGAAGCCAGAATAAAGACCGAACATTATCAATATCAATATCACGGCTCAAACTAAATGTCGATACAACTGCTTCCTTAATTGCTCCCCCTCTGTGTTTAACTATGACTAGTGTCATTCCACCTTTCACTGAGGATAATGTGCAGGATTTCTTTGTTTTGTTTGAGGAAGTTGCTGGAGGTATGAAGTGGACAAGAGATCAATGGCCTTTTATGTTACAAACTGTTTTTGACAGGGCAGGCTCGAGCCACGTATTTGTCAGAAGTAGCAGAAGTTAGGCAGGATTATGACAATCTCAAAGAAGCTATCCTAAAAACCTATCAATTGCAGCCTGAGGCTTACAGGCAATCTTTCCGTAAAAACCAGAAGAAAGTAGAAGAAACCCATAAGGTATTTGCCAGGACCATGACTAAAACTTTCAATCATTGGGTCAAGAGTAAGAAAGTCACAAAGCTACAACGATCTGAAGGAGTTGGTCCTGTTTGAAAATTTCCTATGGGAAAATTGATTTCTTCTGTATCCTATCATTTAAAGGGGGAAAAAGGTAGATTGTCTTGCCGACGCTTGCTGACATGGCTGACACATACGTGCTCAACAACAAATTTCGTGGGAAGAAGCCCTACGATAATTCTAGTTCTAATTTTAAGTATCCCAATCACAAATCTTGACCGACCCAGTCACAAGCCTATAACGTCTTCCCCAGTTAGCCAAAATAGAAAAGTTCCCCCAACTAAAAATGCGACTCAGGGCAATGGTAACAGAGGTGGGCCCCAAATAAATAGTAATGCTCAAAGAGGGAACGTTCCCGTTTATCCCCTAAAGTATGTACTTTTTGTGGCATGAAGAGGCCACCTTGCTTATCAGTGCTGGGCCAAGGAAAAAAAAAAACCGAGAGATCGGGGCAGACAGTTGCCGCCGTATCTCAAATTCCATGTGTGCCTTTAATGCAAGGCTCCCGACAGAAGGAGTACCTAGCACCAAATGTTCCTGTAATGCAGGACTCCCGACAGAAGGAGTACCTAGCACCAAAAGTTCCTTTAATGCAGGACTCTCGACAGAAGGAGTACCTAGCAGCTAACGTAAATCATCTAGACAGGGGTGTAGTAGCATGTGTGGTGCAACCCACAAGGGTTAAACCAATAATAATTTCACCATCAGTGCAGGACAGTTACCGTCCCTTTATTTCATCTGGCAACGTGAGATTAAATGGTTGCATGCATGAGGTAAAAATTCTGAGAGACACAGGTTCTACTAGCACCCTCATGGTGAATCCTTACACTGAGTCCCCACCTGGCGAACCAGTTGTAATGAGAGGTGCTGGAGGCCAGTTTTATGCATACTTGGTAAAAGGCGAAATTGAATGTGAGTTACTACAGGGTGAGGCCACCATAGCTTTGTGTAGGTCCCAAGATATCCCTGTGCCTGGGGTAACACTCCTTTTGGGGAATGATGTAGCAGGTGAGAAGGTCCGACCAGACCCCATTTTGTCACTTTCCCCTGTTAACGAGCCACTAACCGGTGAGCTCGACAAGGAGTTGCCAACTGTTTTCCCTGTGTGTGCTGACAAACGTTCAATGTCTCAAGTAGCAGTTCCCTCAGACAGAAATGTACCGAATGTAAGAGTTGATTGAAAGGGATGATGAGAGTGTGAATGATGCCTCCAACTGTGCCTGATGATGTAACTGAGGTGGATTTATCTGACACCTTTATGGCTCATCTTGACCCTAATGATGACCATGAAACCCCTCCAAATTGTCCTAGCGCCCTGGTAGAGCTACAGAGAGATGATTGTGAATGCAAGGAGTTAGCTGCCAGGTCCGTGAGTGAAGAGGAATGTGAGAAGGAGGGTGGTGAATGTTTCTACCTCAAAGGAGGAGTATTGTGGCGAAGATGGAGACCGCCACACAGACCAATCGATGACGGGGCTTGGGACGTCCATCAAGTAGTAGTCCCCAAACCTTGTCGTAAAGATATCATGGACATGGCAACTCGCTACCCAGAGGCTATACCCTTAAGGACTACCTCTGCTCCAACTGTAATCAAGGAACTGCTCAAATTTTTCACCAGAATGGGTTTCCCCCATGAGGTGCAAAGTGATCAAGGAACTAATTTTACCTCTAACATTTTCCAGCAGTCCCTGAAGGAGTTGGGTATCGAGCATGTAAAGTCTAGCACCTACCACCCAGAGAGTCAAGGGGTTCTCGAACGATATCATCAGACATTAAAGGGAATGTTACGTAAGTATTGTACAGAGACCGGAGTTGAGTGGGATAAGGGGGTACCTTTTCTTTTATTTGCTACTCGTGAGGTTCCAACTGAATCCCTGGGTTTTTCCCCTAATGAGCTAGTTTTTTCGGTCACCAGGTAAGAGGTCCTTTGCAACTATTGCAAGATAGCCTAGTTGGCCAGGAGGGGAACCAAAACCTCCTCAAGTATGTTTCAGATTTCAAAACCCGGATGAGATCCTCATGTGAGTTTGCCGCTCAAAACTTGACATTGGCTAAAAGCGTCATGAAGAAATGGTATGACAGAAAAGCCCGTGGAGAGGGAGTTTAAGCCCGGTGATGAGGTTTTGGTCCCTGCTCCCCCTTTTGGCCAACCTTTATCTGCCAAGTTCAGGGGCCCATATAAGATCATTCGGAGGGTGAGCATTACCGATATCTAGTAACTACCCCAGACAGGAGAAAGCCCACGCAAGTATTCCATATAAATATGTTGAAGCCCTACCATAGGTCCCCTGATTCCTCTCCTCCAGATTCTCCTACTGTGGCAGTGAATGTCAGGACCTGTGAGCAGCCTGGTGCGGACAAAATCTTCAGTTCTCTTACTGACCCGCAACAGACTGTTCCAGAGCCTGAAGGTATCCATGCAGACTTTGACTTGTCATGTAGCCTATCCAACTTTCAGTATAATTCAGTGGCTTTGAGGGAATTACCATCTAAACTATGTCCTCTTCCCTCTGATCAAGCGAACCAACTAATCTCTGTTTTATCTCAGTCTCCCAATGTGTTCCGTGATACTCCAGGGCTTACTTCTTTGGCCGTGCACGACATCGACGTAGGGGATGCAACTCCCATTAAACTATCCCCCTTACCGTGTCTCGCCACAACGCAGGAGTATACTGCAGGTCGAGCTTGACTTAATTTTTTCAAACCAGCTGATCACAAGGGCCTTCAGCCAGTGGAGTAGTCCGGTCATACTTGTGCCGAAGCCAGACGGGAGCCATGGGTTTTGTAGGGACTATAGGCAAGTCAATGCTGTCACAAAGAACGATACCTACCCACTGCCACGGATCAAAGATTGCATTTACCAGTTTGGCCTCATGCAGCAGTAAGTATAATTTAATGAGAGGATTTTGGCAATTAGCTCTCCCTTGTAGCGAGGTAAATATCATGCTTTTGTAGTGTGCTTTTAAGCCTTCAGCTGTGAGTTGCCTTGCAGTTCGAATAACGCTCCAGCTACGTTCCGGCTATGTTCTGATGTGGTACCTGGAGACGTTGCCTACTTTGGGTGATATCCTTATTATATCCTCATTATAATCTTGCTGTTGCCAATCTGGTGGTGAATCTATTTATGTATTATGTTTAATATTATGTACTATACTCCTTAAACTCTTTTCTAGGGGGGAGGTCTGACATACGGAGCCCTGTATGTTAATTTAAGAGTTAGAATTAGAGTTGAAGGAGCCCACTACCCAAAACGGTGAAGCAGACTAGCGAACGAGCGAGTGGGCAAACCATCTCCCCCATACCAGCATGCTAGCCTTCACACTTCGATGACCGATGCTATGACGTATGATCGACGCCAGGAGCTGTGAATGGACCTCGCACCTGTTATGTGATTCGAGGAGCTATGATTGGCGCCGGCACCACCCGCCGCCTCCTGATTCGTTCCTACACCATCATTGTTTGGTATATAAGACCCGAGTTGTGGGCATTCAAATCAGTCTCATTTGGAGTTGGGGAAGGTGAACTTGCAGCTGGAGGAAGACGGGGTGAAGTATTATAATGGGATTGTGACTGTCAGTCAGATTATATAAATGTGTGTAAGTGTGTTCGGTGTAAACACTTATGTTATGTTGGTTAGTGAGATATGTGATTGGGAATTAACGTGATGTGTTTAATGTGTGTAATGTGTTTAACTATTTAATTGGGAATTAACGTGAACACTACTATTATGTGTTTAACTATTTAATTGCGAATTAACGTGAACGCTACTATTACGTGTTTAACTATTTGATTGGGAATTAACGTTAACGCTATTATTATGTACTTAACTATTTTAGTTGACTAACTTGTGGACTAAAGCAACTCTTTAAGTAATTGGGTTATGATGAAAGTCATACTATTGTTTTATATTAATACTTAAGAGTTCTTTCATTTTCTTTGAATTAAGCTTACATTGCTTAATGGTGCTTAGTACGGTGATGCTATTGTCTCGTATTAGTAATATCGCCTTAGACTAACATGGCTGTGTTAATATTACTTCTAGTGATTTCCTAAGCTGAAGAAAATTCTTTTGCTTCAAAATATTATATTTTGCTTTTCATATTATTTGAGTGAGACCTGAATCGAATCTATGAAACGATCCTGTAACTTTATTTACTCATAATCAAACCTCAATGTTACGTGGTTAAGAAATAAATTTAACTAATTATTTAAATATATATCTAACTTTTTATGTGACTTTGATATTACTCCTGATGATAATAATAATATAATACTATTAACGTAAGACAAGAACCAAGAATAATTACATTAAATATAAATAAAAGGACATAGAAGAAAACTATCTATTCATTTCAAAGAGGGTAAGAGACAGAAATATTCTTACTTTAATATTTATCTTTCAAGACTTTTTATAAATTAATAGTCCTTCTTTAGCTATAACTTATTCGGTTCATAACCATAGCCTACTAAGCTTCGGTTAAATAATAATTCTATATAAATACTACATGACTTTAATTAGTTTCAGTATTTTTCATAAGTAAAGAGTATCAGTCAATAAAGGATACCAAGTCCTAAGATCCATAAGGAAAGGAAGCAACAACAGGAAATTATTTTATTAGATTTTACTTTTGTTTTGCCTTCAGCTGACTGATACCTTAATATATATCTCTGTGCTATCTAGATTCATCAAGTTAACCACTTGAGGATCAAGATACGTAACAATATAGATAGAGAAAAAGAACTTCCGTGACATTTAGGTATCAATTATTTTTGGCGAGCGATAGCGAGCCTGTAACTTAGGAGGAACCTACCGAAAAATGTACAAATATATACCGAAGGGGGGTCTTGAGGGTATTTTCTTAAAAGCTTGATGGGGGTCAAGGAAGCAAACTAAAAATCTCCCCTTAAAACCCGTCCAGAACCAGGGACGTCCTTTTTAATCATATTCTGGCAACTTTTAGACGATTTTATTCAGCTTAGGAAGAACACCTGAACATAATAAGGCTTCAAACTATCTCAACCAACCCTATTAACTACCACAGATCCTTCCTAAGCTGCATAATATCGTCAAAATATAGCTAGACTAAAATATATCACACGTCGCTGGTACTCAAAGGGTTAAGGGCCTAGTGGCTGTTTTTTTAAGTCTGTTCATTGGTTAATTTATTTATTTATTAGTTTCTTCGCTAGACCTCCATCAAA
>CM064486.1:27552947-27608432 GCA_032716605.1 Paralithodes platypus
TCTCCCTATATATATATATATATATATATATACCAGTACCGTATATATACACTATATATACTATATATATACACAGAATGAACACAGCTATAACAGGGAAGATAAATGGGTACTATAAGCGTGAAGTTTGGTTACAATGAGGTCTATTGTCGGAAAATATTGACATTATATATGCAGCATAATACGGGGAGAGAGAGAGAGAGAGAGAAGAGTTTTATATGTTTATGAATTGACAAAACATAAAAGACCCTCAGAATAATACCGAATATATATATATAAATACAGAGAGAGAGAGAGGGACAGAGGGAGATGGGGTGTGTGTGTGTGTGAAAGAGAGAGAATGAGTGAGTTGCAATCATATAAGCGAATATAGAGAAAACGAGAAATACGCCCAATATTTTAAAGATCAGTGCAGGCAAAACTCGCGAATATTTGCCAAAACATTTCGATATTTTACCATAAAACCTGTGACTGGTTCTGTCACTGCCATCCCCGCGTGAACTGGGGTTAGACGTCGGAAAACATGTTGGTGGGAGGAGGTGGTGGTGGTTGTGGTTGCTGGTGGTTGGTTGATTGGTTGTGGTAGTTGATGGTGGTTGTGGTTGGTATTGTTGGTTGTGTGGTAGTATTGGTAATTAAAAGTTGATGGTTAGTAGTTATGGTAGTGTTAGTTGTTGTGGTGGGTGTGTGATAGGGGTAGTAGTGGTGGTTGTAGTGGTGATAGGTAGTACGGTTTGTGGTAGTTCTGATGTGTTATGGGCTGCTGATTGGAGGTGTGAGTAGTGGTGGTAATGGTTGGTATTGGTTGCTGGTAGTAGTGGTGGTCGTTTGGTATACGTGTGGTATGCTGGTTAAGCTCGGTTCACACATTCCCGTCCTGACCTCCCGTCCTCCCCCGACCACTGAAAACGTATGCAATCGTGCAAGGACTCCGACCTAAACGTGTATGGTCTGTTCATGAAGGTACAGTGACGCCACAGCACGGGCCGCGGCGGCGAGGGAGCCGTGCATTTTTGACATACCAAAAATAAACGGATCAGAACGGATCAACCGCCAAACTCGGTTCAAGGGCGGATCACCCACGTGACGGGTCAGCGCATAGGCGACGTGTAGAAGCGTCTATGCGGCACCTAGACGCTACCAGACGTAGTCTATGCCCAGACCAAAATATTTGAAAGTTGAGACTGCGACGTGCCAACGTCGCCTCACGTGATCATCCCGCGCGCCCCCGCTAGTCGCTGCCCACCAAGCGTCCATAAAAGAGCCAGCCGCGTGTGGTCCTATCTCAGTTCCCAAGCCGTCAAAATAAAAAATCCCTCAAGTGGAAATCTGCCCTTATTAATACTGTATAGTAGCATGCAGTTGGCTTGCATCTTCGTAGGTTTAATTGTTAATTTGTACATTTGTTGGTAGAAAAATTTCAATTTTAACCCGCTGAGTGCCAGGGACGTATATATATGTCCTCGCAGAAGAAAACAAATCGTAGCAGCGAAACGACTGCACCTATGGCTTTCATATTTTTACCACATGTACCTTACCCTTTTGGCTACCCACCACAAAAATCCCAAATCCCTCTTCCCACCTACTCGCTGACTGTCGGTCCCGTCAGAAGGAAAAAAAAGGAAAATCTGTGGCGGCGAAATGACTGCACCAATCGGTTCCATATTTGTGTGACAAGTCCCTTACCCTTCTGCCTTCCCCCACCACACCCCCAACCGCCTCCAACCACCCACTTCCAGCGTATCCGTACGAAGATAAGGAAAAAAAGGAAAATCCGTGGTGGCGAAACTACCTCACCAATCGGCTTCATATTTGTAACATGAGTCAATTACGCTTCTACCTTCCCCCCACCATCCCCCAAACTACCCTCCCACGACCCTCCTACCCATACATTCCGATACCATGAAAGTCTCTGTAGTCTATAGTGTCTTTTCAGCTACTTTCGGGACCATCGGGGACCTGATTTCTGGCGAAAATGGACAAGGGGAGTGTTTTTTTTACCATTATCCTTCCTTTCTCTCCCAACTTGATAGATTAAGCCCAAAAAAAAATAAAAAAAAAATCTGGCACTAGCAGAAGCACACCGTCAAAATTGGATGGCACTCAGTGGGCTGGTTGAGACTGAGGTGTCTCTGTGCCACGCCCCAATATATATGCATGATGGGGGCCATCGCCGACGACACTGCGGCATCATATTTTGGTCGCAGTGTCGTCGCAGTGCCGTCACAGTGCGTCTCAGACAGGTCATATTCAGACTTATTAGGTCGCCTTCCAAAGGGACTGGTCGTGGCACCAAGTCGCCGCCCATGCTCCGTCTACCGGGGCGGTCACGTGTTGAGATCTCCGTCCACTAACCGTGCATGCGCCGTCATCCGGGGCGGTGACGTGTTGAGGTCGCGCATCAGAGCCACACGTGGCCACTCGGGACACAAGGTCATCCGTTTGATGCCGTCCAACAGTTTTTGGTGGTCGGGGGAGGACGGGAGGTCAGGACGGGAATGTGTGACTCGAGCTTTATTGTGGTGGTTGAAGGTGGTGGTTAGGGATGTTGGGTAATTGTGGTGTTCCGTGGTAGTGATAGCGGTGATTGTGGTGTGGTAGTTACAGTTTAGGCAATGGTAGTGACTACGGTGGCTGTAATTGTCCCTACCAACAATTATCTTGAAACCTCTGGTGGACGTTTCTGAACTAGCACCAGGGCTATGATTGTAGACATCACTATGCCCAACACTAAGGATATGCGCAGTTTATCTCGATTTTTTGAGATTCTACACGTTTTTTATTATACAAATATGACTACACTAATTGCTTATAGTATAGTAATAAAGGGAAAGTCCATATGCAGCTGATAATGACAAAAAACATAAATATATGCTGATTAATTATCATAACAAAAATAGGTGCGAAAATACATGCTGACTTTGTATTGTTGTTGTTGTTCCCCAAGCTGCCTGGCCGAACAGCCCCAAGGCCCCGAGCAAGGCCAAGCCCATAACCGAGTGCCCCCACAGAACCCTCCCCACCGACCACAATAAAGCCTGGGTGACCGAAGCCACTCCATGGCGGGGAGCTGAGGAGGGTGCGGAAATGCCCGGGAAACCAAAGCCCCACCCAGGGCCCTGTGTCCCTCAGCAATTATGAAGAGAAAGTTGAGGGGCAAGGGAAAAATGTGACGCTTTGGCTTCCAATCTTGGTAGATTGGGAGGTCAATCCACGTTAGAGACGCCGTCACTTGAGATCTAGAAAATATATAAGTAAAAGGAACAGTCAGAGTAAGCTATGGGTATGGCAGAGATTGCTCAGTTCTCACTCTGATAGACCAGCCCATCACCAACTTTGTATTGTAAATATACATTATATATAAAATATGGGTGATTTTAAAATATATATAACAACAGTATGCATAGACCAAAGTATGTATGAGCTACAGAAAGTTCGACTTAATGCTTATAATATAGAATTGTTGAAGGAGAGGGAGGGTGGATAGCTCCGCGATGTCGCCAATTTCCCACAATGCACCGCGGTAAACATTGCGTTCAGCGCCTCTATCGTCCACTGTAGGCATTTATTGGTAGGTAGAATTGTGGGTGATTGCTGGTAGTGGTGGCAATGGTGGTTGTAGTAGTTGTGGTAGTGTTACTGGATGATGGCTGGTGATTTATTTTTATTATTTATTTATTTATATATTTTTGTAATGTGTATGAAAGAGACAAAAGGCAAAGCTCCCTGTAACAAGTGTCCTCCCACAAAGATGAACGAGTGACAGATTTTTGTTTTGTTAGTGCATTGGAAAGAAGTGTGGTGTGTGCTTGCTTAGTATGTAGTGAAATGAATAGGAGGACGACGTGTGACACCACCTTAATTCTTGAGATAAGCATAAGTAATGTTCAAATTAGGACAAAACAAGACAAAAATCACCCACCTATTATAAAACTGAAGTGTTGCACTAATAAATTATCATGGGGTTATGGATTGGAGGTGGTGATAATGGTGTGTGCAGGCAAGATTATGATGGATAGTGACGGATGGTGGTGGGTGAGGGAGGAACAGAGAGAGAGAGAGAGCGAGTGTGTGTGTGAGTGAGAGTACAAAGGAGTACAAAGAAAATCAAGCAATAACAGATCTAGTGACCCTTCTAGGCTGCTTGTCCTCCAAAACACTGAGGATCAAGTGTCCAAACAGTGGTTTAGAGTGGGTAAGGGAGCATTGGAAAGGGAACTAATGTCCGTGGCAGGATTAGGAAGTTAGTAGGGGACAGATGGGTTAGTAACTGAGGGGAGGATAAAATAAAGTTATTAATTTACAAACGCAGTCAGTCGCGGGTTTGATGCGAGATATTGTCTAGGCGGAGTTTAAATGAATCAACGGTGCTGCAGTCTATAACGTCTCGGGGAAGCCCATTCCACAAGTTGACAACTCGATTGAAGAAGAAATTCTTAGATTCGTGTGAGTTAAAAGATTTACCAATAATTTTGCAACCGTTGCCCCGCGTGTAAGTAGATTGGTCGATAGTGAAGTACTTACTACAGTTCATATTGTCGATGCCTTTGATGATTTTGAACACTTGAATTAAGTCACCTCTTAATCTGCGCTGGGTTAAAGGAAATAGATTTAATTCTCTAAGACGCTCTGCTCTTCGTATGGTGTGTTCTTAGGCTAGGTATCATTTTGGTAACTCTATGTTGAACTCGTTCTAGCTTGTTTATGTCTTTTTGGTAATAAGGGCACCAGGATTGAACGCAGTATTCCAGAAGAGGGCGGACTAAGGAATTGTAAAGGGTTAGGATAACGTCTTTGGATTTATGCTCAAATGACCTGCCTATAAAGCCAATTATTTTGTTTGCCTTCTTAACAACTTCTGAACATTGTTGATTTGGTTTTAGGTTACTCGATATTGTTACTCCCAGATCGGTTTCTCTGTTTACATTCTTAAGCTGAGTGCCATTCATCGAATAGTTTGCTTTCTCATTTAGGTATCCGATATGTAGTACTTTACATTTATCCGCATTGAAACTCATTTGCCAAATTTGGGCCCAACATGACAATTTATCTAGATTGTGTTGCATATCGTCAACTTGTTCTTTTGAGAGTACGCTATTTGCAATTTTTGTATCGTCAGCAAATTTTGAGATTGTACAGGTGAGACCCTCATCTATGTCGTTGATGTAAATTAGACAGAGAATTGGTCCTAGTACCAATCCCTGGGGTACCCCGCTACTTACATTGGTCCATTTAGATGCCTTACCATTTATGACTACTCTTTGCTTTCTGTCGCTAAGCCAATTTTCTATCCATTTCAACACACCGTCTTGTATTCCATGCGCTTTTAGTTTTAGCAGTAAACGTTTGTGGGGAACTTTGTCAAAGGCCTTTTGAAAATCAAGGTATATAATATCTACAGCTTTACTCTCATCATAGAGGTTGAGGATATCGTGGAAGAAGTCTAAGAGGTTTGTTAAACAGGAACGTTTTTTACGAAAGCCGTGTTGAGTATCTTTAAGTATGTTATTTTCCTCTAAGTGATTTACGAGTCTGTCTCTTATGACCGTTTCTAGCATTTTACATACAACTGAGGTTAAGCTAATTGGACGATAGTTACTGGGTAGGGATTTGCTGCCTTTTTTGAATATCGGTGTTACATTGGCTAGCTTCCACTGATCAGGCATAGTTCCAGACTGCAAGGATTTATTGAATAATAATGTCAGTGGTTTGGAGAGCTCATCCTTAGCTTCCTTTAGAACTCTAGGAGAGATTGTATCAGGTCCAGGCGTTTTAATTACCCTGAGTGTA
The DNA here is from genome assembly GCA_032716605.1 of Paralithodes platypus. Classification (NCBI taxonomy): domain Eukaryota; kingdom Metazoa; phylum Arthropoda; class Malacostraca; order Decapoda; family Lithodidae; genus Paralithodes; species Paralithodes platypus. The sequence continues at coordinate 27,558,738 of CM064486.1, forward strand.
TCTAAACAATTCAATACTTCTCTCTCTGTAACGGTGATATTGCTTAGAGCACCTGAATTATCAATCTGAATCGGCGATGGTGTAGGGATATCACTGAGGTTTTCTGTTGTAAAAACTGATGCAAAGAAGGTATTGAGGGCATTACTCATTTGTACTTCGTCTTTGGTGTATTCTCCATTTTCATCGACTAACGGTCCAACAGTTGAAGTAACTACTTTTTTCTTTCTGATATAACTATAGAATTCTTTCGGGTTTGTTTTACTTTGATTCGCAATATGTAACTCTAGGGTCTTTTTACTGTGCTTAATTAACTTTTTGGCTTTGCGTCGTAGCTCTACAAATTTCACCCGTTCTTCGTCATTTTGTGAGGATTTTAATCTATCGTTAGCAAATTTTTTAGCAAGCAGACAGTTTGAAATATCTTTATTCCACCATTTGGGCTTATTATTATGGCCTGGACGCCGTATTTTTGATGGTATGCAGTCTTGCACTTCTTTTAGGTAAGTGGTTTCGCATAACTTCCAAGATGCATATATGTCGTTATTGTTAATTAAAAAGCTCCAGTCAGTTTCTTTAAACATAGCTCTAAGTTTATGAAAGTTTGCTGTCTTGAAATTAGGGACTTTTTCGATGCTACTATTTGGTTCATTACTAGTAAACTTTAAAGTGAAAGTTATCGTACGATGGTCGCTGTTACTGAATTCATCACCAACATTCAAATTCTCTATTAATTCTTCTTTTGTTGCAAGTACAATGTCAAGAACGTTATTACCACTGGTCGGCGTTCGAACAAATTGATAAAGCGAACTCTCTTGCAAGTTCGTATACAAGTGTCCGGAGTGTGATGTAAGAGTATCGCCCCACTTGGTCACAGGTAAATTAAAGTCGCCAAAAATTACGGTATCTTGTGAGTTACTTACATCTGCAATTTGTTCGTAAATTTCTTGGTCAGTTTGCACTGATTGAGCTGGAGGTCTGTATATTAACGCAAGTATTATTTTTGTACCTTTACTATTCTTTATTAGCACAAAGATGTGTCGACGTTCACAATTTGAGGTTTTGACAAGAGGGTAGGGTTAAGATTTTCTTTGATATAAAGTAAAATGCCACCTCCATTTCTATTTATTCGGCTTTTCTCAAACATTACATAACCGGGAAGTGAATACTCTGCTAAAAAGTCTCTATCTTCTGTATTGAGCCAAGATTCTGTTATGCCAATCACATCATAATTTTCTGTAAACACTAGCTCCTCTAAATCTGAACATTTATTGCGTATGCTACGAGCGTTTGCATAGAAAACCTTTAAATTTGTTATATTAGAACTCACGGAACGAACGCTCTTAAATAATATTTTTTGGTTCTTGTCGGATCTACATTTATGTTCATGGCTGTCCTCAGTCCTCGCTGTCTTCGGTCCTTATCGCTGGTGGTCCTCGGTTGCCTCTGTTTTTTGCTTGGCGTTAGAAAATTTATGTCACTGCTGCTTCTTCTCGGACGGCGTTTTTTTATCCATGGCTGCGGACTGCTTCGTGTAGGAGACGATCCATGCATGCTGAACCCACAGGGTTTAGATGAGTGCCATCCTTGCGGAACAGAGTAGGCTGGTTATAGAAATTATCCCAGAGGTTGATGAATTCAACTTCTTCCTTCAGACACAAATATTTTAGTCGACTATTTGTGCTGAAGGCCTTGTTGTAGAATTTGTCAGGTGTGTCGATCTTGGGGAGAATGCCCGAGATGATGATATTCCTTGACTTGTTTTTGTAGTGCTGGATCATCTTGCGATATTTCGCCATCAACTCTTCGGATCTGGTGCGCATGACGTCATTTGAACCAGCATGGATGACAAAAAGGGTATTTTCGTTTGCATCCTTTGTGGTATCTTCGAAGGCTTCCACAATGTCGTCCAGTCCAGCTCCTGGGATGCAAAATATTTTTCGTCGATTTGGGACTCTGTCGCAGAACTCTTCGACCTGTCCTCTTAGGATGGAATCCCCAACGAGCCTGGTCTCTTCTGGTTCGTCTTCCATCTCTACCAAGATCTCAAATCTGTTTGACATTGTGACTGGTAGATGAGACCTTTTCTGCGTTGGCCGTGCACCGCTCTCACTGGTGTAAATCCGGAAACCTGTGGTGGCGAGACTCTGCGTACAGGTCGGGGAGAGGAGTGGTTACAACGGGGGCGAGGGGTTGGTACTGTTCGTGCTAGCAGGCTTCTTGCACGAGGAGTGGGGGAGAGACTAAGGTGAACAGGGCGGCTGTCCTGGTTTGATGTCGGCTCAGGTTCATCAGAGGCATCTGCTGCAGTGGCTACTGCAGGTGTTGGATTGTTGGCAGATGACATTGGGGCGGTGGTACATGCTGGAGTTGAAACAATTGGAGTTAGTGATACTCCAACGTTGAGTGTTACAAACTCTTGGAGTGATTCCAGCTTCCTGGTGAGGGCGTTGATCTTGTTGTGGGCTTCATCCAATTTCGCTGTCAAATCCTCTCGTTGCTGGCAGAGTCGGCAGACTTGTGGATCGGCAGGAGCAAACATGGAAGCACCAAACCTACCGGCGCAGTTCGTACAGGCACGAGGCATGGTGACGATCACTTTCTTCAGATCACTTCACTCACTTAAAAACACTTAACTCACTTTAAAAACACTTATTTCACTTTAAAAACACTTCACTCACTTCAGGTCGCTTCACTTACTTAAATAGGCCTAACCGAAAACAAAAATGTTGAAATACGCACAAATAGGTTATCAGCGGTGATAGCCTAACCGAAAATTAAAACAAAACAAAATGAAATTTAAATACGCAGTGATAGCCGAACCGAAAACAAATTTATTTTTATTTAAACAGAAATAGGGCACCAGGGGTAATAGCCTATGCTAACCGAAAACAAAAATAACCGAAAACAAAAATTATGAAATACCGGTACGGTACGCAGAAATAGGCCACCAGCGATGATAGCCTAACTGAAAATTTAAAAATTGAAGTATGCAGAAATAGGCCACCAGGGATGATAGCCTAGACTAACCGAAAACAACAATAACCGAAAACAAAAATTATGAAATACCGGTATGCAGAATAGGCCACCAGCGGTGATAGCCTAACTGAAAATTTAAAATTTGAAGTACGCAGAAATAGGCCACCCGGGATGATAGCCTAGACTAACCGAAAGAGAGAGAGAAAGAGAACTAATATATTATCATGGGGTTAAGGATAGGAGGTGGAGGTGGTGATAATGGTGTGTTTGTAGTCAAGATTATGGTGGATAATGGTGGGTGATGGTGAGAGAGAGAGAGAGAGAACCTAATCCCCCAAGTGTCAAGTCCATATACTTAGTTCAGGATATACACACACACACACTCACTCTATTCTCATCACCACGAATCACACACACACACACTCACTCTATTCTCATCACCACGAATCACACACACACACACTCACTCTATTCTCATCACCACGAATCACACACACACACACACACTTCCCCCTCCCCAGCAAACTCAAATTTTAACCCAACATCACATTCAAAGTCTCCTTATATATACACACACAGCTAACCCCTCCAAACACACATAATATGTACACCCCCCCACACACACTCATACTATTTTTCACATCCCTAACAATTATACCTCTCCTGCCCACACACATGCGCACATTCTAACCCCCCCCCCTCCACACACTCACACTAAGCCCCCACTCCCCAACACACTCACACTAAGCACCCACTCCCCCACACACTCACACTAAGCCCTCACTCCCCCACACACTCACACTAAGCCACCCACTCCCCCACACACTCACACTCACACTAAGCCCCCACTCCCCCACACACTCACACTAAGCCCCCCACTCACTCACACTAAGCCCCAACTCCCCCACACACTCACACTAAGCCCCCTACTCCCCCACACACTCACACTAAGCCCCACACACTCACACTAAGCCCTCCACTCACCCACACACTCACACTAAGTCCCACACTACCCCACACACTCATACTAAGCCCCCACTCCCCCACACACTCAAACTCAGCCCCCCCCTCCCCACCCACTCCCACTAAGCCCCCCACTCCCCCACACACTCACACTAAGCCCCCCACTATCACACTAAGCTACCCCACTCCCCCACACACTCACACTAAGCCCCACACACTCATACTAAGCCTTCACTCCCCCACACACTCACACTAAGCCCCACACTACCCCCCACACTCATACTAAGCCCCACTCCACCCCACACACTCACACTAAGCCCCTCACACTCACACTAAGCCCCCACTCCCCCACACACTCACACTAAGCCCCCCACTCCCCCACATACTCCCACTAAGCCCCCCACACACTCACACTAACCCCCCACTCCCCCACACACTCACACTAAGCCCCCACTCTCCCACGCACTCACACTAAGCCCCACACTCACACTAAGCCCCCACACACTCACACTAAGCTCCCCCACACAATCACACTAAGACCCCCACCCACTCACACTAAGCCCCACACTCACACACCAATACACTAAGCCCCACACTCACACTAAGCCCCCCACACACTCCAATACACTAAGCCCCCACACACACACACTAAGCCACTCCCCACACACTCACACTAAGCTCCCCCACACAATCACACTAAGCCCCCCACACACTCACACTAAGCCCCCCACACACTCACACTAAGCCCCCCACTCCCTCACATACTCTACCCTCTCCCCCCACACATTCACACTAAGCCCCCTACCCCTACCCCCTCAAACAATACAAGAAATCTAGGCCACCAACTAATAAAAATCCATTACCTACCAGGGTCCAGAAACCAATAGTGGCTCCTGTAACACCATAACAAACGGGAGGCCGGGTGAAAACTATATATTGTCCTTGTTTTGTTTGCTCTTTCTCTCTCTCGTTCTCTCTCTCTCTCTCTCTCTCTCTCTCTCTCTCTCTCTCTCTCTCTCTCTCTCTCTCTCTCTCTCTCTCTCTCTCTCTCTCTCTCTCTCTCACACACACATTTTCCTCACAATATTAGAGGAACGCACGAAGTTTATTGTCCTCAACTCCAAAGGAACCCAAGTTAATATACGAACAATAAAATAAAACACACTTGATGAAGACCAGGCACCAATAACGCTTTGTCTTCAAATAAAAATGGGGCTAGGAGAGTTTACCCATTAAAAAGAAATTATACCGGTGCCGTCTTCTATATACCGGTGCCGTCTTCTATATACCGGTGCCGTCTTCTATATACCGGTGCCGTCTTCTATATACCGGTGCCGTCTTCTATATACCGGTGCCGTCTTCTATATACCGGTGCCGTCTTCTATATACCGGTGCCGTCTTCTATATACCGGTGCCGTCTTCTATATACCGGTGCCGTCTTCTTTATATTATTCTGTCTATAATTAGACGAATTTGTGACGCTTGGGAAGGATCTGTGATAGTGAAAAGGGTTAAGGGGAGGTTTCTAGTGTGTTGCTTAGACCTCCATCAAGCTTAAAATTACATCCCCTAGACCCCCTTTCAAGATAAATATGTACATTTTAGAAAAATGTCCCGGCCGAAGGCCGATACCTCTTAAGTTACAGGCTCGCTTACGCTCGCCAGGAAAAAATCGACACCTAAATGGCACGAAAGGTTTTAAAAGGACGAAAGTTATTACAATCGTCAAACTAATGGGGCAAACGTCTTAAAATCTCAAAAGCAATGGGGCTAAATATGAGGGAGAAGTAAGTTCGAAAAAAATCCGTCAAGTGGAAACCTCCCCTTAAGTGAGACAGTTGGAAACCTATTAATTGCTGGAGGTCCTCTTGACACTGCATACAATCGTCTAATACCTGCCAGAATAAAGTTAAAAGGACGGCACCGGTATTGAATGGGTTAAGGGGAGGTTTCTAGTTTGTTCCTTATATCTCCATCAAGCTTAAAATTACACCCCCTGGACCCCCTTTAAAGATAAATTTGTACATTTTTCGGTAGAAAAATGTTCCTCTTAAATTACAGGCTCGCTTTCGCTCCTAAATGGGACGAAAGGTCTTAAAATTGACAGAAATGGGGCGAAAGTTCTTAAAATCGCAATACTAATGGGGCGAAGGTCTTAAAATCTCAAAAGAAATGGGGCTAAACATGAGGGAGAAAGGGGTCAAGAAAAAAATCCCTCAAGTGGAAATCCCCCCTTAGGCCAATTTTGTAACAATTTAATTCATAGATATTTTTCACAGGACGAAAAAAATCTTAGGGTGCTAACAAGAATACAGTTAACCCTTTGAAGATTGTGACGCAATTTGACAGTTTATTCTGGCTACCACTAGACGATTTTATCCAGCTTAAGAAGGATCTGTGGGAATTATAAGGGTAAGGACTATCTCAATTAAAGCCGGAGTCACACGAGCCGTTTTTCGAGCAATTTTTACGGGCAATTATGGTCTGGAAGCTTCAAAAATTACACTTTATCAGAATTCAGCCGCCTATCGTACTTTGCCTTCAGTCTAGTTACCGATACCAGTGCAAAAGACCCCAAATTTAACGAGAAAAACCTTGTTCATGGAAAATTGACGGAAAAATCGCTCGTGTGACAGCGGCTTAACCCCTGATTTCCATAAACCCTTCCTAAAGTGAATGAAATCGTCTAATAACAGCCGGACATAATTCGAACTATAAACCATAATTTAATCATCCCATATACTGTACACAAGACCAAAAAACAATATTTAAACTAACGCTCTAAGCATTCTGGAAGTGGGTCGATATCTTATGATAATACCTCACAGACGTATGTTTCACCCGATTCATTCCGCTCACACTAGATTATTTACAGCTCAACAATGTGTAAAGATTGTTTCTTGGTCGAGTGTACAATAATAAAAACTTAAAATAATGGACTCTGATTTCGTTTGACACCCTGGGTTAAGACGACGTCGCCGGTACAGAAGGGGTTAATCCTCCCCATGCAATTCTATATTCCTTACTGCACGGTCTGGTTGTTGCCACCACCTCTCTTTAAAGGCGGTGTCACACGAGCGATTTTCCGTCAATTTTTACGAGCAATTGTAGTCTGGCAGGCTTAAAATTTAAGTTATATCAGAAATCTGCCACCTAATATGATCTACATTCAGTCTAGTTTCCGATTCTAATGCGAAAGCTATTCAAAATAGTACGAGGGAAAACTTGCTCATCGAAAATTGCCGGAAAATGCGTTCGTGTGACCCCACCATTAGTGCTGTCTGGTAGGTTCTCTAATTCACCTTACTCAAAACTTGGTAACACTACACTCATAGCCTATTAAACACGATTCTTAGTCTTTCTTTCTTTCTCTCTCTCTCGTTCTCTCTCTCATCCCGATCCCACAGCAGCAAGAACCGTCACGTACTGCTATATACTGTACAACATCAGCCGACCTGTCCATACAGTGAGTGCCCTTGTATTCCGTATGCTATTTCAGAGCCCTGGCCTGGCTTAACAAGAAAAATACTGGAGAGTGAGTGAGTGAGTGAGTGAGTGAGTGAGTGAGTGAGTGAGTGAGTGAGTGAGTGAGTGAGTGAGTGAGTGAGTGAGAGAGAGAGAGAGAGAGAGAGAGAGAGAGAGAGAGAGAGACAAGTGGTTATAAGACACACAAACACACATACACACACACACACACACACACACTCGAATGTCCTAACTGTCTACAGCAAATCCTGCAAGATGTCTATCTATCTGTCTATCTATTGCCAGACGTCATGATCACCGAAGGGGAAAGAACGAATGATCGACCCCATGCACCTGTCCCCAGTCAGTCGACGCCACCCCTCCCATCCAACACTGCTTTCACGCATATACTTCTTAACTCCATCCTTCCACTTCTCTCTCGGTCTATTCTCCCTCTTTGTTCTTCCACCTCTCTCTCGTACACTCTCTTAGTCATTCTCTCGCTTCCCATATGTTCCACATGGCTCAACCATCTCAAGATGTTATTTTTCACACTTTCCAGCACAACCCCATCCACACCACACTTCTCTCGTACACCCTCATTTATCTGTCTATCCCTCCATGTAACTCTGCATGCACTTCTTAAGTAACTCATTTCCACCCCTCTCACTCTTGGTTTGTGTCTCTCCAACAACGTCCATGTTTCACTCCCATATGTCAATGTCGGGATTATCACACTATCATGCAAGGAATTCTTTATTTCCATGCTGACCACCCTAGTTCTTGTTACTGCTTTCAGCATTCCTACAACACTCTTCCCCTGTTGCACCCTCTCCCGCAGTTCTGTGCCAAAACGATATAGTACTCGACAAATAAACCACAAATCGGAATGATGTATGTATGTATGTTTGTATATACTCAGGCACATACCCTATTGCTGGCCGACACGAGACAGAGCCCGAACAGATGCAACATTTAATGTTCCTATTTCTCAGGGTCTGGGACCACTTTCGCATTCCCTAGCCTCTTTATCTGTATCGTCGAGTAGGCGAATTATTCAAGAGGAGGAGGATTCCTAGCCCCCTGCCCCCAGTAGGAAATGTAGGACAGTAAACGAGACAGACAGAACCGGCTAAGGTTGGGTAGAGGATGCCAACCCTCACTCTGGATAGGACCAGCCCTCACCCAAAATTATAACGAGCTATAATGCTACCGTCACTAACCATCTGAGCAACGGTGGCTCCAACAAAGTTAAGGGGCGTTTTTCTGGTCCCCCTTCTTCCTCATACTTAGCCCCATTATTTTTCAGATTTTAAGATGTTTGCCCCATTAGTTTGTCGATGTTAAGATCTTCCACCCCATTTCCTTGTCAATTTTAAGACCTTTCGTGCTATTTAGGTGTCGATTGTTTCCCTGGCGAACGATAGTGAGCCTGTAATTTTGGAAGAACCGGACCTACCGAAAAATGTACAAACTAATCTAGAAGGGGGATCTAATGGATGTTTTTTTTTTTTTTTAGGTTTCATGGAGGTCTAGGGAGGAAACTAGAAAAATAATAAATATAATAAAAACGTTGACCAAAAAGTGAACCATCCTCCCTTAAAATGGTATATTTCGTCGGTTGGCCAAAGTTGGTCTGTTGCTGAGAACTTGGAATACTTTTACGATCTCTTAAGTTTTAGCAGAGGAAGGAGGAGGAGAGATGGAAGGAAGAGGAGGAGGAGGAGGGAAATATTAAACGGAAATAAAAAGGTTCCGGTAAATAGGAGAGAGGGAGGAAGGAGGAATACAAAGGAATACAAAGGAATACAAAGGAGAACAAACTGCAACAGACCTATTGGTCCTTACGGGGCAGTTTGGATATCTAAAACTACCAATCTACTGACTACGAGGTAGAGAAAAGGATAGCAAAGAAGAAGGCTCCTCCCCACCCACCACTCCCTCCAGCTAATGCTGGCATGGAAACAGATAGGAAAAATACCATGCAGTATTGAAAAACTGACACGGAAATTCGAACAGGACAGGGAGAAAAAAGAAGTTGATTTGTAATCTAAGCTAACTCTATTTACTACAATTCTGAAAGGGAACAGATGTATGAAAATCAATATACATTGCGGTATGCGTTGACATTTCGTTGCGCGTTATTCTGAAAGAAACTGTGTTAATCGGGGGTTATTTGCCATGTGTTTATCCAGATGGTTCTTAAATGATTCGACAGTATTACAGTTTACAATGTTCGAGGGTAGTCTGTTCCAATTATTCACAACGCGGTTGAAGAAGAAATGCTTCGCCTCGTGAGAATGAAAACGCTTGCCTATAATCTTATAACCATTGTTTCTCGTGTTTGCTTGATTGATCGTAAATAATTCGCTTACATTTAGGTTGCTGAATCCCTTGAAGATTTTGAACACCTCTATTAGGTCACCTCTCATTCTGCGCTTTGTTAAGCTAAACAAATTTAGTTCTTTTAAGCGCTCTTCGTACGGTTTATTACGCAATCTAGGTATCATTTTAGTGACTCTGCGTTGCACCCTTTCAAGTTTATTTATGTCCTTTTGGTAGTACGGTGACCATAACTCCCAGATCCTTTTCATTATTTGTATTTGATAGTTGAATGTTGTTCATTGAGTAATCTTTTTTAGCGTTGTTACTACCGATGTGTAATACTTTGCATTTTTCTATGTTGAATTTCATTTGCCATTTTTCTGCCCAGTTTTCTAAAGTGTCTAGGTCACCTTGTAGTTTTTGCCAATGTACTGTTGAGGTTACTTTATTAGTAATTTTTGTATCGTCAGCAAATTTCGAAATTTTGCATTCTATTCCTTCGTCTAAGTCGTTTATGTAAATTATAAAAAGAATAGGGCCTAATACCGAACCCTGGGGAACGCCACTATTTACTTTGCAACAATCCGATTCTTCACCAGTTATTACAACTCGTTGTTTACGGTCTGAGAGCCAATTTTCGAGCCATTTCAGAGTTTTTCCTGTTATGCCATGAGCTTTTATTTTGTCAATTAGTCTCTTGTGGGGTACGGTATCGAAAGCTTTCTGAAAATCGAGATATATTATATCAACTGCTCTATCCTTATCATATGATTTGTAAACATCATTGAAGAAGTCGAGTAAGTTTGTTAAGCATGAACGTTTATTTCTAAAACCGTGCTGAGAATCTTTTATTAAATTATTTTCTTCCAAATGTTTTACTATTTTGTCCCTTATAATGGTTTCCATTAATTTGCCCGTTACCGATGTTAAGCTAATTGGTCGAGAAGGAAGGAGAAGGAAGAGGAGGAGGAGGAAGATGAAGAGAAGAAGAGATAGGAGGAAGAGGAGGAGAAGGGAAATATTAAACGGAAATAAAAGGGTTCCGATAAATAGGAAAGAGGAAGGGAGTAGGAGGAGGAAGAAGAAGAGGAGGAGGAGAAAGAGGAGCTGGAAGAGGTGAAAGAGGAAGAGAGGTCAAATGGAGATATCAGAGACGGGCGACTTTAGTGAATGGACTGCTTGACAGAAATATATAACCAATGTCTCTAGGTGGAATTATAATGAAGTTCAATTGCTACACACCTTTTATGAATGGAGGATGCCTTTAAGGACATGAACCTATATTATAGTTAGTTTTTTGTGATTCCTTCATCTATTATATATATAAAGAGAGAGAGATAGATAGATAGATATAGATACACACAGACAGACAGACAGACAGACATAGATATATAGACAGATAGATAGATAGATAGATATAATATTATCACAGTCGGGGTCAGCTTACTACCGTACACAAGTTGAAATGGTTTATTGCGTTCGTTGTGCAAAGTTGGTCGGTTTACCGCCGGAAAACTTCAAACACTCTTTTAGAAGCCTCGACAACGTTTTCGGAATAGAGACACAGGACAGATGATGAGGAAGTCGGAGGGGGGGGGGGGGAAGGACAAGAAATGAGGGAGAGAGGAAAATGGGGGGGACAGGAGGAGAGGAAAAATGATGGGGGCGTAGGAGGGGAAGAAAAAACAGCGGGGGAATAGGAGCAATGGAAAAAGGGGGAAGGGAAGGAGAGAAAAGGAGGAAAATAGGGGGGAGGAGGAGGAGGGAAATGGGAGAGAGAGAGAGAGATATTATGAATGTATGCATGCATGAATATGAATTGCAGTTTATTCAGAACATATGCTAAACTACTTCCCTATGGCCAGATATGCGCTATCATTATTAAGGAATCCAACTCCAAGTAACTTGAAGCAACTCAAATATTTCCATCCTATCCTTACGTTATTACTTATGTAACTCGATTATCAATGTAATTTTAAGTTTCGTAATTCCTTCCTGTTCAGCTGAGTCACCATCATCTATCGCTTCAATTGTAATTCATGAGCTCACTCCTCTGCCCCTATACGGTATTCGTATGTCACGGAACGTTTTGAGCATAGTTCTACGAACGAAGCGTGACAGAGAGTGACTAACCCCTGATATGTGGGTGGGAGTGGCCTGTTACGATCATGAGTCACGGCCGTACGAAACTTTTTCCCCAGACGTGATTTTATGAATGAACTCCCACTCACATCTCCCCCTCCCTCCTCCTTCCCTCTTCTCCCCTGCCTTACAACTCCCAACCCGGATCTGAACTCTACCCCCCTATCTCCCATCCCTTCCCTGGTCCCTTCCCCTTCCCCTCCCAAAGACCCCAAGGTGTTAGATGTTAAGAATGAATGGCTGCGAGGCCAGACGTATTGGCAGAAACCTTTACTAATCACCAAATAGGATTACTACTCCACATAATAACCCTCCCTTGAATGCATACAACATGATAAACACAGTTGACAGTGTCAAGAGAAGATAAAATAAGAGGAAAACGGAAGAATCTCATCAACTTTCACTCGAAGCGGCAATTACGAGGATGGTAGATGTATAAGCACACCCTCTTTCATAGTTTACTAATTTATGAATCTATAGAACAGAACTCCACGAATCATTTATAAATATAGTATTAATAACCCAACAAGACAAACGTTTGATAAAGTATGAATGATTAGCAGCAAATACAACACATTCATAAAGTCGAAATGGCAACTAGTTACAAACGTTACTCACCCATTCCAAGAAACGCGTAGCCATGACGTCAGACAGTCAGAGGGAGGGACCCGCAATCGGTTGCCAGGCACCTGCAAAAACGTAATTTCCGATTAGCATTAATTAAATCCTATTCAATAATTACCAGCCAAAATTCCGGAAATACCCTGAAAACATATATGAAAATAATAATGTTCCGGATAATAAATACAGTTCCACGTTAGTGACTCAAATTCTGACATACGATTTAGGTAGAAACGAGAAACCTAGCAACCTTCCACCCTCTCTTCAACTATAGCTGAGTCACCAAGCCTATAGACACACAAAACCACATTCCCCAAGGGTTTCAGGTGAAAGCAAATCACCTGGGTAGGAACTGAGGAGGTAAGGTTTCAGTCTGGGAATTAATTGAACAAGGAATTAAGAGGGAATTAGACCTCACACGATGAAGTTAATGCGGCCTCAAAAGTAATGACTCAAGGCTCGAATATATCACTCACACACACACACACACACACACACACACACACACACACACACACACACACACACACACTCACTCTCTCTCTCTCACACACACACACACACTTGAATTATATAATATCAGTAACTGAAGCCTATGGAGTAATGTACAGCACTGCATTATGGACTTTGGGTTCAATACAGATGCAAGTGAATGTTTACTTATCATGGCTCGCGAATGAAAATATGAACCCCTTCAATGTGATGGTGACACTAACTGTATTGTGGAATTTGTGGCTAACATTACAATATCTTACTCATCTTCTGTACCAGTGACGTCTTTTTAATTGTATTCTAGCTATACAGCATATAGACGATTTTGTGCTGTTTAAGAAGGGTCTGTGGTAGTAAAAAGGGTTAGGAGAGGTTCGAAGCCTGTTAATTGCTGAAGGCCCTTTATAAACTGCATAAAATCGTCTTATAGTAGCCAGAATAAAGTTTAAAAGACGTAGCCGGTACAGAAGGGGTTAAACCTTGATTGCCAAAGCTCCTTCCTGAACTGAATAAAATCATCTTACATAGCCAGAAAAAAAAAATACTTCACACTTAAGTGGAAAACGGTGTCCAGCTAATGTAACGTGATTTAGTTATTGTAAAAACAATTCTGATAATTACCCGTTACAAAAAGTGTTTAGCATCTCGACAAACTTGCTATTAACGTATACATTTATACACATATTTATATTATTCTGAAATATTAATCGCTATTTTGTGCATATCACCATTATTATAACAAACTTGTAATTCAATTGGCTCTGTACAAAAAAAAAGTACCGGTAATTATGTATTGAAAGGATTATATTGGGGTAAGTTTCGAGGAGTATTATGAGTTAATGCTCCTACCTGTTTTAGAAGTACAAAGATGAAGAAATTACACATTATATATATATATATATATATATATATATATATATATATATATATATAAGTGTTTTATTATTATTTATAAATTCATTTATTTAGTAATATGTACTATGCAATCTGAGAACAAACCAACCCAACAATATTTATGCTAACCCTTTCACCATATCATGGAACACTATTTCATTGTTTTTGGATAATGTTAAGATTATAATTGATCTGTTGGAGTAGTAAGAAGATTAATTTAGATTTTACCAGTGGGTTTGCTGAAGGCCTTTTCTAAGCTATATGCAATCCTCTAGTGTTGGCAAGAAAATAGTACAAAGGACGTCGCCTTATTGAAAGGGTTAACTCTGTCAATAGGATGGAGTTACATTAACTTTATTCTGAGGATTTCACTAAGGATAGGATATGACCAGTCTATCTCCACCAAACCTTTGACTCCAGCTTCTATCTCAGCTCAATATATTCGCTTAACTGTAGCCAGAACTGTTTAAAGATATACCTGATATAGTACCGTACTAAAAGGCATCATGAAACTCCCCCTATAATAGAACTTAAAACTCGCTCTATTGTATTTGTTAGTTAGTATATACTAAGTGTGTGTCATTTAATTTGTATACGTGTAAGATGTGAGGTGAGGTGAGGTGAGGTGCGTGTGCGTGTGTGAAACTGTAATACTGTATGTCCGTGTAGGCCTACATTATGTGTATCTGTGTAGTTTGTGCTTGCCTGTGTGCATGTGAAAGCCTTAGTACGAGAGATAATAATAATAATATTTATTCAGTTAGCATTTTACAATGTTGGTACCACATAATATGTTACAAATAGAGGGAGGGGGGAGTGGGGGTGTGGCGAAACTTGTAACGGTGTACACGAATAACCAGTTAGATCTTACAAAGTACAGTATTAAGTACCCGAGCAGGCATAATCCCTGTTTCCTGAGGCCATGTCGATAAAAGAATACAGAGCAAGGATACAGTAGTTGCATCAGATTAGGTAATAACAGGGTAACTAGATAAAGAGGGTTCATAGCTTGACATTTGGACGTCAGCTTGTTTCACACTTATGTTCATTTTTAGAGGGAGCTATTCTTGTAATGCTATATCATTTTATATGCATTATTTGATTAACAGGAAGAGACGCGGAATCAAGATGGCGGCCAAAATAAAGCCTCCTGAAGCTCTCTAAGGATATCTGTTATTCCAGGTACTGGCAGGAGTAACGGGACACCGATTGCCAGATCCCGCCAGGAATACATTTCTCCCAGGAGTATATTCGTCAAATTAATTCCACTCCGTATTGTAAACTCGACAAGAACTACATGCATTTAGAGGCATTGTTTAATTACATGAAAATAGAAACATAGGCATAGGTAATATATTTCCTGGTATGCGATTAAATATCTGAAAAGTTAGAAACGGACACCATTTCTGGCAATTTTGAACCATAGTGTAAATATCTTAGTTACCATATACCGCCAGAAAAGAAAAAAACTAAATACTAAAAGGTACTTACATTACACAACTTTTAACATAGGTCCTCGAGTTAATATAATAAAATCTGAAGCACAGTAATAATTTCTAGTACACGTCACATATGCAAGTGAAGGAAATATATTAGTAAGACTATATATTATTATGCAAAGCTGGTACATGTCATATATTTGTAACATATTAGGCAATCTGGTAGCCTACCAACATTGTAAAATGCTAACTGAATAAATATTATTATTATAGTAATTATTGAAAGCAACACTTTAAATTACATGATAACTGAGGTAGAAAACGTAATAAGGAAGTGAGCGATTAGAGGAAAAATGGAAGACATTCAGAAAACGGGAAAAATAAGGTGGCTAAATATGTAGAAGTAAATGAAAATGTGGAGGAGGAAGCAAAAGAGGAAATAGGGGAAGAATTAGGACAAGTGAAAAGTAAACCGAAGTGTGAGGAAAGGATGACTGAGAACAAAACGGGGAAAAAGAAAATGGAAGAAGGATATTATAGGCTAGTGCAAAATAAGGGAACTGGTAGAATGGAGAGAGAGAGAGAGAGAGAGAGAGAGAGAGAGAGAGAGAGAGAGAGAGAGAGAGAGAGAGAGAGAGAGAGAGAGAGAGAGAGAGAGAGAGAGAGAGAGAAAAAACAAAAAGTAGAGTAGAGTAGATATGGGAGAGAATAAGTACCGGTAAGTAAATATATATATATATATATATATATATATATATATATATATATATATATATATATATAAACCGAAAGAGGATGAGAAGAAACAATTAAGTGGAACAAATATTATTAATGAGAATAGCGGACAGGAAATAAATTATAATTGGGAGAAAAGAAATTCAGATATTGACGATAACGAAAGAGGGAAATATCCTCGAAAGAAAAGGTAAGGGCGGGAAAGAAAGGAAAACGAATCCGTATAAACTAACTTACCAAACAAAAACTAAATAAAAACAAAAACTAAATAAAAATAAAAATAATAATAATAATAAATAGAAAATATAGGTTAGAGGGAAGACATATTGGATGCAGATTGAAAAGGTAGAAAATGAAGAAATGGGAGAAGGGAGAGAAAAGGAAGGAACATAACGGTAGTGGAAGAAGAGAAAAGGGGCCGAAGAAATGCATGTAGACCAGAAAGCTGAAATGGGAAGACAAAGTAAGGAAGGGGCACAGATATGAGAGAGAGAGAGAGAGAGAGAGATTTTCCAATATAATACGTAAGTTAGCCATATATGATACAAGGAAGAAAACGTCCTGCATTTGCCCACTTTCTTTAACTTTGTCATTATGGGTGACTTTGGAAATATGCGCCACCTCAAGCGTATACAATTTTCATCCCCCAAGTCCACTAGGGTCGTGAACTATATCGGAACAATATCTGAGCTATATCACGGATAGAATATGTACCCTTGGTATCTGCTTTGGGGGCCCATTGCTGTATAATATATCCCTACCCTGTCCCCACTTTCACTTCTCCGCTGGTTGATGTACTCTGCTGACTCATCTCCGCGAAAATTACTCTCGTCTCCTATCGGCAATTTTATATGTGAACATAAAAATAGGTTGAATGAAGTGTAGTTTTCTATACACTATTTAATAAATCTGTCAACTCAACCGTACCCAAAAATACATTAATGGAAAATCTTGAAATCTGGAGTGCACCAACTCGATTAAATTGGTTCCCGATGACTTGTCCCGTAAACATTGTAATGAGTCTTCTGTTTCAATATAGGCAAATTAAGGATGAAGTAGGGGCCCTATAGAAACACATCAGCCAACCTCTGCCATATTGGTACCACTAAGATCATTAACCCCTTCAGTACCGGCGACGTCCTTTTCAATATATTCCGGCTAATATCAGACGATTGTATTTAGCTTATGAGGGACGTTTACCAATTAAAAGACTACAAACTAGCTTAGGAAGGACGTCTACCAATTAAAAGACTTCAAACTATCTCAATTAATGTTTTTAGCTACCACATATCTTTCCAAGCTTCATGAAATCGTCTAAATGCAGCTGAAATCAAATATAATAGACGTCGCCGGTACAGAAGGGGTTAATCTCTTTTTACACTCTTATTTATTCATACCCACATTTAGCATAACTATACCCCGTTCCAAATAGTTAATACAGAAATCGTGAACCCTAACCCACATCATTACAAAAGGGCTAGAGCAAATGGGCTGTACATTTCCACACCTACACCCTGGCTGACCCTCTCCAACCCAAGAGTGAAAAGTTATTCTCAATCTTTCTTCTATTCAACAACTGAGCTCTGGAACTCTATCCCAGAATCAGTCTTTCCCACTTCCTATGACCTAAACTGATTCAAACTCCGTGTGTCCAGGCATTTTGGCTCGAACGTCCCTTGATTTAGGCCCTGCCACTTTCAATTCAGGGGGAGGCACTTGTCACAGGCAGTTCTGCCTTTTGTCTACCTCACTCACATAGAAAAAGAAATGGTAGAAATATGAACTTAATTACGCAAGTCGTTATTGTGAGTTATTGAGGTTATGTTCGAGAGTTTTGGGCTACTTACTTGGAATAGGGTATAGTACAGGATATATAGTTCAGTCTCTGCATCGACAATCTACATAATCAAAAATATACCACCACCCCGTTGTTTGCTCATAAGGGTACCAAAATGGTGTCCAAAATACAAGATGGCTGTCTCTTACTAGAGGATATATAGGGGTCTACTCCCTTACAAACTGTTCCAAATAAATAGATATGACTAGGAATCCATAGAATAGGGAAATTCAGAACGGAAATGCTGAATTTATGACATATTATTTGTGGACAGACGATACTATTATCAGACGAGCTTACTCTCGAAAATTCCCGTTTTCTATTGTTAAGATGCGCGATCTTGGAAGTGTTTTTCACTCTCTCCCAGTGCTTTCTAGTAATATGACGTCTTCTACATCCTTCTTAAGAGCAGCGGGGGTCTGGAGGTGGCAGCCCCCAAGTTAGGTTAGTTTTTTAGGATAGGGTAATGACAATATTGTCGCCGTAGGTTCGGAGAAGGCTAGCGAGTCACGTGACTGTTTACGTCCGCGAGTATCTTTGCTAGGCAGTGGTCATGCACGTCGGAGAAGCCGTTCATATACTGTAAATAGTTACCAAATAACTGTATTAATGTTGAGAACATGATCACCTACCAACAGAATCGGTAAATCACACGAATCTAGACAACAAATTGCTCGTTTTCCATCCATAACTCCAGAAATGCCATTATTTTGCCTCCATCGATGACGAAGGCCTATAAATGATCGTCTTTGAATGTGACTGTAATTATTATGCATATGTCACCGTGTTTGTATGTGTACGCCTCTGTATTACATTAAAGTAAATAATGACAAAGAAAACGTGAGCACGGAAAAAGTACCAGATTATCGAAGGGCCGACTTTAACAAACTTAGAAGGCATCTTGCCAATACTGACTGGAGTGAAATGACCGAAACTCACGATGTAAATCGATTATGGAACATATTATCCAATAACCTAAACAAAACAATAAATACAAGCATCCCTCTACGAAACCGGCGCCCAGCAGGCAAATATAAGCCAAAATGGTGGAATAATGAAATAAAAAACATCCTCTTAGTAAAAAAGCAGGCATACCAAAAATATAAGGCAACTCAGAATAATAGCGATAAATTAGAACACGATAGACTGCGTCGAACAACCAAAAATCTCATCAAAGGAAGTAAGAAGAATCTGGAACTTCATATTGCCAGCTCCAGCAAGTCCAATCCGAAAGAATTTTACAGCTATATAAGAAACAGAAAAACGGTAACTTCAACAATAGGTCCACTTGTTGCGGAAAATGGAGATCATACAGATAACAAAGTACAAATGGCGAATATCCTAAATAACTATTTTGCATCAGTTTTCACGTCGGAAGATACTACCGGTAACCGACCTACCCCTACGAATCAATCAAATGGCACTGAGCTCGAAAACTTTACGATTTATGAAGACGATATCCTGTTCGCAATCAACAATTTGAAAGTTAATAAAACCCCAGGCCCTGATAAAATATCCCCAAGGATCCTAAAAGAAGCAAAACACGAATTATTAAACCCACTCGCAAATCTGTTCAACAAATCATTGAATGTTGGGATAGTTCCAAACGAATGTAAACTAGCTAACGTGACACCCATATACAAAAAAGGAAATAAGTCTTCTCCCGGCAATTATCGACCAATTAGCTTAACATCGGTAACGGGCAAATTAATGGAAACCATTATAAGGGACAAAATAGTAAAACATTTGGAAGAAAATAATTTAATAAAAGATTCTCAGCACGGTTTTAGAAATAAACGTTCATGCTTAACAAACTTACTCGACTTCTTCAATGATGTTTACAAATCATATGATAAGGATAGAGCAGTTGATATAATATATCTCGATTTTCAGAAAGCTTTCGATACCGTACCCCACAAGAGACTAATTGACAAAATAAAAGCTCATGGCATAACAGGAAAAACTCTGAAATGGCTCGAAAATTGGCTCTCAGACCGTAACAACGAGTTGTAATAAATGGTGAAGAATCAGATTGGTGCAAAGTAAATAGTGGCGTTCCCCAGGGTTCGGTATTAGGTCCTATTCTTTTTATAATTTACATAAACGACTTAGACGAAGGAATAGAATGCAAAATTTCGAAATTTGCTGACGATACAAAAATTACTAATAAAGTAACCTCAACAGTACATTGGCAAAAACTACAAGGTGACCTAGACACTTTAGAAAACTGGGCAGTAAAATGGCAAATGAAATTCAACATAGAAAAATACAAAGTATTACACATCGGTAGTAACAACGCTAAAAAGATTACTCAATGAACAACATTCAACTATCAAATACAAATAATGAAAAGGATCTGGGAGTTATAATATCAAGTGACCTGAAGCCGAGTAAACAGTGTACAGAGGTAATAAAAACTGCTAATAAATTGGTGGGTTTCATCGGCAGAACATTCAAATTCAAATCAGAAAAAATCATACTTACTCTATTCAACTCATTGGTGCGTCCCCATCTCGAATACTGCGTGCAATTCTGGTCACCGTACTACCGAAAGGACATAAATAAACTTGAAAGGGTGCAACGCAGAGTCACTAAAATGATACCCAGATTGCGTAATAAACCGTACGAAGAGCGCTTAAAAGAACTAAATTGGTTTAGCTTAACAAAGCGCAGAATGAGAGGTGACCTAATAGAGGTGTTCAAAATCTTCAAGGGATTCAGCAACCTAAATGTAAGCTAATTATTTACGATGAATCAAGCAAACACGAGAAACAATGGTTATAAGATTATAGGCAAGCGTTTTCATTCTCACGAGGCGAAGCATTTCTTCTTCAACCGCGTTGTGAATAACTGGAACAGACTACCCTCGAACATTGTAAACTGTAATACTGTCGAAACATTTAAGAACCATCTGGATAAACACATGGCAAATAACCCCCGATTAACAGTTTCTTTCAGAATAACGCGCAATGAAATGTCAACGCATACCGCAATAAATATTGATTTTCATACATCTGTTCCCTTTCAGAATTGTAGTAAATAGAGTTAGCTTAGATTACAAATCAACTTCTTTTTTCTCCCTGTCCTGTCCGAATTTCCGTGTCAGTTTTTCAATACTACATGGTATTTTTCCTATCTGTTTCCATGCCAGCATTAGCTGGAGGGAGTGGTGGGTGGGGAGGAGCCTTCTTCTTTGCTATCCTTTTCTCTACCTCGCAGTCAGTAGATTAGTAGTTTTAGATATCCAAACTGCCCCGTAAGGACCAATAGGCCTGTTGCAGTTTGTTCTCCTCTGTATTCCTTTGTATGTGCACGATTTTATTCCTTGAAATAAATAAGTTACCCATATTGTATTAGTTTTCTTTAGAGAATACTACATTTCTTTAAATGGGTTTAAAGCGGTAACTAAAATAGTCTGATATCACATTGTGTTTTATGATTGCCAGATTCTCAATATTAGAGACACTCGCTGCAACTGCAAATTAATTCCCCTCCCACCCTATTAATCTATATATATATTTTTTTTTTTTTTTTCTTTCTAGGCCTATATTCCAACTACTCCCTCTCGGGCATAGGCTGATAGCCTTTACACTCTACCGCTGAACACGGTGAGGCCCGTGAGGTCTTGTTCCAGCCTAGGGAGTGAGATATGCGAAGCACCTAGTCACGGCTCGAACCCAACTCCATCTCTGAAGCTGTTTCGCCTCTGCGCCTCACAGTCTCACTCCCCAGGCTCGGACCCTCACTCTCAGAACGCCACCTATTGAGCAATTAACTCACTAGGCATTGCCCCCCTGTAGCATATTTTGAATATAGGAATATGCATACAGTGCTATTTAATCAGGGAACAATGAGGGTATTTTGTTTTGGCGTTTCGGTGTGCTGTGGTAATGCACTGATACTAGGTACAGTACAAATTCCATCCCAATAATATCTTCCCATTGACATATTGGGATTCGAACCCGGGTCCATTGGATTACCAGTCCAGTGGCAAGACCACTCTGCCACACCTCCCCTAGCCGTCTTAGGGTCTTTGCTACAGAACGGAAGAGTTGCTACAGAACGGAAGAGCAGGGGCTGCTTCCGCTGCATATGAATCCGGTGTAGTGTACTATTCTTCCCCGTGCAATTGTGAGGTTAAAGCAGCCCATATGCCTATCATTTGAACCAAAATCAGTTAAATCACTACTGTATTTCGATATATTTTTAATAAATGTTATTGTAATTAGGTTAGGTTGGTTAGGCTTAGTTAGTAAATACAATAACTTACGTAAAAATCCACCGAAATAGAATCGTGGTTAGCGCCCCGGGAGCCGTTGCCTTCTATAAGTAACACCTATTCTTTATCCCACCAAATTATTGTTATTTATAGTTATTTTCTGCATAATCATTATTATATGTAGTGGTAGGTTAGGCTCGCTGACGATATATCGAAATACAGTCGTGATTTAACTGATTTTGGTTCAAATGATAGGCATATGGGCTGTTTTAACCTGTCACAATTGCAAAGGGAAGAATAGCACGTCACACCGGCCCTCCTATATTTACAGCCTCACAACGCCTTCCTAACTGGGCCAGTAGTACACATTGTGAACTTTCAGCTATCAACTCAGCATTAGATAACTTAATTACCAAGCGGATATCCGGATTAGTTAGTAGTGACTCACAGGCAGACCTTGCTCTTATCAGTAACCCACCCCAACATTCCTCCCCTCTCACTACCTTCATACACGCACGGCTACATCAAGCAAACCTCCTTAATTTAAAGATCGCTTTTGTGTGGATACCGACTCATGTGGGATTTAACCCCCATGATCAGGTAGACAAACGTGCAAAAAGCGCATGTCTTCACCCTAACCCTGAAGTTCAGCTTCCCCTATCTAAAGCACTTATTAAACGACTGTTGCGTGATGAAGTCCGTGATGAGCTAGATGAACAGAGTAATGCGGAAAGGTCAGAAAGTGGGTCAATTGAGCATTATGACGTGTACCGAGGCGCTGGAAATTTTTATGGCAAAAATTCCACTCTCACTCGCGCTTGCGATATTGCAGTTGCCCGAATTCGTTTGGGCTACCAATATCTTTGGCAAAAGATGACCCAGCCACAAGTTGAAAGTACTTAGTGCAAACTTTGCCCTGCTCCTGACTCGCGTACTCTGTCACATTATATAATAGATTGCCCTATCATAACACACTTTCGACCTACTGGTATTTTGTACAATGCCTTTTGTAAATATGTCATTACTCATCCAACAATATTAGAAGATATTTTCCGTGTTCATCCTGATTGCCTTCTTTAATAACTTTAAGTTTATGTAACCTAACCATTTGTGTATGTTCACAAGTGTGGAATATACGTGCATGTGCGCATGTACGCATGCACACATGCATGGGAGTCACACATGTACATTATTTAAATAAGTATAGGAATACCACAATGTGTGAGGACAACATACTTGTTGTCGTCCTCACAATTGTGTACCGTACCAGGGTCCCTTAACCCTGCACCGTACGGTAATTATTATATAAAAAACGCATAGCCCATATATTGGGGGTTGCTTTCTTGTATAGTTCTCCATATATTTTGATTGACCATGTACTATAAAGTTCTCCATATATTTTGATTGACTATGTACTATAAACTCTGAACATTGTATAACATGATGCATGGCCTTCAGCAACAACATTCCCCAAAGTGTTGGGGCTTGTACGGAGTGGTAAATAATTAATCTGAAAAAGAAAAAAATCACATGTGTTTAACACATTAGGCTTTTGAATATTTAATAAATCTCGCGTTTACTATATTACAATTATAATATTCCTATACAATTATATAGATAGAAAAATATCACATTAACGATATAAACGTATACGTAGGTATGTGATTCATTGTAAAAAAAATATAAAAAGGGTAAATACTGTATATGAACAAATAAATAAATATTTCCCCTTAACAGGAATCCCCGCCATTGGACCCCCAGTCACTATTTTAACCCTTTAGATTGGTATTGATCATACTGATGTACAAAGTGTAGAAATGCATTTAACCTTTTAAATGCTTCAAAATTGCACTTTTAATAGTTTGGCAATTACCATTCTATAAATATAGTTCGAACCATATAAATAGATACTTGAAAGGTAATATTTATAATTTTAATGACTATACTATATACCCTCTTATAAAAATGCACTTCTAATAATTTTGCAATTAGGCTACCCTTCTAATTATTGTAAACCCTCTTTTTCAATTGTATTTTCAATCATTTAGCAATATTAAAACAATATTGCATGTATATACTGTACATACATACGCTTTTGTACAGTAAATCAACATGATCCTACACATTTGATTGGATGAATATTCAATATTTTTGTACCACAAGAATACTTTCTGCAAGTCCGCTATTTTATATACAGTATCTATCTACAAGGAGAAGAGGAGAAAGCCAAAACGGAAAAAATTAGAGAAGCGAAAAAAGATGCAAACGAAAGGTGGGGTCAAAGGTTGAGTGAAAATTCTGAAGAACGAAAGATGTTCTGGAAGGAGGTAATTAGAGTAAGGAAAGGAGGACAAAAGAGGGAAGAGTCAGTGAAAGATGCAAATGGAGAATTACTAGTGGAAGGAGTTGAAGTGAGGAAAAGATATGCTGAGTATTTTGAATCATTGCTAAATGCAAGAGATGGAAGAGAAGCAGTGGTTGATGGAGATAGGTTACCCAGGCCACCCAGGCGGCAGGGAATGACTGAAAGGATTGAGGAAAATGAGGTGAAAGAAGCAGTGAAACAAATGAGAGCGGGAAAAGCAGAAGGTTTGGATGGTATTGCTGTGGAATGTATAAAGAAGGGTGGAGATGTGATAATAGATTGGTTGGTGATACTTTTCAATGTGTGCTTTGTTTTGTCAATGGTACCAATAGACTGGAAGAGTGCATGTATTGTGCCATTGTACAAGGGGAAGGGAGATCGGCAGGAGTGTTCAAGTTATAGAGGTATTAGTTTATTATCAGTGGTTGGAAAGCTGTATGGCAGGGTGTTGATAGAGAGGATAATAAAGTGTACGGAAGTTGCAATATGAGAAGAACAGTGCGGTTTTAGGAGGGGAATAGGGTGCGTGGATCAGATTTTTGCAGTAAGACAGTTATGCAAGAAGTATTTAGAGAAGCATTAGGAGATATTTTGGGCTTTTATGGATTTGGAAAAAGCGTATGATCGTGTGGATCGTGAAACAATGTTTTGGGCCTTTATGGATTTGGAAAAAGCGTATGATCGTGTGGATCGTGAAACAATGTGGAAGGTGTTAAGGATTTATAAAATTGGAGGACAAATTTTTGTTAAAAGCAGTTAATTTATGAAAGGAGCAGAGCGTGTGTTGGAGTAGGATATGGTGAGTTGAATGAATGGTTTGAGGTAAATGTAGGTTTACGACAGGGTTGTGTAATGTCACCATGGCTGTCTAATAAGTTTATGGATGGTGTGGTGACGGAGGGGAAAAGGAGAATTATGGGAAGAGGATTGGGTTTAGTAGGAAAGAATGGTAGAGATTGGAGTTGAATCAGTTGCTGTTCGCTGATGACACAGCGTTGGTGGCGGATTCTGAGGAGAAACTGCAGCGGGTAGTCAAAGAGTTTGGTGTGGTTTGTGGGAGGAGGAAACTGAAGGTTAACGTCAATAAAAGTAAAGTAATGGTGTGTAATAGGGGTGATCGTAAGGTGAATCTAGATGTGAGGCTGGATGGGGAAATATTAGAACAAGTAGTGTTTTAAATATCTAGGAGGAACGATAAGCAGGAGTGAAGGTATGGAAATGGAGGTAAAAAAGAGTGTGTGTGAAGGAAGGAAGGTTTAGTGAGCAATGGGAAGTATGTAGAAGATAAGAAATCTTGGAATGAAAGTAAAAAGTGCAATGTATCAAGGAATTGTTGTCCAACAGTGATGTATGGGGCTGAGACATGGGCTCTGAAGGAAAAGGAGAGAAGAAAGCTGGATGTGATGGAGATGAGCTGCTTGAGGAGTATGTGTGGAGTTACTCGTAGAGACAGATTGAGGAATGAAGAGATACGTAGGAGAGTGGGGCAGCAGGAAAATTTGTCGGCCAGAGTGGACAGAAGGGTGCTGAGCTGGCATGGTCATGTTGAACGAATGGAAGATGAAAGGCTTACAAAGAGAATATGTGAGTCAGATACAAGAGGATATAGAAGGGCAGGAAGACCCCAATTGAGATGGAGAGACTGTGTAAGACAAGCTTTGCATGATATAGGAATGACTATAGATCAGGCAAGGGAAGTGGTAATAAACAGGGATGAATGGAGAATGCTTGTGAATAGATGAGTGAACACATGGTCATTGTGGTCATTTGGGGGAAGGGATCGGGCGCAAGTTGGACTATATAATAGCCCATCAGGCGCCTGGCCCGGGGAGATGGTTTATTTTTATATGAAGGGTGCGCCTGAAAGTGTTGTGGGCGGGCTTGTGGTTTCGCTCTGCTGCATGTCGGCCTGCCGAGATTGGAACCTCTCGGGGTGGTCAGGGGCCGGGGAAGTGCTGGAGGTACCTTGGTGACCCTGGTCTCTGGGTCTTCTCCTGGATGACCAAGATGTGTGTGAATTTGTATTGTTTTTGTGTGTTCATTGTTTTCGGTTGTGTTGTCCCTATTCTGGCTCTGTCTCGAGTCCCCCCCCCCCCAAAAAAAAAGGAAAAGTGGGGATTGGGCCGAGTATACAGAATAGATCTATATATCTATTGATATATAGATAGATATATATATACCTGTGTATATATATATATATATATATATATATATATATATATATATATATATATATATATATATATATATATTTACTATATGTACGAATGAGACAAAAAGCAAAGCGACCTGTAACAAGTGCCTCCCCAAAACTTGAAAGAGTGAGAGCCAAATTAAACTATTATAATTTTATGGTTTATTGGAAAGAATAGTGGCGTGCTTATTTAGTGTAGTAAAATGGATAGGAAGATGAGGTGTTTGCGAGAGCTAGCTCGATTATTCTGTGTAGGTGAGACACAAACAGAAACAGTGACGGAAGCCAGACAAATTTAACAGGAGTTCCAGCAACTCTTTCTCACATGTCTATAAAGGTTTCCCCGGGGGGGGGGGGGGGGGGGTATGTGTGTGTGTGTATTGTTATGTTTATGGGCGAGGTGAAATGACAAACAATAGACTACACATGAAATTCAAGACTGATGTCAAAACCCTCTCCAAAATATCCAGGTTCAAGGAAAACTAGATTAAAAATTCCTAATTTAATTAAAGTAAGTATTATAAAGTAACAATAAAATCAGTCTCTTCAGGACAAGCAATAAGAATATATAATGCACTGAGATTATCAGAAAATATACAAGGAAAAAATAAATAAATATATACCTTTACTGAAGCAATGCAAGGTAAAAATAGTTATATCCCATAAGAATTAATATTTTCTCAAGATCACTGGAAATGGTTAATATCTGTTTAATAACTTAAGAGAATCCACACAATATTAATAAAAGCAATACCGGTACAAGTAATTAATACAACTATTTAAATGTGAAATAAACACTTGAGAAAATATGCCTTCTGAAATTAACTGTCTTCGTGGCGCAATGCATAAGGTGTTGATTTTCGGTGTGAGCGTCATGGGTTTGAATCCACGGACTGCCACATGTGTTTGTAATATTTCATTAATCGATTTTAGGAGTAGAGTTGGTTGTTGGATAGAACATAATAATTATAATACTTGGAAACCAATCACAAATGAATTAATGGTTTACACCTATAACATTAATAAATGCAATCAAAAGGACATAACAAAATAATATGAATTTACAGAAAACTCAATGATAGTTAATTATTAACTGATCACTGGATAAATTTATAAATAATAAACAACAATATTACAGAGAATAATAATAACTAGGCTATGATATATACTGTATATAGGTGACACTCTTATACTCAACACTCGGGAACACAGGTAATAATTGCAGGTTACAATATCTTGAAGGTAGCCAGGAGAGATATATCACTTCACTAGGTACCGTATAATGGTCACTATGTACAAGAGAGAGAACAGGCGTGATGAGTCAGTGGTCTAAGAGTGAAAACTGCGAGGACTCAAGGGGTATATACAGTATATGTCACCAGAAAAATTAGAATTTTGTACTGCTCTCGTGAATGGAATGCCGTCAGGCTGGGAGAGACAGGCTAAATCCTGACAGGTCTAGAACTTGCGAGAAGCAAGCACATAAGGGGGAAACTAAAATATTATACTAATTATAATAAAGATGAATGGAGATATAACACCAGTACTCTTCAGTCCTTTATTGGCTAGGGTTGAGTACAGGAGCGCCGAGACGCTAGTTGGTTATGTGAGAGTCTGGTGTGAACTGAAGGACTTGCTGCCTCCACAGGCCTGGGTGCCAGAGGCGCCCGCAAGTCTAAAGTGTCTGTGGTGCCATATGGTGTTGGACAATAGTGGTGTATACATTATTATTATATCTCCCCCCCCCTATTGGCGTCCGACGAGGCGATGGTGGAGTCGGGCGGTGTAGGTTGAGTGGAGGGCGGTAGACGAAGCTGTCGTAGGAAGCGGCGGTTGCGGAGTGTGGCTCGCCCCGACCCATCCACCCGGATGGTATACTGGCGGTGTGGATGCACCTCCAATACAGTGCCAGTCTTGTTCCACCGTGTCGGGTTGTTGCCCCCCTGGTTCTGGACGGAGACCCGGTCACCGACATGGAGTGGTGATAAAGGCCGGGCTGAAGCATTATAGTATGTGGCTAGGGCAGCGTTACGGTGAAAAAGGGCTGCCTCACGAGCTTCGGCCGAGAGAAGCCAGTGGGGGTGGAGGTGGAGAAGTGCAGGATTGCAGGGGACGTGGTCCCGTAGGGTCCTGCCGAAGAGAAGTTGAGCTGGTGACTTGTCAATGGTCGAGAGGGGTGTGTTCCTGTATTGGAGGAGGGCGCGGGCTGCGGCGTTGTTGTCTAGAGAGCCAGTGGGGGATGTACAGTCCGCGATGATGCGGCGGGCTGCTTTAACAGCCAGCTCGGCGCGGCCATTAGACTGAGGGTAGAACGCAGAGCTGACCCGCTGTGACACACCCCAATGTGCCAGGAATTCTTGGAAGTCCCCGGCTGTAAACTGGGGCCCACCATCGCTCGCCAGTACCCGGGGTGCTCCGTAGTGGGTGAAGAGGGTACGGCACGCCGAGATGAGGTGGTGAGCATCACATTTACCTGGTGGCAGGTAGAAGATGTGGACATTGCTGGAGAAGCGATCGACGTAGACCAGGTAGTGTTTGCCCTGGTGCTGAAAAAAATCGGCTGCTACCTGGTCGTATGGCCATTGGGGTGGGTCAGATGACATGAGTGGCTCTTTCGGCTGGGACGGGGCGTGGGCGCGGCAGTAGTGGCAGGTATCCAGGCAGTTGCGTAGGGCCTTGTCAATACCTGGCCAGTAAACACTCGCACGTGCACGGGCCTTCATGCCAGTCATACCCTGATGAGCTGAGTGAAGGGCCTCGAGAACTCTGGACCGAAGATGATGGGGGATGACTGGTCGTTGATCCATGAGGGCTACCCCGTCGACGGAAGTGAGGCGGTCTCTAACACTCCAGAACTGTCGTAGTTGTGGGGCGGTCGCCTCTCTGGAGTCCGGGAAGCCCTCGGGGATGGTCTGAAGAAGGGAGGTATACTCGCTGTCTTGTTGGCCGGCAGATTTAAGGTCAGACCATGATACAACTGGGTCAGGTATGGCGGCGAGCATGGTGAGGGAGGCCAAGGCAACTGATTGGATATCGAGCTCGCTGGCGGCCGCACTATGCACATCATGGGCGTCCGCGGAGGGCCTGGTCGGGTAGCGGGAGACAGCGTCAGGGCCGCGGTGCCATTTGCCAGGCGTATGTTGAATGGTGAACTGGTATCGTAGGGTACGTTCCTTAATCTTGAACAGGCGAGGGTTTGGTATGTTGTCCAGGGACCGGTCCTGGTGATGCTGTAGAAAGGTGGCGATACTCGATTGGAGGGCGTCGATCCTTTCATTCAAGTAGATGATGGATGGGTATGGAGACAGGGCATCGGGCAATGAAGGCTCGACCGGTTGGGAGGTAGATGTAGCCGGGTAGGGACCGCATGGCGGCAAGCCGGCTTCCACAGCAGCTGCAGCCTCAGCTAGGTAGTGCAGGTTCTCCATGTAGGTTCAGATACTGATATACACTGCGCCATATAATAAAGATGAATGGAGATATAACACCAGTACTCTTCAATCCTTTATTGGCTAGGGTTGAGTACAGGAGCGCCGAGACGCTAGTTGGTTATGTGAGAGTCTGGTGTGAACTGAAGGACTTGCTGCCTCCACAGGCCTGGGTGCCAGAGGCGCCTGCAAGTCTAAAGTGTCTGTGGTGCCATATGGTGTTGGACAATAGTGGTGTATACATTATTATTATACTAATCTGGCTTATATAATCAATATTAATACTGGATTACATAACAATATACGGACGCACATACTCCATAGCTGGGGGTGGCCGACTCTAGACAGAGCCCGAACAGGGAAAAACAAATCACACACATCTAGGTCATCCAGGAGAAGACCCAGAGATCAAGGATCACCAGAGGCCTCCAGCACTCCCCCGGTCCCAGTCCTCCCAGAGAGGTTCCGGTCTCAGCAGGCAAACACAGCAGGCAAACACCAGCGAAGCTCACCAACACCATGCCCGCCCACCTCACATCCAGGCATGACCCTTCATATACACCAGCTCCCCGGGCCAGGCGCCTGACAGGACTATTATCTAGCCCAATGGGCCAGGTGCCTGACAGGACTATTATCTAGTCCAACTGGCGAGTTACCGTCTCTCCCAACAACCGCGATATCACACATAATTTATTCCTATTCATTACCACTTCCCTTTCCTGTTCTACAATCATCCCTTTGTCTTCCAACGCTTGTACTACACCATCTTACCATCTCAACCAAGGTCTTCCTCTCCCTCTAGCTCCCCTTGTATCTGACTCGTATACTCTCTTTGTAAGCCTTTCATCTCCCATTCGCTCAACATGTCCATACCAGCACAGCCCCCTTCTGTCCACTCTGGCCGACAAGGGTTCCTGCTGTCCCACTCTCCTACGTACATCTTCATTCCTCAATCTGTCTCCATGGGTCACACATACTCCTCAAGCAGTTCCTCTCCATCACATCCAACTTTCTTCTCTTGTGCCTCCAGAACCCATGTCTCAGCCCCATACATCACTGTTGGTACAACTATTCCTGATACAATGCACCTTTTGCTTTTATTCTGGGATTTATCACCTTCCATATAGTTCCCATTGCTCCAAAAACTTTCCTTCCTTCACATACAATCTGTCTTACCTCCATTTCCACTTTTGCGTCCTTGCTTATCACTCCTCCTAGCCTAGACATTTAAAACACTCCTTTGTTCCAGTATTTCCCCATCCATCACTATACTTTTATTTACATTCCTCCTCACCTTCCTCCTCCCACATATCACGCCAAACTGTTTGATTATTCCCTGCTGTTTCTCCTCAGAATCCGCCACCAACGCTGGTCATCAGCAAACAGCAACTGATTTAACTCCCAATCTTCACCATTCTTTCCTACTAAACCCAATCCAGTTCCACTACCCATAGTTCTCAGGTTATAGTTCTTAGGTTATTATGTAGGCTACCTAAATAGTGATTGTTTAGCTTTGATAGATAGATATACAGTATATATATATATATATATATATATATATATATATATATATATATATATATATATATATATATATATATCACAAATACACGTGAGCCACTAAATGTTTCTAATCTCTCAGTGGGGTTCGAACCGCCGACCGTCAGGACGATAGCCGACGCTTTAATCAACTACACCACGGCTCTGCCGACGCTTTAATCAACTACACCACGGTGTAGTTGATTAAAGCGTCGGCTATCGTCCTGACGGTCGGCGGTTCGAACCCCACTGAGAGATTATAAATATATATATATAATTGTTTTGTTCATATGCAGTTCAGAGGCTGACAATTCAGTATATATCTCATAATCTTAGGAATTATATATATAATTGTTGTGTTCACATGCAGTTCAGAGGCTGAAAATTCAGTATATATCTCATAATCTATGTATAGTAAAATGCAAATTCTACCTTAACTATGAAGCCACATGCGACCTATGGCGACGGTGAGGAACCAGAGTTACGACTGAATGTACATACGCAAATGCACATTGTATTGGTGAAACTACATGTAGGCTAACACAAGCTGATAACATCTTGCCTAGGGTGGGACCAAGATACAATAATTTTCCGTAGGGAAGGCTGAAAAGTATTCTGGGTGATTTGAACCTTGGCGACCTCTCCCTCGGGCGATTAATGCATGGTGCCTTACTACAGTGAACCATCCCATTATATATATATATATATATATATATATATATATATATATATATATATATATACACACACAGTGGTGGGCACAGCTAACTGAAAAGTTAGCTGAGATAACCGCTAATCAGCTAACTTAAAAGGTTAGCTTCGATAACGCTGAATCGCTAAAGAAATTTGTGGAAGCTAACGATAACAGTTAACTTTTAGTCTTATGAATTTAGCAATGGTTTGATTTGTTCCCTCTAAAACCGTTAAACACAGATCTATCTATCTATTTATATATACAGTATACTCAGGCCCAATCCCCACTTTTTCTTTTTTCTTTTTCTTAACCACAGACCTGGAAAGCTAAAACTATAATATGCTGTAGGTTGTAGTTGTAGCTTACTGCTTAGACACAGCTTTCCAAAACATAGGCTAGAAGAATCATAGAATGCCAAGATCAGATGATGAATGTGCATGTGTATCCTGTTGTACATAAATAATTAAGTGAACAAATGAAATATACATTAGCTTACAATAAAATGTACTTGCATACATTAATACAAGACTGTTCAGTATTACTACTGTATCACAAACACAATATTTACGGACACTGTTAAATCGAAATTAAATTCAATATATTAGCGAGTAGCTAAAACTAAAATATAATGTTTCTCTCGTGAGTTAGCCTATGTACAACAGTGTCAGTATGCACTATCATAACAACGATAAGATATTAGCCTACCAGATACTAGATAGTAAATAATATCAAAATATATACGGTAGTAATATTATGATTGATTATTTATGATTATGACTTCTTACTCATGAATCAGACGCATGAGCTATGTAACGACCCTTCTGTCGAATAGAAACATTCTGTATTGAGTTAGAAAACTTAGATAGGTTAGATTAGGTTAATCTAGATTAGGTGGTTTGATTTATTTAGAATAGCCATCAGTATTTTAATATAAATAATATAAAATGGCGTTTGTGTTTAAGTGGATATTTCACCAGCCAGTAGTCACAAAAATAAAAACTACTCCAAAGTAATAGTAGGCTATTCAAAACATCTTTCAGTAGTACTCTACAATCGGGTAATCGCCATGCAAAACTCAACACACACACAAATACTGAAAGTATATAACAATAAATGAACAAAAATATAAACCCAAATAGATGTCTCAACAATTTATGGTATACTTTTGAAAATGTAAATGTTGTAGTTTTTCTGTAGCAAATTTCTCAAGTCGGCGCTAGGCTCACAACACTTAATAATAACAAAAACAAAAAAGACGTAAAAGTAAATTAGGAGTCACAACCAGAGTTATGAACGTACGAGTCGTCAATCAATGACTCAATAATAATGTATGCCGTGACACAGTGACACTATCTATTACACATGCTCTGCTGTTTGGTCAACCTCAGGTACCACACATAAACACGTTGTGACGTTCGTGTCATAACATGACTCATGAGTCGTATCTTATCTACATGTGAATGTGATGTGATTTATTCAATGCAATACTGACTATTGCAATTGCATACTCACATAAATATGTGTAATTTTACGGTTTGCAAACGTGTTTAGACAAATACACGTTTTTTTTGTCTAACCAGCGAATGCACATTAGCGGACTTACAGTTAGTGGCAGTAAATTTATCGGAAGCTAATCGGTCCACTAATGATTTTCAAAGTTAGCTTAAAAGCTAACCAGCTAACGAAAAAATTAGCTTCGCTATTGGCTGTTAGCTGATTAGCGGAAATCGTGCCCACCACTGTATAATATAATATAATATAATATAATATAATATATAATATAATATATAATATAATATATAATATAATATAATATAATATAATATAATATAATACCGGTATATATATATATATATATATATATATATATATATATATATATATATATATATATATATATATACCGGTATATATATACACACAGTATATGACGAAGGCTTAGGAACGATCGCCTCTTAATTTGTCTGTCATTATTACTTACGTGTCACCTTGTTTGTATGTACCGGTATACGTCTTTGTACTGTATGTGTACGATTATTTTCTTGAAATAAATACGTTACCTATATTATATTCGTTTGTGTACGTGCAAGGGAGGGGGTGGGGGGTGTAAAATCCTAAGTAAATAACAGTTACTAATGCCTATGAGACAGAGGAACAGAGAGTGATTCTTGGCAATCTCAGCTGCACCCAGATCACTTCCTCGCACTAGAGAATTTATCGTAACAGAGATCGGCCAATTCCCGCCATTATGATGCCTGGTGTCATTAGCCTCTCTTTACACTCATGTCTATCCGTGCCCATTATAAACATTCGGCAATACTGATACACGATTTATAGTTTGATTTAATAATAATTGATTTGAATTCTAGATGATCAAAAGTGAAATATTACCCCGTTGTTTGATAATTACCGGTACGTCACCAAAAAGACGTGCAAGGAGAGAGAAAGCGAAAAAAAAAAAGCTAGCCACGCACTCTTATCACAGGGTATATAGCTTGTATGTATCAGCACGGCACCACACACCAACTGGCAACTGAGTGGCAACTGCACCAGGCTCAGACGCTCAGTCAGAGTCAGTCTCTCGTTGGCACTACTTGGCAGTGTTCAAGGTAACATCACGATCATCTTATCATATTACTGGACCATGTGGAGAGGTAGGTTATGGAGAGAAGACTTATAGTACTGAGAGAGAGAGAGAGAGATTGATTTTGCCCCGAGGGGCGAGTTTATTGAGCAGCGCCCCCCATCCTGTGAGGGGACAACCACTATAGTCCTACAGACCCAAACAGGCGGTTATGGGCGCAGTCACCTACCCTTACACTGGTGCCGGTTGTCCTTTTGACCCTTTCTGTACGATAACCTTTCCAAATTACTCTCGCTATATCTTTCTCCCTCCCTCCACCTCCCCCTATTCAAGGTACAGTCGCGCTAATAAGAGATGTCTGGGCACCATATATGTTTTGATCAATAATTAGTATCAGCAATATCTAAGCTTCATTTCTTCATATCGAGTAAAATATACAAACATGTTCCTACACTTACCCACCCTATTCAACATCTGACAGACATTAATACAGCACAGAGCAAGCCAAACGTAATGCCAGCTGGGACATGACTTATTAGCGCGATCGTACATTGACCTTGCCCTGTGTATGAGTGAGAATGGGAACGCACTTATCACCGTATTACTGTGTAGCCCACATGCATGCATAGATAATTATTATTGTTATAATAAATTATATTACTATTTATATAGCTCTCTCTCTCTTATATATATATATATATATATATATATATATTACCATTTTATATTTTTATATTCTATATTCTTATATTCTTATATTTTATATTCTTTTTATATTTTATATTCTTAGAACACCTTCATTGAATCCATCAAAAACCATTCTGTAATGCGTTGTCGTTTTCTTGGGTGACCTAAATTTTTGGACGATTTATTATTTTTCTTCATTAATTCTTTGCTTTCTTTCGTTATTCCTTGAAATTGTTCTTTCACACCCAGTTTTTGTGGCTGCAGCTGTCCGGGAAGTAGCTTTTGTTACGGCAATAAGAGGGCATCCAAGCTCCTTCTCTTTCTGGAAGTATTGGTGAACGTATAAGGCCATCTCTTTTACCTGACTATGCAAGTGTGTGTGGGGCGATTTGGAGAGGCCTCCATTGTGGATGGTGGGCAAAGTCAGGAATGAACTGATTTAGTTTAGACGTGACAGTACTAATTTCGTGCGCCTGGCAGCGCGCCATCACGTCATTTTTTTTTTATAGTTTAAAGGGATAATCTGTGAGGGAGTTCTTTGCCCAGAAACCTGACAACGTCGCAGTAGCTACGGTGCCAATTTGTGTACAATGTCCGTTGTATTTACTAATAACAAGCGAATTAATTATAAAAACAAAGCTTTTTTGTACATGTAGAAATTGCCAGAGCATTTCAAACCGACTTAAGGTACTTAATACCGAAAATAATATATTTTTGTTGTAAATAATTATACATATGGCACCAATGTAAAGGGAGTAACCGCGGGTAGGACCGCCTGTTAGGATCTGTTTGACTATAGTAAGGCGATACATACTGCTCAAAGAGCCATTATTCCACTGAAACAACAGCATCGTCGTCTGGTTACATTCATATTTGTGTTTATAAGTCAGGTTGGCATTATTCAGGTGTGTTATTATAGTTTCCTCATTTAATTGTCACATGGTCTGTATATACGTATTTCATTAAAAAAAAAAAAAAAAAAAAAAAAAAAAAAAAAAAAAAAAAAAAAAGCAAGCAAGCTTGTAGTGACTGAATTATTAATTGACAGGTTGTAAATAATAGCACTACAGAACTAGTGCAATCGTATGAGGAGACTATTCATATTTTCATTACATCAATGATTATTGAGATCATAGTTAGCTGAATACAATTATTACAAAAATAGGCAATGGTATAAATCAACATAATACATAATTTAATACAGGCGGACATAATCATGATCCGGTTCGTTGTGCACTGGGAGCTAAGGTGTCTTGAGATCGCCTCGTACCCATACACAACGAACGTATTATAGTCTGCATGGTTGGTATCTAATTGAATATACTTAGTGGGTATTTCAAGAATGTCAGGGGGTAAGGAAATGTGATTTGTATATTAAGAGAGAGAGAGGTGAGAGAGAGATGGAGAGAGAGAGAGATAGGAGAGGGGGGGGGGGGCGAGGTGTAGATAGGAGAGAGAGGAGGATGTGATGACGGGAGAGAGAAGTGTGGATGGGAGAGTGAAGGACAGCGTTACACAGATACTCAGACCGCACAAAACTTGCGGTCATTACTAGGTGGTCAAACCTATATACTACTAGAGACAGGGATAGTTTACAGTAAAAAGAGAGAGAGAGAGAGATTAGTATATGGTGCATATACAGTATATATATATATATATATATATATATATATATATATATATATATATAT
The DNA here is from genome assembly GCA_032716605.1 of Paralithodes platypus. Taxonomy (NCBI): domain Eukaryota; kingdom Metazoa; phylum Arthropoda; class Malacostraca; order Decapoda; family Lithodidae; genus Paralithodes; species Paralithodes platypus. The sequence continues at coordinate 27,596,028 of CM064486.1, forward strand.
ATATATTCCTATGTGCATGAAGGAGACAATGGGAAGTGCAATGGGAGTTGAATCAGTTGCTGTTCGCTGATGACACAGCATTGGTGGCGGATTCTGATGAGAAACTGCAGCGGGTAGTCAAAGAGTTTGATGTGGTTTGTGGAAGGAGGAAACTGAAGGTGAACGTCAATAAATGTAAAGTAATGGTGTGTAATAGGGGAGAGCATAGGGTGAATCTAGATGTGAGGCTGGATTGGGAAATATTGAAACAAGTAGAGTGTTTTAAATATCTAGGAGGAACGATAAGCAGGAGTGGAGGTATGGAAGTGGAGGTAAAACAGAGAGTGTGTGTGTGGAGTTACTCGTAGAGACAGATTGAGGAATGAAGAGATACGTAGGAGAGTGGGGCAGCAGGAACATTTGTCAGCCAGAGTGGACAGAAGGGTGCTGAGCTGGTATGGTCATGTTGAACGAATGGGAGATGAAAGGCTTACAAAGAGAATATGTGAGTCAGGTACAAGGGGAGATAGAAGGGCAGGAAGGATCACGTAAACAGCCCTATTTTGGGTAAAAACACCCCGCTGGGCGGTACATATAAATAAACCGCATAGGCCGCTCGTAAGGTGTTAAATCAGATTTATTTGATTTAAATCATTTTTTATTTTTTTTATTAATTTGATGTTCTACATGACATCTAATTGCTACTTGATATTGTTTAGCATATTTATAACTAAAAAGAGATAGAATAAGTGAATTAAAAATGCATATAACATGAAATACAGATGAATTTACATCTTTTCTATTTCTGTGATGGACGTTTTCATATCAATAGGCTTATGTCTGTCTCGGCTAACTACTAACTAACGGTACTGTACCAATGAAGACACTAGGGGTAAAAACTATTAAGAGCAGTTTAATACAAAATTCCCATTCCAAGAAGAGTATTGTAACATCCTTTGTAAGCCTGTTTCATCCTGTTGAAACCTGTTCTGGGCTGTACCAGTGAGCACTAGCCTATAGGCTATAGCCCCCAGGCCTCTCAGTCTCAGTCAGTTACTACTGAGGCATCAAGCAGCAAAGATGTTGACTGTGCGACTGAACCCTTCAGGTAGAAAAATTAATCCAATTATGAACAATTAGGCCTACCTACAAAATCTGGTAAAGGGTGTCCGGCCAAATGCAAAGAATATCAGCAGAAGCTACAGTGGATTCCCCCGCACCACTCATTTAGTCTCATTATGATATAATTATACTACAATAATAAAATTGGTGTTCATAAAACCAATTTGCTTAATTTTTCTTCTTTCCCCTCTCGTTTTCAAATAATGATAAGGTTATGATTTAAATCAGTGATTTTTTTTTTAAATAATTTGATTTAAATCATGATTTAAATCAGTGATTAAAATCAACTTGATTTAAATCAAACAACCCTGCGAGATATCCCTTGGCGTTAATAGGTGGCGCGGTTATCGTTTTTATGAATGAGTGGGTGGAGGTAGGTGGTGGGGATAAGGGGTCGTAGAGTAGAATACAAGTCTGTTTCGCACGTGCGTGCGTGTGTGTGTTTACCTGGTATCAATTTCATTACATGACTTATCAAATTACAACTTTGTTTTTGCTACAGTGCATCATGACGATCAATTTCAGGAAGTAACTGCTCCCAGATATAGTATCATACAACCATTATATTCAGTCTCTATAACTAGCTGTTAGAATATCTCCCCCTCATCCCCTCCTTCCCCCCCCCCCCCCCCCCACACACCACACACGCCCCCACACACACACACACACACACACCCACACTCACACACACACACACACACACACACACACACACACACACACACACACACACACACACACACACACACACACACACACACACACACACACACACACACACCACACACACACACACACACATACACACACACACACACACACACACACACCACACACACACACACACACACACACACACACACACGGGAATGATTGTGCATATGGGCACACTACTTAAAATAATGATTATATGTATAAATAATTATTGTTCTATGCCATATATTACAGCAGTGATATATAATGTAATGTATACTGAATGAAATCTCGCCCCTTCCATTTATCTCTTCTTGTCATGGAAACTGTTTAAGGTTTGTTGAAAACCTATCTGTTTACCCAAATTGCCCATATTGTTATGCATGCACATATATTAGTTATATATCGTAGAGAAACTTCTAAGTCCGATATCATAGCCAGCCAACTACTTATGAAATAATTAGTCATGAATAGTAATTGGCGTTGGCATGTTTGTATACGGTTCGTATGTATAGTTTAGTGATTGGGGGCCATTATTTAATTTGAATATCATTGATAGCAAAGTATGCAAGGTGCATAGCCTACATATGTTTAAATATTTATAAGTATTAATGGTTATTTCAACACATTTATATTGTATCATTGGTGTTTACTTTGTGCATGGTTGGGATGGCAGCGATTATAGTTATATGCAACGACTATGACCAATCTTTATAGACAGGAAGATAACCATAATAGATAAAAGGTACGTGTTATCTCAGAACACATATTACTTACCATTCAAGAATGGATGTGGTGAGGTGGCACCAAAACACTTTGACAAATTTGATAACAAAACAATAACAATGATGAATAATCGAGCAATTACAAATTATTATCCCCATTACGTCTTCTAAGCGATCTTGCATCACTAGCATTATTCAATAAATATGTTTTCAAACTTGCGTATATTGTTCCACCTCTTCCCGTAGAACTAAGGCGGTTGACAATGCCCATGACCTAATAATTGCTCGTCCTCAATGCAGAACTTATATTATTTGGCACAATTAATTCGCTCCCCGAATTGCATCTCTCTGTATTTCCCTTCCTCCAAGTATCTTTCCACCAATCCTCAATCCGCAACAGCTCAAAAGCTAGTGTCAACATTTTTAATATGAATAAATGAGTTTTTTTCCGTCCTCCCTTTTTATGTTTAAAAACAAAACTAAAACCATACATATTACCTAATATACAAATTGTCAGATTTAAACACTAAATTCTATTATATTTTATTTTTTGCATATTCCAACAGTATATTAACCCGGGAAAGGCGCCAGGACTCTCAAGAGGTTTTACTGGACGAAGGCGCGGGATTCTTTAGCGGTTAGGGATAAACAATGCCTTTCAAAACACCCCACTGCACTCACTGGCACTAAAAACAAAGCAATATGTGATTAAGTGAAATAATTCCCCTCAATACCTCCTACCACTCCTCCACATGAGTCCCAATCATCACTACTATTGTCACCATAATCATTACTATTATCACAATCACCACTATTACATTCACCATCATCTCCCTAGTATCACCACCATCATTTGTTATCACTATACTTCAACAACTAAGTATTAATACACTCATCAAAATATTAAAATTTCACAACTACCTAAACATTATGTACTGTATATACTAAATATTCCTAAACACGATTCAATGTCCCTAATTTTGAGATTGGCTTTTACATATTCGAGTTCTCAAAGAATGTTAGTGCTTATTGTTCATAATTATAAAGATTACAGAAAAATCATAAAGAATATAGAATAATCAACATACGATATTAGCAGGATTATGACATTGGATCCGCACTACACAGACACACCATCACTGCTGTGATGTTTGGTGTACGGTAGTTTTACATTAATTTCAGGTTAGATATAATCAGAACTAAGCAATATACTTACATTATGTGCAGTTTTATATAAATTCCAGATAAGTTATAACCAAAATTTATATAGTGAAACTTATGTTTATAATCCAATACCTTGATTTATCAAAAAATACTTAATCACATGCTGTGATGTGTGAGTCCCTACGGCGCACACCCACCCACACAGACAGACACGGTGATTACAATACTACGCCATCCCTATGGGGGGCTACGTCATTCCTACCACTATCACTACCACAATCACCATCAAGTTCGCTACTGTGATAGGGGCACACACACAGAAGTGCACAGGTGGACAGACACACGCACACAATATGAATACAGTACTGCGGGGGCGACGTAATTTCACATAAACTTCCGCCATCGCTGCTAATTGGTGCGGCCAGAGTGCGCACTAGAGCAAAACCGCGATAAGTAATACAGAAGAACCTATTCTATTTCTATTTTATATACTCAGGCCCAATCCCCACTTTTCCTATTTTCCCCTCTTTTTCTTTTTGTTCTCTTATTTGGGGGGTGGCTGACTCAAGACAGAGCCAGAATAGGGATAACACAACAGAAAACAATGAACACACAAAAACAAAATACAAATTCACACACATCTAGGTCATCCAGAAAAATACCCAGAGACCAGGGTCACCAAGGTCCCTCCAGCACTTCCCCAGCCCCCGACCACCCGGAGAGGTTCCGATCTCGGCAGACAGACATGTAGCAGAGCTGAAACCACAAGCCCGCCCACCACACTTCCAGGCGCACCCTTCATATAAAACGTCTCCCCGGGTCAGGCGCCTGATGAACTATTATCTAGTCCAACTTGCGCCCGACCCCTTCCCCCAAATGACCAGTGTTCACTCATCTATTCACAAGCATTCTTCATTTATTCCTGTTTATTACCACTTCCCTTGCCTGATCTATAGTCATTCCTCTATAATCCAAAGCTTGTCTTACACAGTCTCTCTATCTCAATGGGGGTCTTCCTGCCCTTCTATCTCCACTTGTATCAGACTCACTTATTCTCTTTGTAAGCCTTTCATCTTCCATTCGTTCAACATGACAATACCAGCTCAGCACCATTCTGTCCACTCTGGCCGACAAATGTTCCTGCTGCCCCATTCTCCTATGTATCTCTTCATTCCTCAATCTGTCTCTACGAGTAACTCCACACATACTCCTCAAGCAGCTCATCTCCATCACATCCAGCTTTCCTCTCTCCTTTTCCTTCAGAGCCTATGTCTCAGCCCCATATATCACTGTTGGCACAACAATTCCTGGATACATTGCACTTTTTACTTTCATTCCTAGATTTATCGTCTTCCAAATACTTCCCATTGCTCCAAAAACCTTCCTTCCTTCACACACTCTCTGTTTTACCTCCATTTCTATACCGCCACTCCTGCTTATCGTTCCTCCTAGATATTTAAAACACTCTACTTGTTCTAACATTTACCCATCCAGCCTCACATCTAGATTCACCCTACGATCACCCCTATTACACACCATTATTTTACTTTTATTGACGTTCACCTTCAGTTTCCTCCTCCCACAAACCACACCAAACTCTTTGACTACCCGCTGCAGTTTCTCCTCTGAAGAACCAATGGGAGTTATTCTAATTGGCGCCTAGGCACCCAATTTGCCCACCTCTTTTGCCTACTTTTGCCACTTGTTGCGCACTTTTTTCCAAATAACACTGCTGTTTGGCAGTTTGGAATCATCTGCTGCTGCTGTCAGCATTGACAACCTGACCATGTAGGTCTGTAAGCGAACAGACAAGCAGTACTGTAGGCTTGTGCCATGGTCGCATTAATGAATACAATCTTTAAATAATTATAAAGGTTCTTTGTTAACAGTTAAATCGCCCGATCTTAGAAAAAAAAAAAAAAAAACATATTTCACCATCACTTCGCCTAATGTCCATTCTTATTTACTTCGTCCATGGTCAATTCCTTCAAAAATGGAGAAATACACCGTGTGCAATAAATATTTGAGTGGATTAACGGTCAAGCAGTCTTGTAGGCGAAATGACAGTTAGGCGAGGCTAACCAATTGAAGTATTGCTCGTAATTATCATTGTAAAAATCACCTACTAGGCAAGACAGAGAAAGGGGCGAGGGAACGTGAAAGTGATCCTGGACCCTAAGAATTGGAACTTTAAATGTTGTTTCTGTTCGGTGTCTGGCTCGAGTCGGTCACCCCCAACTATGGGGTATGTGCGTGTGTAAATACATACATACATCATAGTATGAGTCTATAAACATATACTGTATATGACAAACGTATGGAAACAGCAAACAATATAAACATTGAAAGAGTGTCCTTACCATGAGTTGAGTTCGTCCATGGTCAATATTCCACTAAAATGGGGAAAATATACAGTAATTGAATGGGAATATTACTCTACTGGATGAGTATCGGTCGCCTTGACGGGTGGTCGGGAGTGACAATCAATCACAGCACTCTGATAATCAGTGATGCGGATCAATCACAACACTTACTCGGCAATTATTTGTCGCCTAAGGTTTCAAAATGTTATATATTAATATTTGGTTTAACTCCGTCCCATTCCTGATGCTTTATAGTAATTCTAGATGCGTTAATTATAGTCATGGTTTAGCAGCTTTATAGGTGTTCGCAATACCAATAAAACACAAAAGCGAAACACGTGATAGCAGAGGTTTATGTGTATACTCATTAAGCCATAATATTTGCTTACCTTAAATCCACTATAGTAGACCAATATGCCCTGTTTTGTGAGACGTTGAAGAAGACCTAGGTCGTGTTACTGATATTGAAGATTAGTTAGTTAAAATACGACTTTAGAGGCAATCGACCCATGAGGATCATATGAAGCCCACCTTAAAGTTAAGAACATAAGATCGGATTCCCCAAGACCCCCCCCCCCCAAGTTAATACCCCCAGGTATACTGGGATTATAAACCCGGAGGTTGTCCCGCTCGAGAACCCCAGACGTCTTCCTTAATCATGACGAGGACTGGAGCCTCTGTACGAGAACCCCAGACCCTTCTGATATCGAAGAGGACCTCCTCGCACTTATAAAGGGCTAAGGGAACTTCCCCAATGCTTCGAGAAACTGATCCTGTAGGGGACGACTAACATTCGAAACGTGTGCCAGATTGGACACACAAAGACTAAATAAGGAAAACAAATTCGACAGCAAATTATGTAAAACCCAAAATAGCTAGCGTGATCGTTAGTTGCTATGGGAACAAAGGGCGGTAATTAGACCTCTGCTGATATTGGAGATATGGGATGGGCGAGAAATATTAGGTATGCATTATATAACATCGATTTAATTAATTTCATAATAAAAAGCTTATATTATTATTAATACTATTATAATCATCGTTTTTGTCCATGGGAATGTTGCCATAGTTAGCATCCTAATTATATTGACCCCTTCCTTATTATTAGTGTATTACTTATAACTTTATTATAATAATTAGTGTCACAATTATGTTGCAATACTAATACGGAAGAACTCAATATAACTAGGATGCTAAATAGTTTTGCCCAATTTCAAAGCGGCATACCCAACTTTGCGATGGGTTACCATCATCAATGCTATTGCCACCATCATCACTACTACTAGCACCATCATCGCTACTACAGTCACAATCACTACTACTATTAAAATCATCACTACTAATTTCACCATCATCACTAGTAGTCACCACCATCACTGCTACTTTCACTATCGTGCCATTATCACTACTGGCATTATTATCACTACATCTATCACCATCATCACTAGTATTATCACCATCATCATTACTCTGACCATAATCCATACTATTAATACCATCCCTGCTACTGTCATCATCAGTACTATCACCATCATCACTACTACTATTACCAATCTCCTCGAAAACAACTCACCCGAACGTTTTCTCTCCTCGAAATGAAGTCGCCTATGATTATATTTTGTGATTTTTTATTTAACTAACCTCAAATAAACTAACTAATCTTATCCTAATCTAACTCAACCTAACCTAACCTAACCTATCCAAATCGGAGCTAGTCCCTCATACAAATGCGGGACGAGTTGTTATCGGGGCGAATAAGGATTGATGAAAAGATACTCGGAGGAAGGAAATTACAGATAGATAAGGTTCGGGGAGTAAATTTATTGTGCTAAATATAAGTTCTGCATTGAGGACGAGCAATTGTTAGGTCATGGGCATTGTCAACCGCCTTAGTTCTACGGGAAGAGGTGGAACAATATACGCAAGTTTGAAAACATATTTATTGAATAATGCTAGTGATGCAAGATCGCTTAGAAGACGTAATGGGGATAATAATTTGTAATTGCTCGATTATTCATCATTGTTATTGTTTTGTTATCAAATTTGTCAAAGTGTTTTGGTGCCACCTCACCACATCCATTCTTGAATGGTAAGTAATATGTGTTCTGAGATAACACGTACCTTTTATCTATTATGGTTATCTTTCTGTCTATAAAGATTGGTCATAGTCGTTGCATATAACTATAATCGCTGCCATCCCAACCATGCACAAAGTAAACACCAATGATACAATATAAATGTGTTGAAATAACCATTAATACTTATACATATTTAAACATATGTAGGCTATGCACCTTGCATACTTTGCTATCAATGATATTCAAATTAAATAATGGCCCCCAATCACTAAACTATACATACGAACCGTATACAAACATGCCAACGCCAATTACTATTCATGACTAATTATTTCATAAGTAGTTGGCTGGCTAGGATATCGGACTTAGAAGTTTCTCTACGATATATAACTAATATATGTGCATGCATAACATTATGGGCAATTTGGGTAAACAGATAGGTTTTCAACAAACCTTAAACAGTTTCCATGACAAGAGATAAATGGAAGGGGCGAGATTTCATTCAGTATACATTACATTATATATCACTGCTGTAATATATGGCATAGAACAATAATTATTTATACATATAATCATTATTTTAAGTAGTGTGCCCATATGCACAATCATTCCCGAGCTGTGAAAGTTGGTGTTGTAGAGTGAGTAGAAGACGAGAAGGGTGTGTGTGTGTGTGTGTGTGTGTGTGTGTGTGAGAGAGAGGGAGGGAGGGGATGAGGGGGAGATATTCTAGCAGCTAGTTATAGACTGAATATAATGGTTGTATGATACTATATCTGGGAGCAGTTACTTCCTGAAATTGATCGTCATGATGCACTGTAGCAAAAACAAAGTTGTAATTTGATAAGTCGTGTAATGAAATGGATACCAGGTAAACACACACACGCACGCACGTGCGAAACAAGCTTGTATTCTACTCTACGACCCCTTATTCCCACCTCCTACCTCCACCCACTCATTCATAAAAACGATAACCGCGCCACCTATTAACGCAAAGGGATATCTCGTGGATGTCGCACGACTTATGCTAGTGACTGTGCATTAACTCATGAGAGAAACATTATATTTTTATGTTAGCTACTCGCTAATATATTGAATTGAATTTCGATTAACAGTGTCCGTAAATATTGTGATACATTAGTCTTGAACAGTCTTGTATTACTGTATGCAAATAAATTTGATTGTAAGCTACTGTTTATTTCATTTGTTCATATCATTATGTACAGTCAGAAACCGCAGTTTCTGAGACACCTGGATAGGGCCTGGACATTGGGCGTGTTTTGTTTCTGGACAACAGCCCACTTTAAATTTCACAAGGCCGCATACGTACGAACACACTTTTCGAACCAATAGATGCTTCACTCAGTCTGTCATGTAAAATTATTGTGCTGTTGTTATGCTACGATACGATTCATACTACAGAATCTGATAAATACATTACACAAATACCATTGTTTGTTATTCCCTCCTATATCTAGATTTAACACGGATAGCTATTACAGAGTTAAGAATGTAAAGAAACACTACCGAACCGCAGTCAATGGACAGGCTTTCGTTGTGTGTGTGTGTGTGTGTGGTGACAGAGAGAGAGAGAGAGAGAGAGAGAGAGAGAGAGAGAGAGAGAGAGAGAGAGAGAGAGAGAGAGAGAGAGAGAGAGAGAGAGAGAGAGAGAGAGATTCATCAGACGTCATCAATAGTAGTTACTATTAAACACATACCGGTACTCGCATATAATATATAATTTCTTTTATCATGCCACTAACCTCGCTACACTGTGCAAACATTGCAATATATCAGATGCTATAATACTAACATCGAAAAGGTATATATAGCCATTGCTAAACGTAATATCACGATGCGATTCTTATATAGCCTTTACCCTTTAAAATTGTATATACATTTATTACTAAATTTACTAAATGTATTACTAAACCGAATATATAAACCTATCAGCGTCCGAGGCTTAACTTTGTGTGGTATATATCACTACTGATAACTCATTGCTGTTGCACACCAGAATTTCATAACCAGATGATAACATGTAATATTACATTGCATAGTTTGTTGTGTTGTATGTCATGGAGCAAACACTTCTGTTTTTTAGTCAAATTAGTGTGTGTCACCTACTGTAGGGCATTATGTCTATTACAACACACACACACACACCTAAATCCTGTTCATTCACTGTGCAATTTGGAAGTATTTATTTTCATTTTTGTTTCTTAAAACCTGTTGTAATATTTGTGTCCGTATTTACTGTGGATACATAAGGGAATGTAATAAAGGTATTTTTGTAATTTGTATATCCACAAATATATGAATGCGGATCATAGCATAGCAGCAACATTATAATTTTACATGGCAGACTGAGTGAAGCATCTATTGGTTCGAAACGTGTGTTCATAGGTATGCGGCCTTGTGATAGTTAATTAAAGTGGGCTGTCTTCCAGAAACGATGCGCTCCATATGTCCGGGTCCTATCAAAGTGTCTCATAAATTGTGGTTTCTGACTGTACAACAGGACGCACATGCATATTAATTAATTATCTGATCTTGGCATTATATGATTCTTTTAGCCTATGTTTTGAAAAGCTGTGTCTAAACAGTAAGCTACAACTATAGTCTATAACCTACAACATATTATAGTTTTAGCTTTCTAGGTCTTTGTTTAAAGGTTTTAGAGGGAAAAAATCAAACCAATGCTAAATTCATATGATAAAAGTTAGCTGTTAACTGTTATCGTTAGCTTCCACTAATTTATTTAGCGATTTAGCGTTATCGAAGCTGTTAACTGTTATCGTTAGCTTCCACTAATTTATTTAGCAATTTAGCGTTATCGAAGTTAACGTTTTAAGTTAGCTGATTAGCGGTTATCTCAGCTACCGGTAACTGTTTGGTTAGCTGTGCCCACCACTGGTACCGTCAGAGCGGAAAAGAAGAGTAAAAGACGAGGAAGTGAAATTGTTGGAGAGGTTTTTTAGCTAAATGCAAAAAAGCTTGGGAAGAGCTAAGGTTGGAAAGTTCAGAGCATTTGTTATTGATAAAAGAAATTTTGGCGAGTCGAAGAACAGATTTGGCTTGATTCCGGGCAGAGACATATAAAGTACGGGATTCCTGAGTTTGAAGGCGACGGTACCGTTTGAATGCATCCTCCTTACTGGGAACCCGCAGTAGAAGAAGAGTGAGTAAACCAAGATTTTTGTGAGTTAGTCTGAGAAAAAGAGATTGGGATGTATGCTTCCATGACCGAAAGGATTACCTCAGTAATGCGCTCGGCACTCTCTGAGGGTCGTCGTCTCCCCCGTCCACGGCAACAAAAATAATTCCATGGGAAATCAAAGAAGTACTGCCGTAGAGCCTCCCAGTTGGCAGCGCCAAAGTGCAACAAGCGCAGCCGGCTGGGGGTGTCAGAAGGCCGTACCGTACTGGAAAAACAGGACAGGTGAGATAAGGCTATGATCGGAGGAGCCCAACGGAGAGAGAAGATTTACAACATAAGCATAAGGATTAGAGGTTAGAAATAAATCAAGGATGTTGGGCCGATCTCCAGGACGGTCCAGGATATGGATGGGTTGCTGAACTAACTGCTCTAGGTCATTTAGGATAGAAAAGATGTAGGCTTGTTCACCAGGTTGGACAGTGAAATTAGAAGAGAGCCATTGGTGGTGGTGAACATTGAAATCTCCTAAGATGGAGATTTCAGAGAAGGGAGAGATGAATAGAATGTGTTCCACTATAAGATAGTCAAAGAATTTTGGGTAGACAGTAGAATTAGGGGAGATACACAACACAGATAAATTTAGTGAGAGAGTTACAAGATACTTTAAGCCAGATACAGATGGGGAGGTATGGCAGAGTGGTCTTTCCACTGGACTGGTAATCCTGGTAGTTTGCTCACATTCAACCTGTCCCAAAGAAGGGTGACCGCTCTCAACCCTCCAACTATCGTCCAATTGCTCTTATCTCTTGTCTTTCTAAAGTTTTTGAAACTATTCTTGCTTCCAAATTTCTTAAGCATTTCTCTTCTCATAATCTGCTCTCAGATCGCCAGTATGGCTTCCTTAAGGGTCGCTCTACTGGTGATCTTCTTTCATATCTTACTAACTCTTGGTCATCCTCCTTTCGGGACTTCGGTGAGACTTTTTCTATTGCACTAGACATATCGAAAGCCTTCGATAGAGTCCTGGCATAAATCTTTATTTCTAAACTACCCTCCTTCGGTTTCTATCCCTCCATCTGGTGCCTTTTGTCTCTAATTTCCTTTCCGGCCGTTCCATAGCTGCG
>CM064486.1:27608532-27841032 GCA_032716605.1 Paralithodes platypus
AAGAAGAGAATTAAATGGAAGGGGCGAGATGTCATTCAGTATACATTACATTATATATCACTGCTGTCCTATATGGCATAGAACAATAAACTTATTTATACATATAATCATTATTTTTAAGTAGGTGTGCCCATATGCCTACAATCATATCCCGAGGCTGTGAAAGTTGGTGTTGTAGAGTAGAGGTAGAAGACTCAGAAGGGTTTGGTGTGTGTTGTGTGTGTGTGCTGAGAGAGAGAGGGAGGGAGGGGATGAGGGCGGGGGGTGGGGGGGGGAAAAAAAAAAAATATTCTAGCAGGCTCTTATAGAGACCTGAATATAATGGTTGTATGATACTATATCTGGGAGCAGTTACTTCCTGAAATTGATCGTCATGATTGACTGTAGCAAAAACAAAGTTGTAATTTGATAAGTCGTGTAATGAAATTGATACCAGCGTAAAACCACACAAGACGTACACGCACGTGCCGCAAACAAGCGTGTTATTCTACTCTACGACCCCTTATTCCCACCTCCACCTCCACCCCCTCATTCATAAAAAGACGATAACCGCGCCACCTATTAACGCAAAGGGATATCTCGTGGATGTCGACCGACTTATGCTAGTGACTGTGCATTAACTCATGAGAGTAAACATTATATTTTTAATGTTAGCTACTCGCTAATATAATATGATATGAATTTCGATTAACAGGGGTTTTTGCCCGTGCCGTAAATATTGTGATACATGAGTCTTTGAACAGTCTTAGTATTACTGTATGCAAATAAACTGTGATTGTAAGCTACTGTTTATTTCATTTTGTTTCATTATCATTATGTACAGTCCGAAACCGCAGTTTCTGAGACACCTGGATAGGGCCTCCTGGGACATTGGTCGTGTTTGATGTTTCTGGACAAACCGCCCACTTTAAATTTCACAAGGCCGCCATACGTACGAACACACTTTTCGAACAATAGATGCGTTTCACTCAGTCTGTCATGTAAAAATTATTGGTGCTGTTGTTATCGCTACGATACGATTCAATACTACAGAATCTGATCAAATACATTAAACAAATACCATTGTTTGTTATTCCCTCCTATTATCGAGATTTAACACGGATAGATATTTACAAGAGTTTACGAATGTAAAGAAACACTACCGAACCCGGGCAGTCAAGGACAGGCTTTCGTCAACCTGTGTGTGTGTTGTTTCGTTGAGAGACGGAGAGAGAGAGAAGAGAGAGAGAGAGAGGATGAGAGGAGGATCGGAGAGAGAGAGAGAGAGATGAGAGAGAGAGAGAAAATAGGTAGGAGAGACAGGAGAGACGAGAGGACTTGTGAGGGAGATGAGAGAATGGAAGAGCAGGGGAGAGAAAATATTGAGGATAGGGAGGAAAAGATGAGAAGGAAGAAGAAGTAGTAAGAGATTGGGAGCATAGGGGTGAGAGAATGTAGAGGAGGGAGATAGGACGGTGGAAGGAAAGACGGAGAGAGATCGGGAGAGAGAGCGAGAAGAGAGAGAGAGCAGAGATTCATCAGACGTCAATCAATAGTAGTTACTATTAAACACATACCGGATACTCGCATATACTATATAATTTCTTTTATCATGCCACCTTAACCTCGCTACACTGTGCAACACATTGCAATATATCAGGATGCCTTAATATACTAACAGCGAAAAGGTATATATAGCCATTGCTAAACGTAATTATCACGATTGGCGATTCTTATATAGCCTTTACCCTTTAAAATGTATATTAGCATTTATTACTCTAGAATTTACTAAATGTATTACTAAACCGAAATATATAAACCTAATCAGCGTTCCGAGGCTTAAACTTTGTGTGGTATATATCACTACTGATAACTCATTGCTGTTGCACACCAGAATTTGCATAACCAGATGATAACCCTGTAATATTACATTGCATGGTTTGTTGTGTTGTATGTCATTGGAGCAAACACTTCTGTTTTTTTTAGTCAAATTAGTGCTGTGTCACCCTACTGTAGGGCATTATTGTCTATACAACACACACACACTAAATCCTGTTCTTCACTGTGCAATTTTGGAAGTATTTATTTTGCATTTTGTTTTCTTAAAAACCTGTTGTACTATTTGTGTCCGTATTTGAATGTGGATACATTAAGGGAATGTAATAAAGGTATTTTTGGTAATTTGTATATCCACAAAATATATGAAGGCGGTGCGGATCATAGCATAGCAGCAATCATTATCATTTTACATGTGCAGAACGGAGTGTGAAGATATCTATTGTTCCCGGAAACGTGTGTTCATAGGTATGCGGCCTTGTGATAGTTAATTAAAGTGGGCTGTCTTCCAGAAACGATGCGCTCCATATGTCCGGGTCCTATCAAAGTGTCTCATAAATTGTGGTTTCTGACTGTACAACAGGACGCACATGCATATTAATTAATTATCTGATCTTGGCATTATATGATTCTTTTAGCCTATGTTTTGAAAAGCTGTGTCTAAACCAGGGGTTCTTAACCTTTTTAGCACCGCGCCCCCCTTTGGTCAGGACTGTATTCATGATGCCCCCCCCCCCCCCCCACACACGCCTCTGATACCTAGAACACTATGTTTTGTCATCCATTCCATATGGATGCTTAAGACGCAAGATACTGTAAAAAGGGCGAAAAAATAACCATTCTGCATGCAAGGATTAAACCTGATTAATGGTTTTATGTCAACACTACATGTGGTTGCTCGGAATGACGGTTGTGAATTTGTCCTATCAAAGTTTCTTATTTATATATATCTTTGCGATTACCCTGTATGCATTTGAATGGCCTAGCCCTATTTTGAACTTTGATTATCCCACGCCCCCCCTAGTATTGTCAAACGCCCCCCTAGGGGGGCGCGCCCCCCAGGTTAAGAACCACTGGTCTAAACAGTAAGCTACAACTATAGTCTATAACCTACAACATATTATAGTTTTAGCTTTCTAGGTCTTTGTTTAAAGGTTTTAGAGGGAAAAAATCAAACCAATGCTAAATTCATATGATAAAAGTTAGCTGTTAACTGTTATCGTTAGCTTCCACTAATTTATTTAGCGATTTAGCGTTATCGAAGCTGTTAACTGTTATCGTTAGCTCACTAATAATTTATTTAGCAATTTAGCGTTATCGAAGTTAACGTTTTAAGTTAGCTGATTAGCGGTTATCTCAGCTACCGGTAACTGTTTGGTTAGCTGTGCCCACCACTGGTACCGTCAGAGCGGAAAAGAAGAGTAAAAGACGAGGAAGTGAAATTGTTGGAGAGGTTTTTTAGCTAAATGCAAAAAAAGCTTGGGAAGAGCTAAGGTTGGAAAGTTCAGATGCATTTGTTATTGATAAAAATTTTGGCGAGTCGAAGAACAGATTTGGCTTGATTCCGGGCAGAGACATATAAAGTACGGGATTCCTGAGTTTGAAGGCGACGGTACCGTTTGAATGCAACCTCCTTATGGGACAGCAGTAGAAGAAGAGTGAGTAAACCAAGATTTTTGTGAGTTAGTCTGAGAAAAAGAGATTGGGATGTATGCTTCCATGACCGAAAGGATTACCTCAGTAATGCGCTCGGCACTCTCTGAGGGTCGTCGTCTCCCCCACGGCAACAAAAATAATTACATGGGAAATCAGAGAAGTGCTGTCTTAGAGCCTCCTAGTTGGCAGCGCCAAAATGCCACAAGCGCTGCCGGCTGAGGGGTCAGAAGGCCGTACCGTACTGGAAAAACAGGACAGGTGAGATAAGGCTATGATCGGAGGAGCCCAGGAGAGAGAAGATTTACACATAGCATAAGGATTATAGGTTAGAAATAAGTCTAGAATGTTGGGCCAATCTCCAGCGGTCCAGATATGGAGGGTTGCTGAACTAACTGCTCTAGATCATTTAGGACAGGAAAGATGTAGGCTTGTTCACCAGGTTGGACAGTGAAATTAGAAGAGAGCCATTGGTGGTGGTGAACATTGAAATCTCCTAAGATGGAGATTTCAGAGAAGGGAGAGATGAATAGAATGTGTTCCACTATAAGATAGTCAAAGAATTTTGGGTAGACAGTAGAATTAGGGGAGATACACAACACAGATAAATTTAGTGAGAGAGTTACAAGATACTTTAAGCCAGATACAGATGGCGAGGTATGGCAGAGTGGTCTTTCCACTGGACTGGTAATCCGATGGACCCGGGTTCGAATCACAGTATGTCAATGGGAAGATATTATTGGGATGGAATTTGTGCTGTACCTAGTTTCAGTGCATTACCACAACACACCGAAATGCCAAAAAAATACTCTCATTGTTCCCTGATTAAATAGCACTATGAATATTCCCAATTCAAAATATGCTACAGGGGGGCAATGCCTAGTGAGTTAATTGCTCAATAGGTGGCGTTCGGAAAGTGAGGGTCCAAGTCTGGGATATCAGACTGTGAAGCGCAGAGACGAACCAGCTTCAGATAGGCAGTTGCTTCGAACCGTGAATGGGTGCTTTGCATTATGTATATATTATATATATATATATATATATATATAGTATATAATATATATATATATATTATATATATATATATATATATATATATATATATATATATTTATTAGTGGCCCCTTCATCATTGACGATATGCCTTAAACATTAATGGCACTCTTTGAACCCAAAGGGGAGTGTTCAAAACACCCGCCCCCGAAGCATCAGAGACCAATCATCGTAAGTGTACACTCGGCCGCAATTCCGCGTGGGCCACCTAGTCATAGGGTTTGGGTAAATCCGTTGTGTAGTTTGTTCGCTCTGAATATAGTAAGATCTCACACTCCCCTCCCGGAATCAATCGAAGATTTTGCCCCATAGATGGCGCAGCTTGATGGGAAGGGAGGGAGCTTGTCGTAGTGTTAAAAGGGTAGGACACAATGGGAGGAGGTGACGTTCTATAACATACAGTGACGAATGTTAAACTTATTTACTTCTACTTGTTCATACAATAATGTTCCCGAAACTAATTCGTAATGAACAGTAGATTCCCTCTTTCAGTAACTGAAACGTCACTCTCACTCTCTCTCTGCAGTTGACGAAGTATCTAAGCTGGCCCCTACTAATACAATGTACGTCATCCACGTTGGATCCAACGATGTACAGCGAACCCGGTCGGAAGATTTGCTTTTAAAGTACCAGCAGCTGATCAAGTCGTTTAAGGAGAAGTCATCAAGGATCATCGTCTCGGGAATCGTCCCCCGGCTTGGTGTAGAGAGCCGATTTTACAACATAGCCACCAGCATAAATCGTTGTCTAGCAAACCTCTGCAGGAAGGAAAACGTGGGATTCGTCGACACCTGGGACAATTTCTACTACGATGACTATTTGTTTTCGGACGATGGAGTTCATCTGAACCAGGTGGGAGCAGCACGTTTTGGGCGTCTTCCCAACGATGCGGTGAAGGATTTTCGGAGAAGAAATCGACTCAGCACAGGACAACCAGGAAGGAGGACAGAAGACAGCGAGGGCGGCAACCTGCGAAGGAATTAAATGCTAATCTGTCAAGAACCGCGAATTTGGATAAAGCTCCACCAACACGACCCAAATTCAAAACCGCCAGGGATAACGACCGAGGACCGATGTCAGCCATGAATGTAAATGTAGATCCGATCAGAACCAAAAATTTGATTAAAGAACGTTCTGTGAGTTCTAAAACCGCAACTTTAAAGGTTTTCTATGCTAACGCTCGTAGCATACGCAATAAATTTTCAGATTTAGAGGAACTAGTGTTTACTGAAAATTATGATGTGATTGGTATAACAGAATCTTGGCTCAATACAGTACATAGAGACTTGTTAGCAGAGTATTCACTTCCCGGTTATGTAATGTTTGAGAAAAGCCGAATAAATAAAAATGGAGCTGGCGTTTTATTTTATATCAAAGAAAGTCTTAACCCGACCCTCTTGTCAAAACCTCAAAATGTGAACGTCGACACATCTTTTGTGCTAATAAAGAATAATATAGGTACAAAACTAATACTTGCATTAATATACAGACCTCCAGCTCAATCAGTGCAAACTGACCGAGAAATTTATGAACAAATTGCAGATGTAAGTAACTCACAAGATACCGTATTTTTTGGCGACTTTAATTTACCTGTGACCAAGTGGGGCGATACTCTTACTTCACACTCCGGACATGACTTGTATACGAACTTGCAAGAGAGTTCGCTTTATCAATTTGTTCAAACACCGACCCGTGGTAATAACGTTCTTGACATTGTACTTGCAACAAAAGAAGAATTAATAGAGAATTTGAATGTTGGTGATGAATTCAGTAACAGCGACCATCGTACGATAAACTTTCACTTTAAACTTTACTAGTAACGAACCAAATAGTAGCATCGAAAAAGTCCCTAATTTCAAGAAAGCAAACTTCCATAAACATAGAGCTATGTTTAAAGAAACTGACTGGAGCTTTTTAATTAACAATAACGACATAAATACATCTTGGAAGTTATTCAAAACCACTTACCTAAAAGCAGTGCAAGACTGCATACCATCGAAAATACGGCGTCCAGGCCATAATAATAAGCCCAAATGGTGGAATAAAGATATTTCAAACTGCCTGCTTGCTAACAAATTTGGCTAATGATAGATTAAAAATCCTCACAAAATGACGAACGGGTGAAATTTGTAGAGCTACGACGCAAAGCCAAAAAGTTAATTAAGCAAAGTAAAAAGACCCTAGAGTTACATATTGCGAATCAAGTAAAACAAACCCGAAAGATTCTATAGTTATATCAGAAGAAAAAAAAAGTAGTTACTTCAACTGTTTGGACCGTTAGTGATGAAAATGGAGAATACACCAAAGACGAAGTACAAATGGAGTAATGCCCTCAATACCTTCTTTGCATCAGTTTTTACAACAGAAGACCTCAGTGATATCCCTACACCATCGCCGATTCAGATTGATAATTCAGATGTTCTAAGCAATATCAACGTTACAGAGAGAGAAGTATTGAATTGTTTAGATAAACTCAAGGTAAATAAAACGCCTGGACCTGATACAATCTCGCATAGAGTTCTAAAGGAAGCTAAGGATGAGCTCTCCAAACCACTGACATTACTATTCAATAAATCCTTGCAGTCTGGAACTATGCCTGATCAGTGGAAGATAGCCAACGTAACACCGATATTAAAAAAAGGCAGCAAATCCCTACCCAGTAACTATCGTCCAATTAGCTTAACCTCGGTTGTATGTAAAATGCTAGAAACGGTCATAAGAGACAGACTCGTAAATCACTTAGAGGAAAAATAACATACTTAAAGATACTCAACACGGCTTTCGTAAAAAACGTTTCTGTTTAACAAACCTCTTAGACTTCTTCCACGATATCCTCAACCTCTACGATGAGAGTAAAGCTGTTGATATTATATACCTTGATTTTCAAAAGGCCTTTGACAAAGTTCCCCACAAACGTTTACTGCTAAAACTAAAAGCGCATGGAATACAAGACGGTGTGTTGAAATGGATAGAAAATTGGCTCAGCGACAGAAAGCAAAGAGTAGTCATAAACGGTAAGGCATCTAAATGGACCAATGTAAGTAGCGGGGTACCCCAGGGATCGGTACTAGGACCAATTATCTTTCTAATTTACATCAACGACATAGATGAGGGTCTCACCTGTACAATCTCAAAATTTGCTGACGATACAAAAATTGCAAATAGCGTACTCTCAAAAGATCAAGTTGACGATATGCAACACAATCTAGATAAATTGTCACATTGGGCCCAAATTTGGCAAATGAGTTTCAATGCGGATAAATGTATAAGTACTAAATATCGGATACCTAAATGAGAAAGCAAACTATTCGATGAATGGCACTCAGCTTAAGAATGTAAACAGAGAAACCGATCTGGGAGTAACAATATCGAGTAACCTAAAACCGAGTCAACAATGTTCAGAAGTTGTTAAGAAGGCAAACAAAATAATTGGCTTTATAGGCAGATCATTTGAGCATAAATCCAAAGACGTAATCCTAACCCTTTACAATTCCTTAGTCCGCCCTCTTCTGGAATACTGCGTTCAATGCTGGTGCCCTTATTACCAAAAAGACAAACAAGCTAGAACGACTTCAACATAGAGTTACCAAAATGATACCTAGCCTAAAGAACAAACCATACGAAGAGCGTCTTAGAGAATTAAATCTATTTCCTTTAACCCAGCGCAGATTAAGAGGTGACTTAATTCAAGTGTTCAAAATCATCAAAGGCATCGACAATATGAACTGTAGTAAGTACTTCACTATCGACCAATCTAATTACACGCGGGGAAACGGTTGCAAAATTATTGGTAAATCTTTTAACTCACACGAATCTAAGAATTTCTTCTTCAATCGAGTTGTCAACTTGTGGAATGGGCTTCCCCGAGACGTTATAGACTGCAGCACCGTTGATTCATTTAA
This sequence comes from Paralithodes platypus, assembly GCA_032716605.1. NCBI lineage: Eukaryota > Metazoa > Arthropoda > Malacostraca > Decapoda > Lithodidae > Paralithodes > Paralithodes platypus. The sequence continues at coordinate 27,616,956 of CM064486.1, forward strand.
ATTCCGCCTAGACAAATATCTCGCATCAAACCCGCGACTGACTGCGTTTGTAAATGAATAACTTTATTTTATCCTCCCCTCAGTTACTAACCCATATGTCCCCTACTAACTTCCTAGTCCTGCCACGTTAGTGGCAGGGCAGTAGTTCCCTTTCCAATGTTCCCTTACCCACTCTAAACCACTGTTTGGACACTTGATCCTCAGTGTTTTGGAGGACAAGCAGCCTAGAAGAGTCACTAGATCTGTTGTTGCTTGATTTCCTTTGTACTCCTTTGTACTCTCTCTCTCTCTCTCTCTCTCTCTCTCTCTAGGTTATAAGAGGTATACAGAATGTTGAAAGTAACACTATTATATATATCCATTTACACCTTTAACCTGACAAGCGCGATATAGACGTAGATGCTAGGGTAGTTATTTGTGCATTTCTAGCCCTGGATTCTGACAGAATTCGTTATATTTACAATATAAACCATTATTTGTTTTCGGTATGCTTTTATTTTACATATATGATGTATATATGAACCTTCAAGAGTGCTAAAATAAGTGGGAAAAGCATTTGGGTGGTGAAAAACGAAGATATTGGCCACCCGGTCATAATCTCAGGCGAGAGAGAGAGAGAGACAGGCAGCCTCCCCTCTCGCTGTCTGGGAGTCAACTGAGAAGAGACGGGGCGGTGTGTGCCGGGGTGTCTGGGTGTTGCATAACGATCTTTTATGCAACCCACATTGTGCTACATTATCGCGGGAGAGAAAAAATAACCGATAAATGATGATAATAAGAGGAAAAATAGGTGATAATTGAGGAGGGGAGGGAGGGGGGGAATAAGGTGGGGAAGGAGGGGAGGGGGGTGGGTGAGATTTACATGGATGAGTACTGGAGGGGAATTATCTCACCTAGAGACAAATTCCTTTGTTTTGATAGGCCCTTTTTTTTTATGGAAGGCTTTTTTTATGGTCCTGCTTCCGTGAGGCCTATCGCGTTCCCTATAGGAAGCCTTCCGTGAGGCCTATCGCGCTTGCCGGGTTAATGAATCACATTATGAAATTTATTCCGCAATATGATGAGAACTTGAGAAGAATATATTTTGAAGTAGCACCACGAAAGTTATACTGACGCGGCCATGTATAATTATCCACCTTCCTCTCCCTCTCCGAGCTCGGACTTTTTTCTATCCTATAGTCTATTTTTCCCCAGCTCAGGGTAAATTGTCATGTTTCTATCTTTGTTACTCGGCTATAAGGTAGATTTTGTAGCGAAAGATAATGTTTATTCTGAAAACTTGGCACTAATATGACACACAGCCATAGTAATTTCATATATTTCCATTAAGTATCGAGAAATCAGCTAATAAGAGATTCAATTTACGATCAGCTGGGAAAAAATAATAGTATAGTTGTCACTAAGGGATGGAGGGACGTAAGGGTGGCGAGGTTACTAACAAGGTGGGTGGAGGAGTTGTGGTGGGATTGTTTAGACTGGTGGATGAATGTATAATAACTAAATTTAGGATATTTCAGTGTGTGTGTGTGTGTGTTTTTTTCTTCTATGTGATTGAGGGAGGCAAAAAGGCATAACTGCCTATAGCGAGTGCGTAGTTGAAAGAGTGACAGGGCCAAAATCAAGGGACGTTCGAGCCAAAATGCCTGGACACACGGAGTTTGAAGCAATTTAAGTCATAGGAAGAGGGAAAGACTGATTCTGGGAGAGAGTTCCAGAGCTCAGCTGTTAAGTAGAAGAAAGTTTGAGAGTAACGTTTCACTCTTGGGTTGGAGAGTTGCACAGAGTAGGGGTGGGATTGAGTTGCAAGACGGGTACCACGTGCCCTACGTAAAGGAGGTGGTATGCACTGGGATAGCTCTGAGGAAACTGATTATATAGTAGCGATAGAATAGCGAGAGAGATGCAACATTGCGGCGGAGAGAGAGAGATTGCAGAGAGTTGGTGAGTGGACGGGAGTTAATGATACGAAAGGCCTTCCTTTCAAATTTGTCTAGGAGAGCAGTGTGAGAGGAACCTCCCCACACATGTGAACAATACTCAATACAAGGGCGCACTATGCCCCTGTACAGAGCAAGAAGCTGTGCAGGGGAAAAGAACCCGCTTAGGCGGTTGAGCACACCCAGCTTCTGGGAGGCTGCCTTAGCAAGACTGGTAATATGGTCCTTCCAAATGAGAGCAGAAGAAAAAAGAGACACCAAGAATATTGAGAGAAGATGAAGGGTTGATTTTTGTATTGTTGAAGAATAAGGGATAGTCCGCTGGGAGATCCTGACGGGTAGATAGATGGAGAAATTGGGTTTTGGAAGCATTAAAGTTAACAAGGTTTTCTCTGCCCCAATTGGAAATAGTATTTAGATCAGAATTTAAGAGTTCTATGGCTTCATTACGTTTGTCGTTGAGGGATTGCTGGCTGGGGCGTTCTGAAAAACTAATGGAGTAGTGCAAGGTTGAGTCGTCTGCGTATGAATGGATGGGAATTAAGGTACAGTTAAGGAGATCATTTATAAAAATTAGAAAGAGAGAATTGGAGATAGGACAGAGCCCTGAGGAACACCGGAGTTTATAGGGTGAGGAAGTGAACAATGGCCGTCCACAACTGCGGCTATGGAACGGCCGGAAAGGAAATTAGAGACAAAGGCACAGATGGAGGGATAGAAACCGAAGGAGGGTAGTTTAGAAATTAAAGATTTATGCCAGACTCTATCGAAGGCTTTCGATATGTCTAGTGCAATAGAAAAAGTCTCACCGAAGTCCCGAAAGGAGGATGACCAAGAGTTAGTAAGATATGAAAGAAGATCACCAGTAGAGCGACCTTAACCCTTAAAAAGCGGCTCACCACATAAGTCGTTTTTAATAAAGCTGGACTATGTGGCGGCGCTCGACATAGGTCGAGTGGCAATTTCAGCACGTAATGTTGCTGAGAGAGAGACAAGTGGTGGCAGGAGAATAGCGAGCGTATGACTGCTCCAGACCACCGCGGCGAACCTACTGACACGAATCTCAGCTCCCTCCTCCCTCTCTCACTCGCTACATACTGAATTGTATGGGGAAAGTGGCTAATTACCTGCTTTTTGCACTCGCATTGCACGGTTATTGCAAGAAAACTAGCCATCATACAAGGATCGTTATGGTGTCATTCGAAAGCTCTGTTTATGCCCTTTCAGGGATAGATACTTGTTTTACGTTCTGGGTCTTATTTAGGCATGAAAATGATCACGTAAACAGCCCTATTTTGGCTAAAAACACCCCGCTGGGCGGTACATATAAATAAACCGCATAGGCCGCTAAAGAAGGGTTAAGGAAGCCATACTGGCGATCTGAGAGCAGATTATGAGAAGAGAAATGCTTAAGAAATTTGGAAGCAAGAATAGTTTCAAAAACTTTAGAAAGACGAGAGATAAGAGCAATTGGACGATAGTTGGAGGGTTGAGAGCGGTCACCCTTCTTTGGGACAGGTTGAATGTGAGCAAACTTCCAGCATGAAGGGAAGACGTTAGAGGATAGACAGAGACGAAAGAGTTTGCCTAGGCAGGGAGTCAGCACGGAAGCACAGTTTTTGAGAACAACAGGAGGAACACCGTCCGGACCGTACGCCTTATTAGTGTTAAGCCCAGAGAGGGTAGAAAGTACATCTTTAGAAGAGATTAGGATAGTAGGCATAAGTAAGAGAGAGGAGGGCGGAGAGGGAGGAATAGCACCGGAATCATCCAAGGTGGAGTTTCTAGCAAAAGTTTGAGCGAAGAGTTTAGCTTTGTCAGAGGAAGAAGTGATGGTTGTGCCATCAGAGTGGGAAAGGGGAGGGAAAGACGAGGAAGAGAAATTGTTGGAGAGGTTTTTGGCTAGATGCCAGAAAGCTTGGGAAGAGCTAGAGTTGGATAGTTCAGTGCATTTATTATTGATGAAAGAGTGTTTGGCAAGTCGAAGAACAGATTTGGCTTGATTCCGGGCAGAAACATATGAAGAATGAGAGTCTTGAGTTTTAAGGCGTCGGTACCGTTTGAATGCTTCCTCCTTATTGCGGACAGCAGTAGAACAGGCGTGAGTAAACCAAGATTTTTTAGCATTAGTCTGAGAGAAAGAGAATGTGCGTGCGTGTGTTTGCTTAAAGGGCGATCGGGACACGAATGCATAGAGGTTTTGTGTTCGTGGACGGGTGGAAAATTACAAAGCTAAATTTATTTATGTACTATATATTGTATCTCTTTTTATACTGGCATGGCCTTACTTACTCTTTACTTTGTATTAGTTTTGCACACATTTTCAGCATATTTCACTAATTGGCTTAAATATAGTTATGTTTATATGAATGATGCATTAGGATCCCTTTGGACGTTCCCCTGTTCGCTTGTTTATGCTTCCTCTTACAACTTCGGTTAATCATTGCACACAAATCTTGATGTCATATCATATTTCGTGAACTCGCTAATCTGATTTATCTATCTATCTATCTATCTATCTATCTATATATCCATCTAATGCCAGACAACCTTATCTCCCGAGAGGAGGTGGACGTGAAAGTATCACCTTCATAAGCTTCTATATGCCGAGGTAACTCATTCGATTATCTAGCTTTTTTTCAATTAATTTCAAAATAAATGTGTAGCTTGATCATACAAGATTATTGCGCAATGCAATATAACAATGATAAATATTAATTGTCCTGTTGATAAACATTATGTTTGCGGTAATATGAACAATTGATAAAGGTATACTCAATTAACTTCAGTAATTATATTTATTTAATTGATATTTATTAGACAGTCATATTAAAGTAAATAGATCAAGGAAATAATGTGTTGAGGAAAAAATGGATTGCAATTCTCGAGGGTAATTTACTCTAGGTAAATATTTCCCCCTGTATCACATTATCTTATATTATCAGACTTGGCAATATGTAACAAACCACATGCAAAGAGTATAACATATCAGTATAAATAACTATATGTGTGGAATAATATTATCTGTGTATACCCTGGTCTATTTATGATATCTAATAACCTGAGTTTACATGTAGTTACTCATAGTCTCACTGTTACCAAGGTAATGCACAAATTATTTATCAATACCATATTTACTACATAAATCGATTAACACAGTGCAACCTCTCTCTCTCTCTCTCTCTCTCTCTCTCTCTCTCTCTCTCTCTCTCTCTCTCTCTCTCTCTCTCTCTCTCTGAGAAACCAGACTTGGCTCTTCCGTGATACCAACAGATTTTTCATATACTTTAGTAATTATTTGATTTATTGTTTCTAGGTTAGCACACACCAATTATTAGCATTCATCTATAGAGAAAGTTAATCAGAAAGAATTAGATTGGTTCTATAGCTGAATAGTTAAGGTCATAGAATTTACCCTGATAAATTTTGATAAGCCTGTCGAGTAGGAAGTGTGTATTTTCAGCAGAAGTTTTGGTAAGGAGCTCTTTATGAAGATCCATACTAATTTCAACCTAATGTCAGAGAGCAATAAAGGTGAAACGAGACTCAAACTATCCATTTGGGGGAGGGAAGGGGTAGTTTACCTTGATGCACAGGAAAATCGACTTTAAATCGCCATAACAGAGAGGAATTTTGTATCTAAGTTTAAACACTGTTGCCAGCTACTCTAAATATACTGATATTCCTGAGGGAAATGCTTTATCAACAAATTTGCCTCGATGTAAATTAATTGTTAAATATATAAATCAGACATACCTCTACCATTTGGCTTAATGTATCAATGTGATCATATGCAATGTTTTCTTTCTGGCCACAGGTAATTTAGAATCTTGATAATGATATTACCAATCTTAATGAATCCTGATCAATGTAATCAATAGCCCACCGACTCAGTTTTAACTGTGACTCTCATGCTTGAGGTAAGTCATCCACAGATCGACATATTTTGACACTACAAAGGTAACTCATCTAAATAATAATAGTTTACTACTTCTGTTAATCTAATTTGTCGCTAGTTTGTAGTTGCTAACAAAAGGTGTATGTTATATACTGTATTATATAGTATGACCTGTACTATTATTTTATTCATACCAATAAAGTGGGTGGAGAGAGAGAGAGAGAGAGAGAGAGGGAGGAGAGATGTGAGTGAGAGAGAGAGAGAGAGAGAGAGAGAGAGAGAGAGAGAGAGAGAGAGAGAGAGAGAGAGAGAGAGAGAGAGAGAGAGAGAGAGAGACGTTTCAGTTACTGAAAGAGGGAATCTACTGTTCATTACGAATTAGTTTCGGGAACATTATAGTATGAACAAGTAAAAGTAAATAAGTTTAACATTCGTCACTGTATGTTATAGAACGTCACCTCCTCCCATTGTGTCCTACCCTTTTAACACTACGACAAGCTCCCTCCCTTCCCATCAAGCTGCGCCATCTATGGGGCAAAATCTTCGATTGATTCAGGGAGAGGAGTGTGAGATCTTACTATATTCAGAGCGAACAAACTACACAACGGATTTACCCAAACCCTACGACTAGGTGGCCCACGCGGAATTGCGGCCGAGTGTACGCTCATAATTTCTTACGGAATCGTCATTATGAAGCGGATGCCAACTACGAAAAAAAAAAAAAAAAAAAAAAAAAATCAATACTCTAAATCTGCTATGCTTTCCATCGTGTGGATGTTGATAGCGTGGGTTTGTCCCTAGACGGTGACGCATCATTCCTCCTTCGCGCTTCGGGGCTCGTTGTCGACGGACGTGTTGTTCCAACCTCTCTTCATTCTGCATTCTAGCGCCTGGAATAGTGAGTCTTTTGCTCATTTGTCATATCTGAGATGTTATATAATAGGTTCAGACTAGATAGGTTGGGCTTGCTGTGGACACGGCCCCTAGGAGTGTGTTATTCAGGATGTTATGTGTTAGGCGTCCCCTCAGGTCCCATTGGCCGAGGCCGCCATTTATTTTATTGTTGTTGCTCTAATTTTAAGCCTAGCTAGCAGGGTTAGAGGCTTTTTATATTCAGGGCAACGCTTTTCGGCCGCCTTTCTGGTGGGTTAAGTATTTTTTTATTCATCGGCAGAACCTATAGTTTAAGGGTGGCCTCACGTGGTGGGGAACCTTCTTAAGGTATCTGCGCCGTCTTTCTTCCCTACGGTCATGTCGTCGTGTGGTGGCAGCTGCTGGTTCGTCCTGGAGGTAAGAATGTCGCCTGATCGTCTTCTACCTTGCCCTAGGCCACGTGGCCAGCCTCTGTGTAGGACATTTTTATGGCCAGGATGTTATTGTATAATTATTATTATTATTGATAATTTTAAGCCATAATGTGACCCTCTTCTCTTATATATATTGTGCTTAAAAGTTGAGGGTGTCAGGAGACGTCCTGACGTATGTATATGTGTGTGTTTTATCTGGTTGCGAACTAGTTAAAACATGCAAGGTTTAGGATCTGGTTTCCCGGCGGGGCGTAAGTTTAGTACTACCCCCGGCGAGATTATCGCTGGAAGCGGTCTGGTGGACCTCGATCCAATTAACCAGTTCGTTGTCTTGAGCCAAGAGTGAACTCCCGGCAGAAGGGGAAGGCTTCCACAGGGATTCCGGCAGAGCCGGAATGACTCACCTATATAAAATTACTTTTCCTAACGCGGCGGGGAGCAAACCGTCTTTCAAAAGATGATTGTAGAGCTGTACCATCCAGAAGTGGATTTATTCGCGTCCGAGAAGAACCACAGGCTCCCTCTCTTCCTCACCCGCCGGACGCGAACTCCGGCAGGAGGTCCAGACGCATTACTGGTGGACTGGAACAAATGGAATTCCATCTTTCTATTTCCACCACCAGACGCTTCACTCATGTGTCAAGTAGTTCACAAACTACGGGATTATCGAGGCATAGTCTCGCTGATCGCGCCCCTGTGGCCGGCCCAGGTGTGGTACTCCCAATTGAAGACGTGGTGCGAGAACCCGGTGTCACTCCCGATCTCGTACTTCCACTTGGAGACAATTGGAAACCTAATGACCTCGTTGACTTTTGCATTATGGACATTCAAAGGGCCAAATGATTAGCCCCTTATGGAGAGAGCGTGACTAATAAATGTATTAATCAATACACTCTTTCCACCAGACGTCAGTACCAATCACACTGGAAAGCGTTTACTACTTGGATAGTGGAAACTGATCAAACTGAAGCATCGGTATCGTTAATTTTAAAATATCTTTATTTATTTGAACATAAACGATTGTCAGTAGTAACACTAAAGAATAACATGACAGCAATAAAGAGTCTCCTTTTCTTACTTAACTGGGCTCTCCGTACTGCTGGTGGAGAAGAAGGGTTTCATGCGTGCACGTTTCAAGTTTCATCCACCACCACGTCAGCTCATGCCTACCTGGTCGCTTGACAAAACCTTGTCATTACTAAATTCTCAGAATTATAGTCACAATCCTACTTTTGATTTGATCTTAAAAAAGGCTGTGTTCCTTATGGCCTTGGCTACAGGAAACCGGGTATGTGAGCTGGAGCCGATGAGCAACGAACCTAACTGTCTCAGGTTTGCCCGGCGCAATGTCAGTGTCCATATTGCTCCGTCGCCTACCATTATTGCAAAAAATTAGCACAGTGATCATGTTTTTGTCGGAATTTGAGGTTCCTGCACTCTAGGAGATTCTCACCATAAATTATGCCCGGTGAAATCTCTAATGACTTATATCATAGTTTCCTGGCCTAATCAACCGGGAGCTCTGTGGGTGAATCAGACGGGTAAATGAGTTACGAAGCGGCACTTAGCAGCTTTATTAGTTGATGTGATACGGGAAAGCAACCCGGGAGCCGTGGGGCATGCTCACGACATAAGGAAATGGGCAGTGTCCCTTAGATTCTTAAAAAGTACTATTCAGTCACTGACATAAAATAGACGCAGTTATGTGCGTCCAATCACACCTTCCTAACGCGTTACCTGTCTGTTATCCTTGATAAACCACTATGGTTTGTGTCACCTTGAGACAACGGGTCTGGTGCTTTTTATGATTATTTGTTAATTTTAAGAAGGAGAAGGGGGGGGGTCTGGTGCTTTTTATGATTATTTGTTAATTTTAAGAAGGAGAAGGGGGGGGGGGGATTTGATAGCTAAGACCATATCAGGCATATCGTCAATGATGAAGGGGCCACTAATAAATTATAAGTTTGAGTCCCGAAGGGAAGAAGGAAAACCTAATATTTAGTAGTGGCCCTGGAATCATTGACGATTCCGGCCCTCCCTTCCATCCCCTTCCCATTTGTATTGATGTTTCTAAGTTATCTTTATATATAATTGAAGGAGGAATGACGCGTCACCGTCTAGGGACAAACCCACGCTAGTAACAGCCACACGATGGAAAGCATAGCAGATTTAGAGTATTGATACTTTTTTCTCTTTTTATTTATATTTTTTGTTTTTTTCGTAGTTGGCATTCGCTTCATGATGACGATTCCATAAGAAATTATGAGCGTACACTTACGATGTATGGTCTCTGACGCTTCGGGGGCGGGTGTTTTGAACAGTCCCCTTTGGGTTCAAAGAATGCCATTAATGTTTAAGGCATATCGTTAATGATTCCGGGGCCACTACTAAATATTAGGTTTTCCTTCTTCCCTTCGGGACTCAAACCTATAATATACTGTATATATAATATATATACCGGTATATATATATATATATACAACTAGCTGAGGTATCCAGCACTGCCTGGGGGAAAATCGAAGTATGGGCTCTCTATCCGGGGGGGGGGGCTCTTCTCCCCCCTCCCCCCCCCACCCTGCTTAAAACCTATACTGGCACCCTTTAGTATGCATGACACGTATGGGCTCTCCATCTTGAAAAGTGAGGGAGTAGTTCGTGAACAGACAGACTCGCAGAAAGTGCGCATTATATAGTAGATATATATTTATATACTGTAATTAAATATACAATATATAGCATATTCCTTCAACACCTGGGAGAGCCCTGTGTACGAGTCTCAAACCCTGCTAACGATTGTTGGTCTAGTCCTGCTCACCAAAACACGCGGAAGAAGGCGAAGGAGAAGGAACAGTAGACACATTAAACTTATTCCCTATCTATTCTCTCACTTCCCTATTCGAGATGAGACACCTACCTAATCCTAAACTCAGACACACTATCGTCATCACTACAGATCCCCACCAACATGACAAATACTACTACTATCACCAACACCATCACTACTATAGTCCGTTCATTCTAGGTTGGGCAGAAATCGTAACCTCTAACCTCTGTAACTCAAAATGGGCTAGAGCAAATGAGCTGTCAATTTATACACATATTCCCTAGCCAAGTCTTCCTATTTGGTAGCAATAATAGCTCGATTACTCTAGTCTATTTTGAGTTATGAGAGGTTAGGGGTTACGATTTCTGCCCAACCTAGAATGGATGGACTATAGTATCATAATCATTATTTCTGTGATGTGTGCGCCTCTACGGGATACACACACACAGAATGCCATCATCATCATTGCTGCCACAGAAGAATGTGTGTGCCCCTGTCATCATCACTACTACTGTCATCAACACTACTATAACCATCATCACTACTACTAACCCTATCATCACTATACCGGTATCACCACCACCACCAGTACTATTTTCACAATCATGACTACTATCAGTAGTCACCATCATCATTACTACTGTCAACAACCCCACACACAACCCCACACACAACCCCACACACAACCCCACACACACACACACACACACACACACACACACACACACACACACACACACACACACACACACACACACACACACACACACACACACACACACACACACACACACACACACACACACACACACACACACACACACACCACAAAAGTATGCAGACATAGGGGAGGGAGGCGGGAGGTTCCTTCAGGGGCAGGTTCCTGGGGGGGGCATAAAACCATATTTCAGACCTAGGACCATAACTATTGCACACATTTATATAAAAAAAAAAAAAAAAAATATATATATATATATATATATACCGGGTATATATATATATATATATATATATATATATATATATATATATACCGGTATATATATTGCTGGCCGTCGCATTAAATATATAGTACGGTACCGGTAAGTGTTAAGTTTGGTGAAAATCCGTCTAGCGGTCTAGGAGTTTCGGGACAGATGGACGACAACGACGGCGACGACAGACATTTCGGCCGGCAGGGTAACACTATACGGGAAGGCAATGCCACTCTGTTTACGCAGAGTTGATAAATTTTGGTCTACATACAGAGTAAGAACCCACTAAATTCAACGTTTCGCAGTTTAGGCTTCTTCAAGGTAACAAAATATTTAGTTTTTCCTGAAGAAGCATAAATGGTGAAACATTTGAACTTGGCCCACACATAGTTCGAGAAGATTAAAACTTAATCAGGATTTGACAAAAATTTACATGCTACAGTGCTTATGTGATACTATTTCATTCTGTATTTTCTAGGCGGGAGCAAAGACGAGGACCCATCTTCCCAGTACGAGTTGGTGAGGAACTCCGGCTGTATTCCACACGGAAGAGTTCAGCTGGCCAGACAGAGGGGGAAAGGGAAGCAGTGGACAGTAGTGGCTCATACCTCCTGGGGAGACATACCAGGGAAGGCCTGTTACTCGGAAACATTTTGTCGGTACTCTTGTAATGGCAAGGAATACACTACACCAAACTTCTCTTGGTTGGTCAGTACATCTGAGCTTGTCCTTATGATGAATGATGGCACAGGACCACCACCAACTGCTCTTAATATTGGCCATCTTACTGGTGAAGGGGATATGTTTGCTGTTGTTGCCATTTCAGATCAATTGGGCTCCATCCCAGGTAGAGCCCAGGGTTCTACTTGTTGGTATCCTTATGAAGGAAAGGAAAATACAACTGAAATATTTTATTGGATTTGTACGCTGTATAAGCTTGAAAAGCAAGATAAAGGTGTTCCATCTAACGCTTTACAACTGACCTCGAGTGAAACTTCTATTTTTGGATGTTACTCAGCAGTTGCTCACACCAAATGGGGTGACATTCCAGGAAAGGCTAACAAAGGCACCTGTTGGTATGGTTACCATGGAGAGGAATATAAAACCGAGTCATTTTCCTATGTCATTGTTCCTCCATGTGGTGCGGCCTTGGTAGAACATTCTTCTGAAATTCCAGCTGGGGCTCTAAAAACTGGATACGAAATAAACACAGATGATAACACTAACGACAGGTATCCAACATATGCAGGCATTGCCATAACTAACCATGGGGAACTTGTTCCAGCCAAAATTACTGGCAGTTGTTCCTGTCACTTTCTTTGTAACAGCAAGGAGCATCACACAATAAACTTCTTCTGGATTGTAGGGGTCTTTGACAGTGTAACTTGTGATCAGCCACAGTCTTATGAAAGGAGGCTACACCAAGTATATTTAACAGTACAAGAGGAGCCTAAATATGAATTTCAAAGTAATTTCTACGATGGTGTGGAAGTTTTTGAGGAACAAATGTATATACCGGTACCAGAAAAATCTGTATCACTATATCGTGACACATGGATAACCGATTTGCTAATTCCTGAACCAGGTGGTCGACCCAGTCGTCTCAAGGATGCACGAGGATTGAGGGTTAAGGAGGCAGCTTCAAATTTGATTAGACAATGGGTTCTTGACATAGCAGAGGAAAACATAGGCACCAAAAGTGGCTACACTATAAACAAAATATCAGTCAATAAATATGTTGAAGTCAGAATGGACAACCAGGGTGACTTTCCCAAGTATAGAACCAGATTTTCTAACATTCAAATCCAGACGGGTAATGAGTCAGTGGCTAACACACTCATACAGATAGGAGTTAATTTTGGTAAAAAATTGATACGTCATGCTTTGTGTTTCAGTCTTGACAATGCTGTGGTGATAATGCTGTGTAGAGTTAGGAGAGACAAGCATAACAAATTAAGTATATCTTAAATTGTTAGAAAGTTATGTCACACCTCTCATAGAATATTAACCCTTACTGTACCAGAGGGTATTACCATAAATGTACCCTCCAGTACCAAGCTTCCACCTCAAAAGATGGAGGAATACTGCCGCTACTAGCCTGTGGGAACTTGGATATAAGCTGAGAAGTGTTGCCAAGGTCTTAGAGCAGTGCTCAAACGTTGTGGTACCAAGCACCGATCGATACGGGCTGGTACTGAGGAGTGACTTTCTTACTGTCAGCCAATGTACGTCGCTGGGACAGTAGGTATTAATGCACATTCTATATTACCATATTTACTATATTTGTCATCGACACTGTTAGTCATGTAAGTGTGAAGATGATGTTACAAGCAATTTAGTACTAAAATTTATCTTTTCACCAGTCGGATCAGCAGTCTAAGATGGAGGGAGGACTGAAGGGGGTGAGCGTAGCTCTCTCCCTGTTTATCATCCTTCTCAACATCCAGAGGGGCTGTGCTGATATACAGGTGCACAGGGGACCGGTAGTGTACTAGGTCAACACTAAACACGTACCAGGTATTGAGGGACCTCGCCATACAGAAATCATACAAAAATTAAATTTCTATCACCATTCTTGCCTTGTCGGCTACATACATCGGGAAGTCGCCGTGTCTCAGCAAGCAATCTGGCAAAACCTTGTTAAAACACCATTCGTGCCACACTCTAATAAGCTGCGGAGATATAGAGACCAACCCAGCGCCCCAGTTCAATGTTGAAGAAACCTCACCACGAAACAAGGCAGACACCGACAATTCAACAGTCCCTAGCATAAAAATTCAATACAACAAGCAGGCATTCAAACCTCCCCTCACCTACACAACCCAGGCCACCAGGAACCCACCGCCACCGTGTCATCGCCCTGCCGACACCACACTGCCCGCAACTGTACCATCACTACCACATATATTATCGACCCAAGTATCTCTCCAGAACACCCAACAAAGCAGGTAGCACTCACCACAACATCAACAGTGAAGTAACAGCATCGAACAAGGATGATAACAGCAAACAATCATCACCGTGCCACCGTGGGGAGGTAGGGGTAGGGGTGGGCCGAGGAATAGACCTATGTGCACCCTGTCCGCCTCCCTCACTCATACACCGCCTTCCCTGTCACTATTAAGACACTTGCAGTATCTTAAGTTAAGCAATCTGGTACTCTCTTAGCCCAACTCATAGACTTGGCATTTGAGCAAGCACAGTAACCTATCTATTACTCTAAGTCTTCACACATTGAGTTATCTCTATTAATCACTATAACTCCAAATCTGAGTAATATAACCACACTAACTCACATATTTAACCAGTTAGGAGAGCCACGTTGGTCGAGTGGAGAGCAGGCTGACGTGTGAATCTGCTTGACCTGGGTTCGATCCCAGCCATGGCGGACATTTAGTGGGTGTGGAAGTATGTCCTAGAATGTATATCATGTTCGCACCCAGTCAGGGTACGGTACACCTCGACAACGTGTACAGCCTATTAACACACATACCAAAGCCATTCCAACAGCTTCCTTTATCTACAACACCCCTTCTATTTTATCTACACTCTCCCAGCTGTATGGTCCTAGTGTACTGTCTGATGGAGTTAATGGGTTTCAAAATGTAAGAGTATATATAAGCTGTAATTTATACCTTAATATGATTATATAATAACTTAATCTTTCCGTTACTCCCTTATTGAACATATCTCTGCATAATTAAACAACTGGTTGTAACACACACACACACACACACACACACACACACACACACACACACACACACACACACACACACACACACACACACACACACACACACACACACACACACACACACACACACACACACACACACACACACACACACACACACACACACACACACACACACACACCACACACACACACACACACACACACACACACACACACACACACACACACACACACACACACACACACACACACACACACACACACACACACACACACACTCTTAAAACATTGTGTGCCCAAATATGCATTATCGGAGTGAATATAATTTTTATAGAGGATTATTTTTGGTTACAATATTGAATAATTAGCAAAGTAATCATTAAGTAGCAATACTAAATATATGCTACGCAATTCAGATACATATCATAATCGTATAATTCGAAACACCTCATGTAATGATGTTTGGACATAATATTAGCCATTATGTGCGTTTGCATATGCGTGCGCGTATGTGCATGCCTTTGCGTTTGCATATGCGTGTGGTGTGTTATAGTGTAGTAATGTTAGTTTAGATATATACACAAATACGCACAAGTTGTAAGAACAGACATATAATGTCTTCAAGGTATATATCTTTAAATTTAGTAGTATTAACCCCTACTGTACCAGAGGATACAGTAATAAAAGTCCCCCCCAGTCCCAAGCAATGTGGCCAAAATGGCAAGATAGAACAACCTCCCACCTCAAAAGACGAAGGAATACTGGCTCTCCCAGCCTGCAGAGGGTTGGACCTTGGATATAAGCTGAGAAGTGTTGCCATATCGAGAGTAGTGCTCAAACAGTCGTGGTACCAGGCACTGCCTGATACTAGCAGTTACAAGGAAAGTACATTACTGACGGCTCCCTGCCGTCGCTGGGACTGGGGAGTGACTTATCTACTGATGGCTCCCTGCCGTCGCTGGTATTGGCTGGGTTAATTTCATATATATAATTTACAATTAAACATTGCACTGTATATACAGCAGATGAAGCAACAAGACATATCATATAATTGCTGTATGCGTTACATGACTACTATGATACAAATTATTTTTCATGTACCGGTACAGTATTCTCCCATGTGTTAGACAAACCTAAATAGCAATATATTCATAGTCTCAAACTGTAATGAGACATAAACATTACTTATGCAAACCAAAACTCCTGTATTATCATTGCTTCTGTTTCGTTTTCTGTTTAAAATGTTGCTTAACTCACCGTTCTAAACACGTGGTTAGATTAATATGTATGGAAAGCTTAAGTCTAATGTTAATAACATTAATATTGCACACCCATAAGGATAATTTACATTAGTACCGGTATTATGTTTCATGTATATATGACTGTCTACATGATTTCCATGGAAAAGAGAGCTTGTTGGTAATTTGGGAATATGATCACAGTAAAGGTCGAATTACCATTACAGCACAAGTTACTGTGTGAAAACAATGTGCTCTACAATGTTATATTTTACTAAAATTTACATTACATAGCAGTTTACTAAGATTTATTGGCAATTATCTTCATTTAGTATGGCCTATGCCTATGAATTCAAGATAATCGTATTATGAAAGTAAAATAGCTGATAAACTACCGTAGGCATATATAACAATTTAAATCTCTATGTATCCTATGTCATCCAGCATCTCGGGTATAAATGTCTCGAATATGAAATAGTGATGCTGGCAATCATATTTTGTGTTTGATATTATTAACTATCTATTGAACAGCGAGATAAGGACGGAAATACTCTGCCAAATCAGACTTCCTTTACCTCATTGTAGACGTTTATGCTATTTTGATCTCTATTGTCTCAAGACAGAAAGTTGAAAATGGTATGGTTCTATTCTTCGCCAACCTGAACACCTCTGTAAATGTCACACTTACAGCTGTGCAGGCATGCCAACATGTGTCACGATATAATTATATATTCTCTATCTTTATTGTCCTTCACAATGTAATGGTTGGAACCCACTTGCTATATCTTTCAATGCTAAAAAAGGTGCTTTATGTGCTTAATGTGAAGTTATATTGTTTAGAAAGATGTGCAGAATAAAACTGTTGGTATGACTGGAGAC
Organism: Paralithodes platypus; assembly: GCA_032716605.1. Classification (NCBI taxonomy): domain Eukaryota; kingdom Metazoa; phylum Arthropoda; class Malacostraca; order Decapoda; family Lithodidae; genus Paralithodes; species Paralithodes platypus. The sequence continues at coordinate 27,633,713 of CM064486.1, forward strand.
AATATATCCTTGTGACTTTCATTGGAAACCATTATTATAGTTTTACTAACTAAAATACAAAGGATTATCGTGTTAATTTTATTTGGCATTAAATATACGAAATATACCGGTAACATTATAGAGCACATTGGGTTTCCACATAGTAACTTGTGCCGTAATGGTAATTCAACCGGAAGCAAACCTGACAGAACCCAAGACTCCTCGGTTCACATCTAGCGGACCTGAGGTCGGAAAGGAGTGACGTCGTCGATCAAGTGACATTGGTTTGAATGGACATCCAGACGGTGCAATGGGAACTGCGCATTAAACAGGCACACTCCTTAACGGCCACAATCAAAGCGGCCACATTCCTTAATGACCAAAACAGCCACACTCATAAACAGCCACAACCAAAATTGCCACACTCCTTAATGGCCACAACTAAAACGGCCACATAATATTTCATATTCACTCTTAATCATTAACTTGCATTAACTCATCTAAACCTACGAAATAAAATATTTACACGAATGTATCACCTCCATATAATTATACGATATCTACGTTATACTGTATATATATACGGTACTTTACATAAAATTAAGTACTTTTCAATATGTAGTAATGTTCAAATTTTACAACTAATTAAAAATACATTATCATATTTCTATATATAGCCTACATACACCATATTATATATATTACTAGACCAATATTTATCTACACGAGTGAATCACCTCCAGTTCAGCTTATTTCTAATACTTCTCCTGGTCAGTCAAACAATATCTAGGTTACTTTAGGTAAAAAGTGCTTTTTATTATGTAGCATTGTTCAAAATATCAAATATAGTACAATACGTTATTGTATAACCCTACTAAATAAGGACAACGCCACAAAGGTTTAAGCAAAAGTCAGAATGATAAAAAAAAACACGACTTAAATTACCACACTCATACATGGCCACAACAAAAAACAGCCACTCATAAATGGCCACAACCAAAAGCGTTACACTCCTAAATGGCTACAGCCATATGGCTACAATCTGTTTCTTCTTTAGTTTCTCCATGCCCGATGCGTTAGTTTATCTTTTGAAATATGTGACACAGCCACTAATATCCAACACAATACCCTGCGTGCAAAACAGTTTGAACCACGGACAAAGGTTGCTTGCAACATTAATTATTATTATTATTATTATTGTATAATTCTCATACTCGATGAGACAGATACGGGCGAGGGAATGCGAAAGTGGTCCTGGACCCTGAGAATAGGAACTTTAAATGTGGTTTCTGTTCGGGCTCTGTCTCGTTTCGGCCACCCCATGCAATGGGGTATGTGCTTGAGCATATACTGTATATGCATTATTATTATTATTATTATTATTATTATTATTATTATTATTATTATTATTATTATTATTATTTTTGACTCCATACGAAGCACATATCCGCCACTTTAAGTCAGATACGGTTGATTCATGGCTCGATATAGGCCTTAGCAGACACTCCAAATATTATGACAGGGTCCATTAATGTTAATTCATATCCTTACTATGTCTACCTGTTGCTCTTGGATGACGTCATTGAGCAAATTTAAGCATTTGAATCAGGTCTACAAAAACCTGTGCCACATTTCAAGCCACTTAGCTGCACATGACTCGAACACAGGATAGGCTGGTTAGCGCCCATTATCATATTATTTGGAGGGAGGGATTCTTAAGGGGGGATGCGCGTATATATTTGCTTATAAATTTATCTTTGTACGGTAATATATATTCTTAGTTTCCTCCCTAGACCTTCATCAAGCTTTAAATATAAACACCACTACGAACGTCGCCCCCCATCAAGAACATTATTTACATTGTTCGGCCGGTTACTACTATAATGCTGGCTCGCTATCGCTCGGCAGGAATTGCACGAAAGGTCTTGATATTGACAAAGAAATGGGATGAAAAGTTTTAAAGTCGCCTAACTAATGGGGCGAACGTCTTCAAATCTGGAAATCAATGGGGCTAAACATGAGGTGGAAGGGGGCCACAAAATACAACTATCACCCCTTAATGATAACCGAGTAAAAAATATCTACTATTGATAATACAACTCACAATAGTTGACAGCATAGATATCTAGACACCATGTGAGGAGGAGCACTTTAGGGACAACGTTTTTATTGTTGATACTTGGTACAGTTGGCCAAATAGGTCGTGTCGCCGCTGTCATTACATTTTGGTCGCTGTGTGCTGTGTCAATGTCGCATTTTGGTCGCTGTGTGCTGTATTAATGTCTGTCAGATGTTGAATAGGGTGTGTAAAGATAGGAACATGTTTGTATATCTCACTCGAAACGATGAATTGAGGCTTAGAGAGTGCTGGTACTAATTATTGATCGATATATATTTGGTGCCGCAACATCACTTATTTGGCCGACTGTACAGGGGTCACACGAGAACTTTCATCAGCAAATTTTGTAACCGCAGCTTAAGGGGAGATGGGCCATTTTTCTGGTCCCCCTTCTTCCTCATGTTTAACCCCATTAGTTTCAAGATAATAAGCCGTTCAGCCCATTAGTTTGGCGATTTTAAGACCTTTTGTCCCATTTCTTTGTTAAGACTTTTCATGCCATTTAGGTGTAGATTTTTTCGTGGCGAGCGAAAGCGAGCCTGTACCGTAATTTAAGAGGAACCGGCCTTTGGCCGGGACATTTTTCAATCGAAAAATGTACAAATTTATCTTGAAGGAGGGTCTTGGGCGGGTGTTTTTATAAGTTTGATGGAGGTCTACGGAGGAAACTAAAAAAATAGTAAAAAGATACATAGCCTAAATGAGCAAATATATACGCTTATCCCCCCTTAACCCCCCTGAGCTGTTAAAACCAATGCATAAGAAGTTACACTCATAATTCAACTATGAGCATTATATTATTTCTATGTATAAGATCACGAAGAGGAACATAACTTATGTGGGTAACTGTACACTATATATAGGCCTATTTATTTACGTTTTAGTTTTCAATTCAAACCCCAACACGGGTAGCCTACATTATGGCTGAAGGTCTTGCAAAAACGAAAACTAATTGCAGGATCATTAAAAGGGATAACTAATGGTTTACGGAAATGACATTGCGGTCAATATCAAATTTGTTCAACCTACTGCGAATATGACAGAACCAAAATATAAAACGTACTATGGTACGAGCAATAACATTGAAATAGTTATCCATAATCAATTGCTGAATATACGTTTTCTGTATAGGCTAGCCTATTCCCAATAAAGAAAATTATTATTGAAGACTAACTAAAGTAAGGTAACTGAAATTTAAGCGCATATGCTCTCTCTCTCTCTCTCTCTCTCTCACAATGTTCTCCAAAGTGATGGGAATTGTGCTGAAAGTCGGATAAAAAAATATCAAATAAACATTTAAGGACAGGGCATAAATCGTGACCTCTAGTTTCTGAAGCAATCCCGAACTTAATCGAGTCTTGACCTAATATTTACATTTCAGAGGTTCATTTTGCTGTTCAAGGGTTCATAATGGGTCAGGATTTATGTCTTACAGCGTACTTCAACATTTTATTGTCAGTACTGTCAAGCTTTCACCAACAACTTTCCGTATGATCACGCCCACAAGCATGTGGTGGATTGGTCTTGTTAGTAAGGTGTTAACCCTATTAGTCCATGAGCCAAGACCCGAATTTTGGGATATCGGTACCACCCGGGGTGACTAATTCTCTTAGGTGTTTTTAGCTTGCTACATGTCTCTAGTTTATGTTTTGATATGATAGCCCTTGCACATTGGTAGCTTAATGGTCGTTATCACTTCTTGAATAGACATACCCTACCGAAAATTCCGACAAAATCATGTCAACAAAATGCATATAGTAATTGTCACATTTAATACAAGTCCTGTAAATACACACTAAGCATGCCATGGGCTTGTACATACTATTATGGCAAATTACTACTCCTAAATATCATCTACGTCAGACTCGGAATCTGACTGTTGTGCCACCGGCTCTTCTTCAATAGCCTTGTTCTGACATGTCTGTAACCTGCACATGTCCGTGCATTTTAGACCATTGCTGAGGCAAGTACACTTAGGGAGTTCGCATGACCGCACACACTTGCAAGACAGTAGCTGCATAACAGCATCTGGTGCTGGTGAGCCTCGCATCCAGTTGACGGCAAGCTTACCGTCCTCATCTGTCATCCAACCGCAGTCTGTTGGGTTCGCAACAAATGGCTGGCTCTGAAGACTTCTCCTCCAGATCGCAGCCTGGTAGTTTGCACGCAGTGCATGCATGAAGAGGCAGTCCTCACAAGGAGGGAGTTGACTTGACTCTACCTCTCCACGTCTTGCACAGAACAGCTCATACCGAAGCTTGTTTACCTTAGTTGTGTGGGTAGATGGTAGGTACATGTGGCAGGTGATTTCCTGTAGCTTCTCAAAGAGTTCAGGAGACACTTCCCATGAGCGTCCAAGTTCGTGAAAAGCATGCTGGTATGTCTTGTCCATCTTCACCTGCTTGAGTGTCGTCATCTTCCCTCGGCCAGCGAATGCACTGACGGTATCACAGCCTGTAAAGGCATGCATACCAATCAATGAATCACACACGCTGCCTCCCAGTGTGCGGCTCAGTGTGGTGATATCCAGGAATCTTGTCCGGTTCTTCGTCCCGCACTTCTGGAACAGATGGGATGGGATCTTGTGGCACATGCCAAGACACAACACCATGACGTCTGTATCTTCTGCAGTGATGATGACAGACTTGTTCCCAGATTCTGCTGCATGAAGTGCATGGAGAAGAAGGCGTGTGTCTGCTTCTTCTTGAGTTGACTTAAGATCAGGAGCCTCTTCCCACTGCTCTTTGGTGATCTTGAAGCAGCGCTGCTCACATGTGACATACAGCTCCTTGTCCTTGAGCTTCTCCCTGTGCTGTGGTGCCTTCCATTCTTCTACCAAGAACTTGATAAGACTTGCCTTGTTGGAGGAACTACCGAGTAACTTTCTCCACTGCTGGATGTTGTGCCCAGGTTGAATGTTCTTGAAATGAATTCCTGTGCCTGCACTTCTTTTGGCTCGTTCTGCATCCTTGATGGATGTCTCCTTGTAGATATCAAACACAACATCAATGCGCCTGCTCTTAGCACCTTCATGAACAGCGTGACTCAGTGCTGTACCTGCAAGCTGTGAAAAAGTTTTGTCGTTTCCCTTCAGTTTGTGGACCAGGCTCATCCCATCAATTATGGTAGCAGAGGGCTCGGGTATCACTTCTGCAGGAGAAACATTCCTCTCTAACTCCTTTGCGAGGGCAGCCTTGTTGGTCTTGCGGAGAGACCCATCACCGCTGGCAAGTGCCCAAGGCAAAGGCCCCAGGGGATGAGCCAAGACATCACTCATTTTGAGCTTTCTGTTCTCGGCAACAAGGATCATCTGGCCAAATAGGTTCCTGTCAGCCTTTAAGATAACCTCCTTGGCATGGTCTTGTGAGCGTGGCTTCATTCTGATGTTAGTGAACGTTCTCAGTTTCGTCTTCGTCATCGTGTCATGAAACTGTATAGTTGGCGTATCGATCTCCAGGCGCTCTTCCTTGAAGGCTTGATATGCATCCTCTCCTATTCTGTAGGCCCCTAGAAGGTCTTTGACAACTTCTGGTGGTGCCATAGTCGCAGTTGACAAACTGACAAGATCTTCTTGCTCTGCGTTGAAGGGGTTCAACCAGCTGGTCTCCATCAGTTGAACTAAAGATTGGACATCGGCCTCATCTCTTCTAATCCTGGGCATCTGTAGGTCTGGGTGGCTGAAGTCAGTATACTTTTGGCCTACTACCATAGTCCTGAGCTGCCTTAAGTACCTGCTGCGATACTCCGATGTCAGGTAGTACCTGGCGACAGCTCCGCCTTTCAGGCTGAAGCCTTTTGTGCCCCCTGGTGTCTGGGTGTCTTTGTTGATCGTCTCTTCGATTGTCTGGTCCACAGGGATCCGTCCAAAGGGATTCTTGCTACCGATCTGGACCGAAAAGCCACCTTGCATGAAGTGTTCATGGACCTCTGGGTGTTCAATGGGCAGTCGAGACATCAAGGCATAGTAGTAGGTTAGGAACCGGGCATAGTTCACTTTGTCATAGGCAAAACACCACGGTATCATCTGTCGGATTGCTCCTAGGTGGAGCATCCAGTTGCCTTCTCTGGAGGCTCGAATTAAGTCCAGCATGATCTCAACCATGTCCAGGTATGACATCCAGAATGCTGAGAGGTTGTGTTCATCTCTGAGGGTCTCAAGATAAACTTGGAAAAGCTTCATGATATGTGTGCATGATTCACTCTCCATCAGCTCTTGAAAGAGTCCCTGAGACACATTGCTGTGAAAGCTGTTGATGTCCTTCAGTGTTTCATCTAGATGGTGTATGTCCCTTGAATGGTTTTCTTCTAGCCATGAAAGGAAGCCTTTCCATGCAAGCCTCATCAGTGCTTCATACACGAGCTTGTGTAGTCTCACTGCTCTGTTGTACCTCTTGCCGTTCATCACTCCTGACACTGATCCTTCTGCGATGATACCTGATTCCACACAGATCTCTAAGACCTGCATCTTGAAACCTCTTTCCTATGGTGGAGATGAGATTACAGATTGTGTGGAAGACACCCATCCTGATGATAATGTTCTTGAACTTCTCTTGTTTCCAGATAACTTCGGCAGCTTTGGCATAGAGTGCTTGATCAAACACGCACACAATCTTGTTAAGCTGTAAGGACTGCATGATAGCATGCGTTTGTTCCAAGATTTCATTAACGGTGGACATTTCTGTTGCGGGAGCATTGATAGTGGGCAGGTAGCTTACAGTGTCCTGAACCCCTGCAATGTCTCTGCGCATTTTGATGTTGAACCCAGTCCAACTGCTGATGGACTGGTCCTCATGGTCTGACATTCGAGTAAGAAGCCAGATATGGTTCTTTGTCTTTGAATCCTGGACTTCCTTGGTAGTGTCGACATACGCAGTCTCAATCCTAGGTGGCCCTGCCCGCCGCCCAACATTGTATATTGGCAGCATTGATGATGTCTGAGTGATGCTTCTTATCTTGGACTTGGTAATCTCTGGCAGGACTTTCTCTGGCACAGAGCCTGCAACCTTGGACTGGACAGCAATGCCATTGACTCTATGAGAAGTACCTGCTCCACTTAGGGTCTCTTCAGGTCGGTCAATGTTATCCCAGGCCAGGGTTGTGAACACACCAGGGTAGATGTTTGCTGGCAGTGGAATGTCATCCTTTGAGCATTCCAGCTTCTGGATACAAAGGGCTGTATCGATCTCCTCAAACATTGAGTAAGACACACAGTGACCAAGACGATTCAGAGTTCGGATCAGTTCTGTGTTTCCTGTCAAAGACTTTACAGCATTGGTCAGCAGTACGTGCTTGGGTGGTTTTGTCTTGCCACTGGTAACAGCAAAGACCAAGTCACTGCCAAAGGAAGTGGCAAGACGTTGAGCTCTTTCAGAGGGAGTTTCACACTCACACTCTCCTGTTAGCAGGGTGTGCAGGAATTGAGTGACTGCTGCAGGAATGACATTCTGATCTGTATCGGGAGGCCATGGCTGACTCACATCTTGTTTATTGATCTCATTCCTCAGCTGCATTCCTGCTTTGGTTAAGACATCTTCAGAGTTAGCTGCTCTTGCTTCTTGCAGGTCTTTTGCCATTTTGTGTGCTTGCCGGGCAAGGTCGTCCATTGAGAGGCTGCGTGGATAGATTAGAAGCTTTCCTTTCTCATCTGGGACAAAGCGTAGTGATTCTCCAAACTCGGTTTCAATCTTTCGGCGAACATGTTTCTTTGTCGCTGGTTTCAGTTGGATAATACCACGGGACATCATGGATCTCTCAAGCCTAGATGTGAGGTTTGTCATAGGCAGTACCTCTGGGTTGGGGAATAATTTGGTCCTTATATACAAGCAGAGTTCCTCGAGGGCTTCTGTCTCAACCTCTTCGTAGCGTGCTTCCTCGCTTTCTTCCTGATTTTCACCTGCACCCGACCTGGCGGCCGCTGGGAAATCATCTTTTGTGAAGAGTTTGTAGCACGACTTGTGGTAGTGACCCTCTGCAGCAACAAGGTCTCTGCTAACTAAACCAAGGATTCTCTGGTTGAGTTTCCTTATTGCTGCTCTGCGAATCTTCTCATCTGCTCGTAGCTCAACACACTGTATGAGTGGCTCCCTTGTCTTTGTTGTTTTTATGTACTTGCTTGACTTCTCGCAGAAGATACATACTTTGGCATACACCCTGCTAGTACTAGGGGCATCCCTTGATGCCCTCCTCCTGGGGTCGACGCTTGCTGATTCTATCTTGACACCCTTGGCAAGGATAGAATCCAGTGACTTCTTCATTGTAAAGAGACTACGACATTTACGGTGATAATGTATGTGTGGTATTCCTCCTTCTTCAAGGCCCTTGGCTGCTTCCAGGACTGGATCATGCTGCCTGATTTCTGCAGCCCTGAGCAATGTGTTCCAGGAGTCCAAATCCTGTGGTGACACCAGAGCATCGCTGTCATCATCAGAGCAGTGGATGATACAGTCGATCCGTGCTCTCTTCCTCGCAGATGGTTCCATCCTGCCGTCAAACAGTCGACACACACCTGCAAAAAATATCACCATTAAACCATGAACAAACAAACACATTACATGGAAACCACTCTACATATGTTTGCTCCTTCCAATAATAAATTATCCCCAAAATATAACAAAAAATCCCCAAATATGAAATAAACCCCTAAATATGGAGAAACTTGAAATACACATCGGAATAATTCTTGTAGAGAATCAAATAAGCTACAAGAGCTGTTAGAATATATTTTTCAATGTTCCCCATATTTAAGGATTTATTCTAGATTTAGAGGAAAATACCCAAAATATAGAGTATATTCCGAAATATGAGGAAATTTGAAAAATACCTAGGAACAACTCTGGTAGAGAATATAATTCTACATAGGTGTTCAAAGTTTCGCGATGATTGTGTGATGGATTTTAAAGAAAATGAGGAAAACGCCGAGCGTCACGCTAAAAATCTTTATTTTTGGGTAGCGCCCCTATTGCATCAAAAAAATTAGACTAAGCTACCAGTGCGAGAAGGCTATCATATCTTAATGTACTTACAGTCACTCTATAAACATTTTAGTACCATTCGTGTTTAGTCACCCCAGGTGGTACCGATATCTGGCCTGGCTCATGGACTATATGGTCCCAGTTCAAATACCACTGTATTAAGGGGAGATATTATTGGGATAAAATTTGTATTTTCTGTATTTACCCATAAGCCAACCAGCATGTCAAAACACTACCTAGCCTATACCTAATGATTGAGATCAATAGGTGGTGTGAGAGTATGTAAATTCTGAAGCAATTAGCTATGTGTGTTTGGGAAGCCACACCAGCACCAAGCCAAACTACGAGTCAACCAAAGAAAGACCCCATGCTACCCTCCTCACACCGCCCCTCCACTCTCCTTTGCACCCCTTCAAAAGTTACCGAACGCCTCATACTACAACTAACCATACCTCACATTCCCTAGCTACATCACAACACGGCCTTAGGCCATTTTACTCCACAAACACCCTACTTACAGACCTCACACAAAAAGCTTTTGATGGCATCAATTCAGCTAAGCCACCACACAGAACACTTCTCGTTACAATTGACATTAGTAAAGATGTTGATGCCATCCCCCGCCACAACCGTACAAACATCAACAACTACTACTACTACAAGGAGCCAACCAAGAGGTCAAGCTCACGTTGACCCGGTTGCAAAACTTGCCATCTAGAATAGACCTCCAGAACGGTTGAATCTATAGGCTCTAGGAAGCGATGTCTAGATGAAGAGTTGGGAGTACCGTACGGTACCCGTAACAAGTTCTATCTAGGTAGTCACAGGGATTGGGGGGTAGAGGGGCACATACATACAATACAACCTTATACAGTATAATACGCAGTGAATCCATAGTATGTCACAATTAACCCTTTCACGCACATATGACGCAGAGGTTGCCAGATTAGCAATAAGAAATAGAGTTCTCTCTCTTATAATTACCGGTACCTCTCCAAAATTAGTTTTCTGCCCACAGCTAACTCAAAGACATCTGCAGAGGTTGAAGTAACTAAACTAAAGGGTTCTAAATACCCCTGATGGTAACATAGGCTTTAAAGTATCCCTAATAGGCTCAAAATCGCGTCATATGTCGGAGAGGGTTAATAAGTAGCACAGAAGTCTCTCTCTCTCTCTCTATATATATATACAGGAATTTGACTGTCAGATTAATAATATATTACTGTAACTTGAATTAAGCGAATCAAATAAAGCTAATAGGCCTACGACAATCAAGTTATGTCTCATTGGACATCTAGTCACACTGACGAGCCTATCCCCATATTGTTAGACACAGATGAACACAAATGTATCCTGGTTAGTACCGGTACGACTATACTCTGTTCATCTTAATCAGGCGAAGAAATGGTATGACCCTATCTTGATTACTGAGCTGGGTTGAGAGCTGAACAACGAAATACAATACAGTACGGTACTAATTATATATTACGAAAGTAGATCGAAAGGAAAGCACTGATAATATTTGTGTTTGTTTGTCTCCTTTACCTAATTTGAAGCACAAACAGGACAACTCTTGGATTATTTACAATAATGACAGTACAGTTTATGGTCACAGTGTACAGAATACAAATGTTTAGTGCTGTACTCACCTCCACCAGTCACCAACCAAGAAAGAAACTCTTCACACTACCTGAAAATAAAGGAACAATATACTGAAGTGCATCACCGAAGAATTCATACCCTGCATACTGCATACACTGACTATTACAAAAAGACAATTAGCTGCAATATTGACCCAAAGATTGTAGTTAACAGTCATCAAATGTTCTGTTCTTATTCCATGCATAAGTTGTGGAGATAATGGCAAACCAGAATACTGGACGTGGGCCAAGACCAACTTTTTGCATCATTCATTACGTTGTGTTAGTGTAGTGTGCCGAATATAGCCTAATACCCACACTTTTATCTTCCCAGATGATGAAGCCCCTGTTGCATTATGTCTTCAACGCAAAAAAAAATAATAATAATAATAAAAAAAAACACTCCAAGGATTAAGTAAGTCCTCTTCTGGTTAAGGAGGAAGGGTTTACTTTTTGGTCGATTAGTTCATTATTTATAATTGTTCTAGTTTCCTCCCTAGACCTCCTCAACCTTCAAAAAAAACAAAAAAAAAAACATTAAATCCCCCTTCTAGATTACTTTGTACATTTTTCGGTAGCAAAAATTCTTCCAAAATTTCAAGCTCACTATCATTAGCCAGGAAGAAAAGCGACACCTAAATAGCACGCAAGGTCTTAATATTGACAAAGAAATGGGGCGAAAGGTCTTAAAAACGCCAAACTAATGAGCCAAACGTCATGAAATTTGAAAACTAAAGGGGCTAAACATGAGGTAGAAGGGGGACCAGAAAAACGACCCATCTCTCCTTAAGTCCTTCGAATATTAGGTACAGTATTTCCTGGTAGCAAGCATACACTGTAACAAATATTAGGTACAGTATTTCCTGGTAGCAAGCATACACTGTAACAAATATTAGGTACAGTATTTCCTGGTAGCAAGCATACACTGTAACAAATATTAGGTACAGTATTTCCTGGTAGCAAGCATACACTGTAACAAATATTAGGTACAGTATTTCCTGGTAGCAAGCATACACTGTAACAAATATTAGGTACAGTATTTCCTGGTAGCAAGCATACACTGTAACAAATATTAGGTACAGTATTTCCTGGTAGCAAGCATACACTGTAACAAATATTCGTATAATTGACAATTTTAACCCATAAATTATGATGATTGAAAACTGTGATCGATATTGCGGTTTCTAAATTGTATTGTACCTGTAAATTACGGCAACAAGACGGTACAATCGGCCTAATAAGTGATGTCTCGGCACCAATTATATTTTGATCCATAATTATTGGTTTCAGCAACATCTGAACTTTATTTATTTATTTCGAAGGGGATATGCACACCTATTCCTACACTTAACCACCCTATTCAACATCTGGCAGACATTATTACAGCACAAAGAGAGCCAAACATAATGCCAGCTGGGACATGACTTATTAGCGCGACCGTACACATCTAGTAATATTGATGGTTAGAGGTGCTTGTGACCGCTATATATATATATATATATATATATATATATATATATATATATATATATATATATATATATATATATATATATATATATATATAATATATATATATATATATATATATATATATATATATATATATATATATATATATATATATATATATATATATATATATATATATATATATATATATATATATATACTAGCAGGGGTACCCGGCGTTGCCCGGGTAATAATACTGTACCACCATAATCACAATCACTACTACTACCACTACTACTACTACCATAATCACCATCATCAATCACTACTACCACATTCATCACAATACTACTACTACTACCATAATCACCGGCCTCGACCTCCCTGTGCCTCATTAAACGGCGACCTCGATTTCGGCCGCTAAATGACCTCCGATTTCGGATCTGACCTCATCCGTACCCCCATTTTGGGGGGCTGCGAACAACTCTCGTTCCATACACCTTTTCGATCGGAGGCCTCCTTCTGCCTCAAACGGCAATTTGTTTTAATTTTTTGTTTTTCATTTGTTTTTTCAATTTCGGCCTCGAAACGACCTCCGATCGTGGCCTCGCCCCCTCTATGACGTGACCCAGGTCAATTGACACCCACATGCAAAGTTTCAGCTCCCCAGGTCCAAAACTGCGGCCGCCTATTAAGAAAACACACACACACACACACACACACACACACACACACACACACACACACACACACACACACACACACACACACACACACCCACACACCACAAACACACACACACACCCAACCCACACCACACACACACACACACACACACACACACACACACACACACACACACACACACACACACACACACACACACACACACACACACACACACACACACAGTGACACACACACACACACACACACACACACACACACACACACACACACACACACACACACACACACACACCACACACACACACACACACACACACACACACACACACACACACACACACACACACACACACACACACACACACACACACACACACACACACACACACAATCGAAAATATTATATAGATATATACAGTATATATATATGTTATTATGTTGGCAATATTGTTGCCTACTCCGTGACTGGAAAATAACAGAATAATTCTAACAGGGTAATACTATTTCCATTACATTACAATAGACTGGACAACAGGAGAGTTCACAGGCAAGATTTTGTGTTCGTCATATTATAAGTGGTTTACATTGAGGCACATAATTATGCTTTACATTGACCCTGCGTATTGAATGGATCACTGGTCTGAATTGGCTAGTTTATGTATGTATGTACCGGTACTCGGGCCTATCTCCCCCCCCCTCCCCTTTTTTGTATATAGTTACATTATCCAACTGCTTGGTGTTTTACTTAAACTTTCCTGAATAATGAACATAGGGCAGACTCGCCCATTTGTACGCGTTGTTCCAATTATACCACGATATTGAAAAATAGTACACATAAATTAGTAGAGCAAGGTTAATAAATTTAGTGTCAAAATGTGCTTTTCCGATAGTTATCGTACATTTTCATACACAATTCCTAGTAATTTAGGTGATCGTAGATTTTACAGTAGGTTATATTGATTTTGTGTAATACGTAGATATTATCTGGTTTTAAATTAGCTTTTGTAATTACTAATACGAACGTGTTCTGGTAATGGCGCTATTGGACGATTAACATGAGGACATTTTTTTAAAGTTTAGATCTGTAACTTGTTTTTGTCAACTGTTGAAATATTTTCGCTTGTGTTGCATTATGACGTACCAATCAAGTAAGCGGCTACTTACAGGTACCGGTACTTGACTGGAGAATGAGAACACCAGAAATGTACACGACATATGGTTTGATTTATACAGACAAGAACACATAATTATAATAATTATTACAATCAGGTACACAATCACATACGGTACTAAAAGGGGAGAATCTATACAGTAATGGTGTACCACCGGGCTGGTGCCACAGTACCGTACCTATCCGAAAACAACAATCTTTTACCGGGCTAGTGACTTGATTAATATCTTTCTGAAAAGGAATAGTAAGGTGGTGCTGACCATTGCTAACTTCTATATTTCCTATGTATTGATTTAACTAGGTACCCTCGAGTGCCTCTTAATTACCGTCACCATACTTAATGTATGTTACTTGCATTCATTATTCTATGTATAAGAATAAACCCTTAAATACAACATCCTGCGCATTCTGTTCACTGCCTGACCTTCCCAGTCAACTAAAGGACCTTCCAATCACGACAAGAAAGATTACACCTTCCCCTATCAACGATATTCAAGGGCGGTATCTAATAATAAAATCACCTATTAATAATCACAATAATATTAAAGAATGTGTCTTAGTATGTTGAAAGGGAATATGGATAACTGTATCGTATACTCTATTATATCTCCCAATTATTTTAGTATAGCCTACCATGATGTATTTGTAATGAGGTGTCGGTAGGCTTTGTGGTAAAGTACCGGTACTGAAACCAGGTACAGCACAAATTCAATCACAATAATATATTCCCATTGACACACCTGGATTAGAACCCGGGACTGTAAATTACTAGATCACTCTACCACACCTACCTTAAAATTATGTGTGTGTGGGTGTGTATATGTGTGTGCGAGTGTGTACAAATATAAACAAGATAATGTCGCGAAGCACACTGTGTGTGAATGTGTTGGGTGTGCGTTGAGTATGCGCGTATGTATGTGTAAGTGTGGGTGCGAGTGCTCTTAACTGTGGGTGCTAGTGTATGAGAGTGTGGGTGGGTGCAGGAGGGTGTGTGGGTGGGTGCAGGAGGGTGTGTGGGTGGGTGCAGGAGGGTGGGTGGGTGTGAGTGTGATGTTGATAGTGTGAGCGAGTACATACGTTCCCGTGATGGACCCGGTCGGAAGATTTGCTTTTAAAGTACCAGCAGCTGATCAAGTCGTTTAAGGAGAAGTCATCAAGGATCATCGTCTCAGGAATCGTCCCCGCTTGGGTTAGCCGATTTTTACAACATAGCCAGCAGCAGCACGAATAGCTAAACCTCTGCAGGAAGGAAAACGTGGGATTCGTCGACACCTGGGACAATTTCTACTACGATGACTATTTGTTTTCGGACGATGGAGTTCATCTGAACCAGGTGGGAGCAGCACGTTTTTGGGGCAACGATGCGGTGAAGGATTTTCGGAGAAAGAAATCGACTCAGCACAGGAACCAGGAAGGAGGACCGAAGACAGCGAGGGCGGAATGCAAATGCTAATCTGTCAAGAAACCGCGAAATTGGATAAAGCTCCACCAACACGACCAAATTCAAAACCGCCAGGGATAACGACCGAGGACCGATGTCAGCCATGAATGTAAATGTAGATCCGATCAGAACCAAAAATTTGATTAAAGAACGTTCTGTGAGTTCTAAAACCGCAACTTTAAAGGTTTTCTATACAAACGCTCGTAGCATACGCAATAAATTTTCAGATTTAGAGGAACTAGTGTTTACTGAAAATTATGATGTGATTGGTATATCAGAATCTTGGCTCAATACAGTAGATAGAGACTTTTTAGCAGAGTATTCACTTCCCGTTATGTAATGTTTGAGAAAAGCCGAATAAATAAAAATGGAGGTGGCGTTTTATTTTATATCAAAGAAAGTCTTAACCCGACCCTCTTGTCAAAACCTCAAATTGTGAACGTCGACACATCTTTTGTGCTAATAAAGAATAATAAAGGTACAAAAATAATACTTGCATTAATATACAGACCTCCAGCTCAATCAGTGCAAACTGACCGAGAAATTTATGAACAAATTGCAGGTGTAAGTAACTCACAAGATACCGTATTTTTTGGCGACTTTAATTTACCTGTGACCAAGTGGGGCGATACTCTTACTTCACACTCCGGACATGACTTGTATACGAACTTGCAAGAGAGAGAGTTCGCTTTATCAATTTGTTCGAACACCGACCCGTGGTAATAACGTTCTTGACATTGTACTTGCAACAAAAGAAGAATTAATAGAGAATTTGAATGTTGGTGATGAATTCAGTAACAGCGACCATCGTACGATAACTTTCACTTTAAACTTACTAGTAACGAACCAAATAGTAGCATCGAAAAAGTCCCTAATTTCAAGAAAGCAAACTTTCATAAACTTAGAGCTATGTTTAAAGAAACTGACTGGAGCTTTTTAATTAACAATAACGACATAAATACATCTTGGAAGTTATTCGAAACCACTTACCTAAAAGCAGTGCAAGACTGCATACCATCGAAAATACGGCGTCCAGGCCATAATAATAAGCCCAAATGGTGGAATAAAGATATTTCAAACTGCCTGCTTGCTAAAAAATTTGCTAATGATAGATTAAAATCCTCACAAAATGACGAAGAACGGGTGAAATTTGTAGAGCTACGACGCAAAGCCAAAAAGTTAATTAAGCAAAGTAAAAAGACCCTAGAGTTACATATTGCGAATCAAAGTAAAACAAACCCGAAAGAATTCTATAGTTATATCAGAAAGAAAAAAGTAGTTACTTCAACTGTTGAACCGTTAGTCGATGAAAATGGAGAATACACCAAAGACGAAGTACAAATGAGTAATGCCCTCAACACCTTCTTTGCATCAGTTTTTACAACAGAAGACCTCAGTGATATCCCTACACCATCGCCGATTCAGATTGATAATTCAGATGTTCTAAGCAATATCACCGTTACAGAGAGAGAAGTATTGAATTGTTTAGATAAACTCAAGGTAAATAAAACGCCTGGACCTGATACAATCTCGCCTAGAGTTCTAAAGGAAGCTAAGGATGAGCTCTCCAAACCACTGACATTACTATTCAATAAATCCTTGCAGTCTGGAACTATGCCTGATCAGTGGAAGATAGCCAACGTAACACCGATATTCAAAAAGGCAGCAAATCCCTACCCAGTAACTATCGTCCAATTAGCTTAACCTCAGTTGTATGTAAAATGCTAGAAACGGTCATAAGAGACAGACTCGTAAATCACTTAGAGGAAAATAACATACTTAAAGATACTCAACACGGCTTTCGTAAAAAACGTTCCTGTTTAACAAACCTCTTAGACTTCTTCCACGATATCCTCAACCTCTACGATGAGAGTAAAGCTGTAGATATTATATACCTTGATTTTCAAAAGGCCTTTGACAAAGTTCCCCACAAACGTTTACTGCTAAAACTAAAAGCGCATGGAATACAAGACGGTGTGTTGAAATGGATAGAAAATTGGCTCAGCGACAGAAAACAAAGAGTAGTCATAAACGGTAAGGCATCTAAATGGACCAATGTAAGTAGCGGGGTACCCCAGGGATCGGTACTAGGACCAATTATCTTTCTAATTTACATCAACGACATAGATGAGGGTCTCTCCTGTACAATCTCAAAATTTGCTGACGATACAAAAATTGCAAATAGCGTACTCTCAAAAGATCAAGTTGACGATATGCAACACAATCTAGATAAATTGTCACATTGGGCCCAAATTTGGCAAATGAGTTTCAATGCGGATAAATGTAAAGTACTACATATCGGATACCTAAATGAGAAAGCAAACTATTCGATGAATGGCACTCAGCTTAAGAATGTAAACAGAGAAACCGATCTGGGAGTAACAATATCGAGTAACCTAAAACCGAGTCAACAATGTTCAGAAGTTGTTAAGAAGGCAAACAAAATAATTGGCTTTATAGGCAGATCATTTGAGCATATATCCAAAGACGTAATCCTAACCCTTTACAATTCCTTAGTCCGCCCTCTTCTGGAATACTGCGTTCAATGCTGGTGCCCTTATTACCAAAAAGACAAACAAGCTAGAACGAGTTCAACGTAGAGTTACCAAAATGATACCTAGCCTAAAGAACAAACCATACGAAGAGCGTCTTAGAGAATTAAATCTATTTCCTTTAACCCAGCGCAGATTAAGAGGTGACTTAATTCAAGTGTTCAAAATCATCAAAGGCATCGACAATATGAACTGTAGTAAGTACTTCACTATCGACCAATCTAATTACACGCGGGGAAACGGTTGCAAAATTATTGGTAAATCTTTTAACTCACACGAATCTAAGAATTTCTTCTTCAATCGAGTTGTCAACTTGTGGAATGGGCTTCCCCGAGACGTTATAGACTGCAGCACCGTTGATTCATTTAAATTCTGCCTAGACAAATATCTCGCATCAAACCCGCGACTGACTGCGTTTGTAAATGAATAACTTTATTTTATCCTCCCCTCAGTTACTAACCCATATGTCCCCTACTAACTTCCTAGTCCTGCTACGTTAGTGGCAGGGCAGTAGTTCCCTTTCCAATGTTCCCTTACCCACTCTAAACCACTGTTTGGACACTTGATCCTCAGTGTTTTGGAGGACAAGCAGCCTAAAAGAGTCACTAGATCTGTTGTTGCTTGATTTCCTTTGTACTAGACTGTATATTACGTCCAGAGGCATAACCTTGCACATGCTTCCCACTATGTCTCTAAGTAAGCTAATGATGATACAAGCAGTTTCTCTATGTAAGAGGATGAATTGCATTTATGTGTGTGTGTGTGTGTGTGTGTGTGTGTGTGTGTGTGTGTGTGTGTGTGTGTGTGTGTGTAAGTGCGTGTGTGTGTGTGTAAGTGCGTGTGTGTGTGTGCGTGTGTGTGTGTTTTGTCTCAAAGTTTATGTGTGTATGCGTATATGTGTGTGAATATGTATATACTGTAGGCCTATGTGTGCGTGAGTTTGTTTACTTTACCATTCTTAATCCTATTCATTTTACGAATATATATGTAGTACGTGATTCAAGGAATTAATATTTTAAGTTAAGATACACATTTGCTCTTCCTGTTTTTTTCCTCGTTTCTCAAGAATCTGTTGTGATTAAGAAGATTGTTTAAATTACGTTTATAGTTGCATATCTAGAGTGTTCAGTACCGGTACTATTTATCTTTATTTTTCTTGCACTAAGGTCGACAGCTCAATATTGCCATCTTTATGCTCTCCAATCCACTACAGTTCAAAAGTAATGGTTGCACTTTTTGTATGAATAGCGGACGCGCCAACAGATGTAGGATAGATATGTTGTTTACAATAGATTTCTGTATTCCTTTCTCTGCTCTTCTATGTAAAATAACTTGAATTGTTGAAAATATTGCCCGAAAAAAAAAAAAAAAATCATACGTCTCCATCTTATCCCTATCTTATATCCGACGCCGGTAGTGTTTTTGGCCCCTATATATAAAATGTTTGTAGTAGCCGAGTAATTAAGAAGGGTCATGGCAATTTACCGTCAGCTGGAAACAGACTACAGTGCTCTTAGTCAGCAGCAGATACCAAGGTCACTGATGAAGGTGAGAGAGGCTCGGGTATAAATAATGGGAGAGGCTGGGAGAGGAGACAGTCGGAGATACACCACACCAAGGACCACGCCTTATTTTAATACTCTGCCGTAACATAATCAACAACCACTCACAAATAATTGACAACTAGTCATAATTCAAGGCAGAAATCGCTACACAAATCATCAAATCCACCAACGAAAACGAAAATCACACACGAAAAACAACTTGCTCCAACACACGAAATAAAGAACCAAAATCAACAACCTTACGTCAAATTCTGCAAAAAAAAAGCAACAAGATCTAAACGACGCAATTCACGAGACCAATAATATTCGTCAACATGAAATTGGTAGTTTTGCTTCTTACTGTTCTGCAGAGTATTTCAGCCATGGGTGTGAATGTTAAGGTTCTCGGTTCGTTAGGTAACTCCAAAAGCCTCGTCACTGAATCCTTGCCCGTAGAACCCATAATAGAACTCCCTCTGCAGTCTTCGGAATCCAAAGTCATCAAGAACGCCAAAAGAAGCTACCGGTACCAGGTAACTAAAGCACAGAGAAACTTCGGAAACACGGCAACTGGATCTCAAAGCCTGGACCGTACTCTCAACCAACCTGCTATCCAAGACAACCAACTCGTTATGGATAACTACGAAGATCACAAACTCGAAAAAACTAACGGAAACTCAGACATTTTCGACTTCCTACTCCACACAGATATACCCAGAACCGAGCTAGTGCAGAACACAAGACTGCATTCTGGTGGAGTTAGGAATAGGCCTACAAGATTATATTCCAGAAAGGTCCGGAGTCCAAGAAATAACCGAAGACCTAAAAATCGCATAGGAATTAGGAACACCCGTCGGAGACTCAAGAACCTTAAGAAGCAGAGAGGAGAACGCCGCAAGAGAACCATCAAGTCAAGAACTGGTACGTCATAGAACCAAAAGAAATCAGAGAATAACAAAATTAACCATCACGTCATAGAACCAGAAAACCATCACATCATAGAACCAAAGGAACCAGAGATAATAAACAAGAGAACCATCAAGTTATAGAACCAAAGGAACCAGAGAATAACAAGAGAACCATCACGTCATAGAACAAAA
The DNA here is from genome assembly GCA_032716605.1 of Paralithodes platypus. Taxonomy (NCBI): domain Eukaryota; kingdom Metazoa; phylum Arthropoda; class Malacostraca; order Decapoda; family Lithodidae; genus Paralithodes; species Paralithodes platypus. The sequence goes on from CM064486.1 coordinate 27,654,372, forward strand.
GGAACCAGAGAATGACAATAGAACCATCACGTCATAGAACCAAGGGAACCACAGAGAACAACAATATGACCATCACGTCATATAATTATCAAAGGAACCAGAGAATAACAATAGAACCATCACGTCATAGAACCAAGGGAACCACATAGAACAGCAGGAGAACCATCACGTCATATAACAAAGGGAACCACATAGAACAGCAGGAGAACCATCACGTCATAGAACAAAGGGAACCACAGAGAACCATCACGTCATAGAACTAAGGGAACCACAGAGAATAACAAGAGAACCATCACGTCATAGAACCAAGGTAACCACATAGAACCATCACGTCATAGAACCAAGGGAACCACATAGAACAGGAAAACCATCACGTCATAGAACCAAGGGAACCACAGAGAATAACAGGAGAACCATCACGTCATAGAACCAAGGGAACCACAGAGAACAGCAGGAGAACCATCACGTCATAGAACCAAGGGAACCACAGATAACAACAGAACCATCACGTCATACAACCAAGGGAACCTGAGAACAGCAATAGAACCCAACTAACCACAGAGAACATGAGAACCATCATGTCATAGAACCAAGGGAACACAGAGAACAAAAGGAGAACCATCACGTCATAGAACCAAAGGAACCCGAGAATAACAAAAGAACCATCAAGCTATAGAACCAAAGGAACCAGGGCGGAGAACAAGAGAACCATCACGCCATAGAACCAACGGAACCAGAGAATAACAAGAAACCATCGCGTCATAGAACCAAGGGAACCAGAGAACAGCAAATAGAACCATTCAGTCATACCAAAACCCAGGGCCCGGAAACAGTAGGGTACGGTAATTCGTCAAATATAGTTGGAGTTACGTTCCTGAAAAGCGAAAACTGTAAATTACCGGTAATCGACCTTACGTATAGCTTTTACCCGATACAATTTTGTTATGAATATTTCCATTTTAATTTTATTTGCAACACAATAACGATGCATAATTTCCATTTTAATTTTATTTGCAACACAATAACGATGCATAGGACCACCCCCCCCCCCCCCTTCCCCAGCTATTCCATGGGATTTAAAAAAAAATCATAATCAACTGGGGACAGAGGTGCATGGGGGCGGTTCGTTCTTGTCCACCCCTTCGGGGATCATGGCGTCAGGCAATAGATAGATATAATATACAATTAAATAGTAAAAACTGTACGAACAAGTAACGACAAATTAAATACCAGTACTGATAAATTTCGTGTATATCTGACATCTGACTGTAATAAGGAATCCTTCCACTTCTCTGTAGATTGTGTACAGTAGGCTATATTCATTTTACAAGGGTAGGCTATGTGACTCGAACATTCCTTGATTTTGGCCTTGTCACTCAGATTTCAACTCTGGGGGAGGCACTCGTCACGGGCAGTTTTGCTTTTTGTCTCCATCTACATAGACAAAACAAAAATAAGGGGGGGGGGGGGGCAGAAAATGTCCCTCTGCCTTCCGAATCTTACTCTTGCCTCTCATTATAGGTAGGCCAGAATTCGTCACCACCAACCTCTAACTCAAAACGAGCTAGGGCAAAGGCGCTGCAGATATCCACACCTTTATCCTGTACGGTACCGGTATCTAATGATAATGTCGGATAGATTGGGAGAGGAGCATTCTGACCAGGATTCGAACCCACCTACTACAGGTAGGGCATATATTTGGGAGAGTTGGGCACCGTAACCTCTCTCGGCCGTTCATGGCCGAATGGTTACGGTACCGAACTGTCCCAAATATACCTGGAATGAGTGGGTTCGAGTCCTGGTCAGGAGACTTCTCTCTCAACCTTTATCCTGGCTGACTCTTTCAAAGGGGCTGCAGATATCCACACCTTTATCCTGCCTGACTCTTCCCAAATGGCATAGATATTAGCTCGACTATTGTAGTCCTGTTTTATTTGCTACCTATAAATCCTACCTATAAAGGTATAGTTATCATCAGCTCCCTCACCCTCACCCTCACCCTCTCACTCTCACTCTCTCTCTCTCTCTCTCAAATGTTCAAGAACGTGTACATATTGTATTTTGCGCATTGTATTATGGCGTACCGGTACCGGTACTCTAAATTTATAACTTGGACGAAGTTAAATGGAAACTATCACTAACATCTATAATGATACTTGTCAATAGACCCACCAGTGCCTTTGTTTGAGTTCTTTACAAATATTAGTGTGTATACTGTAATATTTTATGGGTTTAAAGTAGGTATGGAAAGGGTAAATAACTTCATAATCATTTACTTTATATAGAAATACTAGTAGTGATACTAAAATAAGCATAAAAAGTTATGCCAAATAATCAAAGGTATAATATTATAATTATCAATAATATCCTACGTGATTTTATTTACCTTATTTATACCAAGATTTATTGTGTACAGCTATAAGTGTGTTTACATATTCTGTATGGTATATTATACCGCTCAATTTGGGGATACAGGTACAAAGTTAACATACTTGCAAATTATGCAACATTGAAATGTGGAAAGTACTGAGAATATACAGAGTAGATGGCAAGTTGTTGAAAGCAGTGAAGAGCATGTATGACGGTGCAAGGTGTCGGTGCGTGTGGAGAAAGAACAGAGTGAGTTCTTTGATCTGAATGTAGGGTTAAAGCAAGGGTATGTGATGTCCCCATGGTTGTTCAATATATACAGTAAATGGATGGAGTCATGAAAGAAATACAAGAATAGCTGTGGATGTTGGTGTACCGCTTGATAAAGGAAGGAAACGAGTGGAAGTTCCCTGTACTGCTGTTTGCAGATGATACAGTGCTGATGAGCGATAGTGAATGGGAGTTGCAGGGTCAGGTAAATATGTTTTGAACAGTGTGTGAAAAACAGAATTTGAAGATAAATGCGGGGAAGAGCAAGGTTATGGTCTTTGAAAGGGATGCAGCCACAGAGTGTGAGTTGAGGTCGAACGGTCAGGCTATGGACAATGTCAGATCATTTAAGTGTGTTGAGTAAAGATGGGAGTATGGATGAAGAAGTGAAGGGGAGGGTGCAACAGGAGAAGAGGGTTGTAGGAACGCTGAAAGCAGTACCGTACCCTAACAAGAAATAGGGTGGTCAGCATGGAAGCAAAGAAGTCTTTACATGATAGTGTGGTAATCCTGACTTTGACATACGGGAGCGAAGCATGGACGTTGGTGAAGAGACTCGAACCAAAAGTGAGAGGGGTAGAAATTAGTTACTTGAGAAGTGTGTGCGTAGTTACATAGAGGGATAGACAGACGAATGAGGAAGTACGAGAGAGGTGTGGTGTGGATGTAGATATGCTGGAAAGTGTGAAAAGGAACACCTTGAGATGGTCCGGCCATGTGGAATTTATGGGAAGCGAGAGAATGACTAAGAGAGTGTACGAGAGTGAGGTGGAAGGACAGAGAGGGAGAGGTAGACCGAGGGAGAGGTAGACCGAGTGAGAAGTGCAAGGATGGAGTTAAGAAGTACGGTATATGCGTGAAAGCGGTGATGGATTGGAGGAGGGACGTCGACTAACTGGGGACAGGTGCATGGGGGCGTTTCGTTCGTGGCCATCCCTTCGGGGATCACAGCGTCCGGCGATAGATAGAAATAAATAAGAATTTGTTCACTTCTAACAAGCCTCAATTATTTGCCTAAACCATTCAATCAATCAAAGGAGGTACCGTACCGGTAATTACTGTGGTCAGCATTCCTAGACAAACCCCATCATTGTTATTACCAGTACTATAGGCTATACATACATACAAGTTTAAAGACTGCTTCATCCACAGAGAGCGTGATTTTAGTCTCTTTACTGTACTACAGTACAATAAAGACTTGCCACATCACAGCCTCATCATGTCATCACAGTGGCCGATGTTGATATAGCGCTAACAGTGTCACAGCAAGACTCGACAAAGTCCCCCTGAGGCACTTGCACAAGGCGAAATCGCACCACACCCAGCCTTAACCGTGCTACAATAAGGCAGTAACAAGAAATCACCATAACTTCTACAGACTATAGATTTGTCGTATTCCTGGTCAGTTAATATGGTACTATCTATCTATCTTCCTATTGCCGGACGCCGTGATCCCAGAAGGGGTGGCCACAAACGAATCACCCCCATGCACCTGTCCCCAGTCAGTTGACACCCCTCCTCACATCCAGCACCCCTTTTACGCTTATACTTCTTAACTCCATCCTTCCATCTCTCCCTCTTTGTCCTTCCATCTCACTCTCGTACACTCTCTATAGTTGTTGTAAATACAATGAAAATACAGAAAATATGTTTCAGTACCGGTACCTCTCATTGCCATTACAACTAGCATATTATATCAACTGGCTAGTAATACGGCAAACTCATAGTGACTACTATCAACAATGATGGAGCTTGTCTAGGAAAACAGGCCTATGGTATCAATAATGTACAGTCGTGGTTATTAATACTGATACATTTTGATGCATCAAACAATTTAAAGAAACCCCGACATACTGGTATACTGTACTGTGCCGTATCAGGTAAAGAATTAACCCTTTCAATGCAGGTTTATTTCCGCGATAATGGGGCTCATTTAGGCACTCCTGATTGCTTAAGCCAGTGTCTGAAAGAAATTAAATTTTTACAGCAAAAAAATGGAAGAAAATATCTTCAAAATTACACCAAAACGAGCTTCGCAGCGCTACCACAGACATCAGCAATATTCACTAATTATCAGCAATGTCGCGCCATCTTTCCTTTTGGCAGCGCTGCATATATCTCGCGAGAGATGGGGTGAGACTCTCAATGCTGCAGCTGCCGCACTCCTGCTCACTCGCACTCGTCACCACAAGCTTTAATGGGCTTTAAATTACATTAAACTGCCAAGGCGTTCCTTAACGTCTCCCGCAGTGAAAGGGTTAATAAGGAGTTTGAAATCAACCAGAAAAGGCTTAACAAATGTAAACAAACGATCGACGTTACTCTTGCAAACGCAACTTTTCTACAGAGTTATCTTTATATTTCGTCTAATATTATTAATATTAAAGTTCCCCCATTGTTTTTTTTAGTTTCGTACACTAGAAAAGGGTGTAGCTTATAGCTGGTGTTGGATGCGTGGAAACTGAGAGAAAAAAATCTGTATTAAATCCTTGGTGGTAGGCTACCTGTCAAATGCCTGCCCCTATAGTAAAATCGCACCTTTCTATTTTTGTCAATTAATCTTTAGTGTCATAATTGTATAAGGAAGCTAAAACTCAGGGCTGCTTCCTGAGATGAACGCAGCCCAAACATAGAGTTGCCAACTCGGATGTTTGCGGACACTACCTCTCCCAAATACAGTTCATATACCTTGGACACAGCAATAGGGGGGGGGGGGGCTCATTCTTTAATTATCGATTTTGACCACTTTATATTGTTGAAAACAACCTAAAACCGAAAAAAGGTAATTATTGGGAATAGGCTCGCACCCTTTTTTGTTTTTTCCTACAGATTTTGAAAAAATTTGTGTTTTCATGGTCTTAGTTATAATTCCAATGTAGGATACACGATGGGCTTTGCCCCCCTCAACCCCTCAAATGAAATTGTCATCTATGTTGCCAGCAAGGGGTAAATATCGATTATACTGCATAAAGAAGGGGTTTGTAAACAGTGAGGATGTCCGAAAGAGCTCTGAGATTGATTAGAATGGGCGTTTTTTCTATTAATATCGGGTTTTATAAATGTGATCAAAATTATTCTCCCACAGTGGATTATACATGAGTACAGTACCGTACCGGTATAAGGATTCCATAGACCTACATTGTCCCTAATAAATTATGTATAATAAGGCTGCGAGCCTATTCCCTATAATTATCAAATATAATATTCATAAGCTAGCCTAGTAGGATACTTTAAAAGCCTGATGGGATCATTTTGAGAGTACCGGTACCGCGTGTAGGCTATTCTACAATATTGGGTAAACAAATTTAAACTTGTGCTACTGTTTTTCATGTGGGGTAGCGCAAGGTTAGACATATATCACAGTAACGGATCATCTTGCTTGATGACGTATATAATGTAGAAATTGAGATATCTCGCGCATTTATAAAACTTAAATAATTCCCAATATTAAATGCTGTACAGTAGCCTATCCCACAAATATATTGTAGTGCCGCTATCGTCATGCGTCAGTCGGGTGGTTCTTGTGTGGTAGCTTTACGAGCAATATGCCGATGCACTAGGTACGGTATTATATAATGAATCGCCCAGTAGGCCCTAAATAGCAACAGAAAATATCGAATAGGCCTACTGTACAATGCAGCGTTTACAGAAACAGCCAACATTTTCGACCTTCTGATAACTAGGCTATTATCACTGGAACAAAATATAATAATAACTGAAAACCTCTTATGTCGAAAACATACGGTAAATTGTCTTTTAGGTCCGGGTTTAAGCTGTCAATTTGGAAAATATTACCGAAACTACCACTAATTTGCCCATGGTTTTTCTTTTTGGTTTTAGGTAGTTTTCATCACTATACAGTACCGGTAGTTGAAGTTAGTTACAATCCCCGGAAAATGTTTTTTCTCCCATTATCCAACGATCTTAAAAAACTCAGATGTAAGTAATTTTCAGAGTAAATATATTATTTTTTAGTATAACTCCATTTTTATGTAACGATTTTTTTTTTTTTTTTTACATAATTGAAGACCGATATGGAATCTATATGCTCTAAACATCGTATTAAAATTAATTTCAACCCTCGGCAAAACCTATTAAAAAAACGGTAACATGTCTACCAATAATGTCTGCCTACCGTAAAACGGTTGTCAATCCTCTCCTATAGACGGCGCGGCTTTCAGCAACGCCATTTTTTCGTCAACTGGAGAGCTCTATCCCTCAACTTTTTTTAACCCTCTCCGACATATGACGCGATTTTGAGCCTATTGGGGATACCGTACTTTAAAGCCTTTGTTACCATCAGGAGTATTTAGAAACCTTTAGTTTAGTTACCTACTTCAACCTCTGCAGTTGTCTTTGAGTTAGCTGTGGGCAGAAAACTAATTTTGGAGAGGTAATTATAAGAGTGAGAGAACTCTATTTCTTATTGCTAATCTGGCAACCTCTGTGTCATAAATGCTTGAAAGGGTTAATACTATCATGCCATCTGCCAATCCGCATTGGAAATACACTGTACTGATTTCAATTTCCCAACTCCTGCACAACACGTCACGAGACACCTTCTGGATTCTTATTAGGTTTTTTCTGAACACGTCATTAACCCAGGAACGGCGAGAACACTCTTAAGAGGTTTTGGTGGGCAAAGGCGAGAACACTCTTAGGAGGTAAGGCCTAAAAAAATAAAATAAAAGGCCCCAGTAGCACTTAAAACAAGTGAAATGGTGATTAAGTGAGATAATTCCCCTCCATACCTCGTATCACTCCTCCGCATGTGTCAAAATCCCCTCCTTCCCCCCTTTCTCCCCCTTCAATTATCACCTATTTTCCCTCTTATTACCATATTTATTGGTGTATTTATGGTGCCAATATCTCCAAGCCGATCCTAGGGTGTGGTGTTGCGTGTGTCTATGCGTGGGAAAGACAGAGAGAGAGAAAGACAACCCTCACACCCTCAGTCTTTCGCCAGGTACCGAGAGGGGAGGATATACATCGCGGGTGCCTCACATTTCATGAATGACCGGTCGGCAATAATTCGCATTTTTGACTATCCAAACACTATTCCCACTTGTTTTATTGTTGTTACACGTTACTATCTTCATATGAAACGTAAAATAAGCGCATATGAATAAGTAATAACGATATTTATCGCCGTTCAAAGGTTAAAGCCATAGATTACGTCATGTATACAACCAGCAACCTATCAGGTGAGTTTATTGACCTTGATTACATCATTGCTCCACTGAACCAATCACAGATACACACCTTCATTGAAGTCTCTCCTCACTTCAGTCATGGACGCCGCTTGTAATGGTTGCTCACCCCTCCCACATTCAGTTATTATTGACACAACACTGAATAATAGTGCAGCCCTTAAAGTTTTTACTCAACACGTCGACGTTGGCGACCTCCTCGTCGAAAACGGTGGACGCACCTCTTCCCCACCTACCAGGGTGCCAAAACAGGAAATATCCAGTTCTGGATCATTTTTCTAAGCTTACAAGGATCAACTTTGTGCGACGTCCGCGGAGGGTGTAGCCCCCCGGCCGCCGGAGAAATTTTGAAATGTGAAGGTAAATATACGCACAATACATGCTCAAAATGTATTAAAAGGAATGAATAATATTGTAAGTAAAAGGGATGTTATGTATGTTTACTGGTGTTTAACCCTTCAACCCCGGGTGGTACACGTGTGTACCATTATGTTTTGACCCGAGGAACCCGGGTGGTACAACATTGTACCATTGCTTGCGTATGTGCTTTCGAATGGCGCGCGTAAACATTTTGTTCCGTGGTCGCTAGGCGACGCCACCAGACACCATGTACGCCACCAAAACAGTCTCTACCCTGCCGCCAACATGGATACTAGCCCAAAAAGTGATTCCCCTGTGTCCGATTCCATGCTCCCTTCGACGCCTGCCCATGTTCGTCGCGCCCTAACGCAAAGGCACGTACAAGATGCGTTGACTCCCGGAGGTATTGAAATAGCTTTGAGGAGTTATGAACGTGGTGAAGGACAAAATAGTGTTGATGACTTGGGCAGTGATAGCTCCGAGTCTTATCAGTCTCACTATAGTGAAGATTTAGACGATCTAGACGAAATTCATCAAAGAGACGCGCAATTTGTTGGATTTGAGCATGACGATGAAAGTGATGATAGTACTGAACGTGATATAGTTGTGCAAGGTGATGAGAGTGTAGTGAGAGTGAGCGAATGGGACAGCACTAGGTCGACTGCCAAGTTTAGGTTGAGTGACACGACACCTAGCCCTTCGCCAGCTAAATCCCCATTCAAGATACGTTTTTATAAGAAGCAAGTTCTTGAAAAGGCGGCCGTGGCAGCCAGGAAAGAGGCCCTAAAACTTGGTGAGGGAGCAGTGCGTGAGGGTGCCAGTGAGGCTGAGCGTGAGGGTGAGGTTGACCCGCCATTGTCTTCCTTATCTACCCACGCCACCCAAGTTGCCCCAGGCGCCCGCCATTCTTCCCCACCACCACCAGCACTGCCTAGGGTTGAGGACCCCCCACTTTCGGCCTATTTACCCCCTATTTCCCCCGAGAGGAGACATACTACTACAGAAAAGGGAAAAGGGAGAAAATATGTGAAAAAAGGAGCTACAAGTAGGCGCTCTTTGTTCGAGGCTCCCGCGGCTTCCACCCCTGCCGGTCCCAGCCATACGCCCCCGCAACTTTCCCCAGGGTCCACCCCACCTCTCCAGCCTACAACAGAGGTTCCTGACGATGTATTTGACCTCGCATCCATACCTGCACCTACAGACACTGAACCAGTGCTGTCTACGACTCGTCGTAGGCCAAGGAGCCCCGAACCTCTGCATGAAGATGACAGAGCCTCACCTGCCACTCCTTCCCCACCTCGCCGACCTACACGCCGCCCACGCATCATTCGTTCCCCGCGAGATTATGAGGGGGGTTCTGAAGATGAAGGGCACCTCACAGATGACTCTGGCCATGATTACCTGGGTCCACCGTCAGGGCAAGATGACGGCTCTGACGACAACGACGATGACTTTATGGACATCGACGACCCTCAACCCAGACGCTTTGCCCAGGGCCGTCGTGCTCCTGGCCGCCCTGGCCGCCGGGCTGGGCCTGGGCGCCGTCGCGCTCCTGGCCGCCCTAGGGTGCGCGCCGCCAAAGTTCGTGGGCGTGCTGCCCCAGCTGCAGCTCCTCGTCAGCGTCGCCAGCAGGACCCTTTTTATATTTTCAACTGGCAGGATGTGGCTGCTGATGAAGTGAATGACCCTGATGTAACCCCTTTTGATGAGGTACAGGAGGGTTCAGGAGTTACCCCAAGTTTTCCCGCAGGCCCCAATGCTCCACCACATGAGCTTTTTGAGGCATTTTTTGATAAGGAGGTTACTGAGTTTGTCATAGAAGAGACAAACAAGCACCACCAAATCCAGGTGAACTTTTTTGGCAAGGTGACCAAGGGCCACATGAAGCGGTGGACCCCAGTGACTCATCCCGAGTTCATGGTGTTCCTGGCAATCACCATGCTAATGCCTCATGTAAAGAAGCACAGGTTGGCTGACTATTGGATCACCAAAGATCTGATATCCACCCCTGCCTTCGGGAAATACATCTCTCGGGACCGGTACCTCGACATCCTCGGAGCGCTCCATCTTGTCACCAACACCGACATGCATCTCTCTGACAAGCTGTGGAAGATTAGGACGTTGTACGAGATGATGCGAGAACGTTTCACGTCATACTTCACGCCCTTCTGCAACGTCTGTATTGACGAGTCTCTTGTGCTGTTCCGGGGAAAGCGGAGCTTCAGGCAGTACATCCCCTCAAAGAGACATGGCTTTGGTATAAAGTTCTTTGTGCTGTGCGATTGCCAAACTGGCTATGTCCTGGACTTCCTGGTCTACAGCGGGAAGGAAGGGGACGTGGAAATAGACCCCCTCATTGGCTTTGGCGGAGCAGTGGTTCAAGCCATGATGAACCGGTACTTCGAGAAGAATCACGTCCTCTACACGGACAACTACTACACGTCCCCCACTCTCTCAAAGTACCTCCATCAGCGCAAGACGGGGACTGTAGGCACAGTTAGAGCGAAAAGGAAGGGCATGCCAACTTTCCCTCCTAAAACCAAGAAAGGCGATGTCTTCAAGAAGAAGTCGGGACCCATTCTGGCTATTCACTGGCACGACCAGCGGAAGGTCAACCTCCTGAGCACCGTCCACAAGGGGGAAATGGTTGAGACTGGCAAGGTGGATCGCCGCACCCAAGTCAGGGTGACCAAGCCCGATGCTGTAATGGACTACAACATAAATATGAGGCTGGTGGACAAGTCCGACATGCAGATAGGCTTCATCGACTGTCTGCGTACCTCGTGCAGATGGTACAAAAAGTTCTTTCTGCACATGGTGGACATGTCAATGCTGAATGCCTACAATATCTACAGGCTTCGGAATCCGCGCACACCCAGGAAGTTCAGTAGCCTGCGGAGGTTCCAAAAACAGGTGTTGGTGGAGCTCCTGGACAGGTATGCTACGCCACAGAGGGCAGTGGCACAACCTGGGTGCCCCGTTCAGGACCGCATACAGTGTGCACAGTATCTAAATGTGCACAAGCTCGGTTACCTGCCTCTGGAACGAGATGGAGTCACCATTAGCAGAAGGCGGTGCCATGTCTGCTGGAACAGCCAGGTGAGGCCGAGGAAGCAGAAAAAGACCACCATGCAGTGTGTGGAGTGCCAGGTGTCACTATGTGCTATACCGTGCTTTGCTGAATACCACACCAAGCAGGAGTACTAGCTAATAATCATAGTGAAAGTACCAAAGACTGACAATATGTATGTATATAGGCAACAAGTGGAAATAAAACAATGTATTGTGATAAAAAAGTCATGTATTATGAAACATGTATAAATAAGTGAAAAAAGACACAATAAATTGTATATAAAACGTTCACAAAGCATATAACTAAGTGAAAGTGACACATGACATAATATTAGATGGCCAAAGTATAATAAACACCTGTGATAACGAATAATCAGTGCCTAATATAACAATAACCTACCTCAATTACTAATAAAATGTACCGTATCAAGTGAAAATTAGCATTATCAGTGACAGTGACACTCTCTCAAGCATATTTACCAAAGTGAAAGTGACACACGAACTAATATTAGATGGCCAAAGTATAATAAACACCTGTGATAACGAATAATCACTGCCTAATATAACAATAACCTACCTCAATTACTAATAAAATGTACCGTATCAAGTGAAAATGAGCATTATCAGTGACAGTGACACTCTCTCAAGCATATTTACCAAAGTGAAAGTGACACACGAAGTAATATTAGATGGCCAAAGTATAATAAACACCTGTGATAACGAATAATCACTGCCTAATATAACAATAACCTACCTCAATTACTAATAAAATGTACCGTATCAAGTGAAAATGAGCATTATCAGTGACAGTGACACTCTCTCAAGCATATTTACCAAAGTGAAAGTGACACACGAACTAATATTAGATGGCCAAAGTATAATAAACACCTGTGATAACGAATAATCAGTGCGTATATAACAATAACCAGCCTCAATTACTCATAAAAACTACGGTATCGAGTGAAAATGTGAAATATTAGTGACAATGATAGCCTAATACACATATTTTATATAATTGGACTCCAAATAACTATAATAACATCACTATCAATAAATAAAATCGCCTCCGGGAGGTAAAAACTCTGGCGCGACGAGTGGCTACGTGCGCAGTAGGTTAGCCAAGCCGGGGCCTGGGCCAAGGTGACGCATCCGAACGCGGGAAGATTTTCCCGCATAAAAATCACTCCACTTCCCGCGCTCGCCATTATGCAATCACTTGGGCTAGAGACCTCTACTCAACGGCATTCTACACATGAAGGTTTGTGCAACATTTTTTTTTTTTTTTTATAACTTTGTGTCATGTATTTCAGGAGTAACAGGTGAATCAACATGGACCAAAATTCCTCAAAACCCCCGGACACAGAGTACAGTCACGATCTACCCTAGCCGGGGTTGGAGGGTTAATCAGGATACTAGGGGAGCTGGCTGCCTGTACTTCAGTCTCAAAGGGATTCACTTCAGGTCCACTAATATAGGCATTGAAAACAGGGTTTTAAATTATTCTTAGCAGTCCCTGTTTTAGTTTTCTAACTTTTGTCCAATAAAGATTTCATGTATATTTATTGTTGCATTCCAAGAACTATTACATACTTAATTTACATCCTTTCATATGATGCATGAGTTACTATAGAGTACTGGTTAAAATACATACCGGTACCAAGTTTCAAGAATAAACTTTGATTAGAACATTTGTTTGTCGATTATTTTCCCTGGGCCGAGTAAAAAATACCTGGGTAGGCTATTCCCATCTCGGGTTAAGTACAATCAGTAGGAACGTAGAAACTTACTTTAATTTTCACAACTTTAAAAGACCCAAGATTCTGCTAGGCTAATTCCGAAAATATTCAATCAAGACTTTGTTACCCCCGTGAAGTCAGGTTAAAGTACTTTAATAACAAGACATACCAATTATATAGGTTAGTTAGCGGGTGTGTGGACTGTGGGGATAGTGGCAGCCCCCACTTTGGACACTAAGACTAAGTAAAGTTAGGTTAGGGTAAGGTAATGCAAATTATCTACTCATAACATGATAAACAATTGAACAATAAACTACTGTATTATATTCCTTGAAGAAATAAAAACAAATAATTGTACGTAAGGCTGCGGAAAGATTCTTTAGTGATACCCAAGTCATGGCCGGGAAATCTATAAATGCACTGTTGGCAGTAGGCCTAGCCTGTAGGCTACACTTATTAAATTGTACCGGTAATCTGGCTAAAAACTTACTGGTATACAAAATAAGAACATAGCGGCAGGGTGCAGATCCTACTTTGGACACTAAGTTTGGACTTTGGTTAGGGTAAGTTATTGCAAATCCTCCACTCATAATATAAACTACCTGTACAATAAAATAAGATACCATTAATATAGCCTATAGCCTACCGTACCTTGAAAAAACAAAAAAGGTAAGACTGCGAAAGTATTCTTCAGTGATACCCAAATCATGGCCGAACACTTTATAAATGCACTGTAGGGCGGCAGGCCTAACCTAGGCTATACAGTACGGTACCGGTACAGTGTACACTCTTATTAAATTGTGCCGGTACTCTGGCAGAAAATGTTATAAGAACATAGCAGCAGATCTCACTTTGGACACTAAGTTAGGTTAGGACCGTCTGTTGCGTACCGTTTCGTAGGTTTGATTAGTAAATGTTATGCTAATCCTCCACTTATTACACGATAAATGACAATGAAAAACTATATTCCTCAAAGAAATAATACAAAAAAATTGTAAGTGTAAATATAGCTGCAAAAGGATTCTTCACTGGTACCCAATCCCAAATGATAAATCAAATTGCCGGGATTCCAGACGGGTCCGCGGCAAGTCTAGCCTACTACCTACTGCCTACAGTGACAGTCTTATTAAAGTCACAAAGTGTGCTCAAGTCAAAACAAAGATTAGAACTTCTAAACACTGGCAGTGGCTAATGAATGGTGTTTTATGGAGAAAAAAAAACATGGTAGGCCTATTACTGACTTTTAGCATCAACAGTTAGCCCAGCTATTGTTTTTTATGCAGCCCATCAATGTTAAGACCTGATAGTGGGAATGGATATGAAGAATGTGGAAATTGAGGGAATTTGGGATACTGTACAGAATAAGCTGAAGGGGGCAAGCCCCCTCACCCTCCCAGGACTTGTTGCAATTCTCAATGTGTAAATAGTAATAATCATTATTAGGCTATAGAAAGCTTATATTCCGGTACCTAGAAAATAATGGTAACTTTGGTAAGGGTGTATTATTTGGGCGTACCCGTACCGCCTGCCAGGGCCCAGGCCCTGTCTTGTTTACACTACTCACATGTTCGCGATCATGTTCCCGTCTATTTTGGCTGCTGTGGACAGTGGGATACAATAATAGGTTGAGGAACTAGATGAGAATTTCAACAAGTCCTGGGGAGGGGCAAGGCTGTGAGGGCCCCTCAACAAATCCTATAGGCCTAGCCTATCCCTAAAATCCCACAGCAAACGGTTATTGTCATATGCTAGGCCTAGGCCTATAGGCTATAGCCTAGCTAAGCTTATTTTTTGTTGTCTTTAACCTCAAAGCTTCCTTGATCTTCATTATCATAGCCCTACTAGGCTAGTGGTAGTGGGGGGCTGTCTTAAGATTGTTGGATAATGGGTTAGGCCTAGGCCTAATACGCCTACGCTACTAATTTCTGCTCCAAATCATCATAGGCCTAGGCTAATAAAAGTTTATTTCCCTAGCTGAAGGAAAATATAGGCCTAGGGAATGAGTTTGAGTTGTGTTACCGGGCGTACGTCGTCTAAACACGCGAGTTGATGTCAAACAGCAGGGGTGTGGGGGCGGCAGCCCCCACCCATAATACTAGGATAGGTTAGGTAAGGTTGTTAGGTTAGGCTAATGTCCTTTCAAAGGGATTTAGGCTAGGCTAGGCTAGTAAACACTAGGATATACCCGGACAGAGGTAGGTGATACACCCGATAACACAACTCTTGCCAAATATTATAATATAGCCTAGCTCACACAAAAATATATGCTAGGCTACTTACAAAATCGCTGTTGGTGCTAAAAGTCAGGTTTACCAAAAGCATCACAGGCTGTGATGGTATCCTGCCCCTGCTAATGGACTTGAACTTGGACCTTATATATAATGAGTTCCCCAAGATTAATATGCATGATTTTAGAATGTGCAGGGCACTCGCAATTCACATGAAGTCAATGTTATATTCCAGCCCCTTAATTCACTATATTTTCCACAAAATTATCAGTAAATAACAGCTAACCAAATTTCCAAATTACCACAATTCACTGGCGCGAAGTAATCTGACGTCATCCAGTCAGGGACACGAAAATGTAGAACCTTACCAAATACCCTTTCGTTGCATTCCGTTAATCCTATCATATAAATACCCCTCAAAAAACAATAATTCATCATATAATCGTAATAATTTATAGCTTACCGAATGCCTAGAGCTCTTGCGCTTTGTTCCAGATAAAAATAATTTATATTCATGCACTACTTTCGAGAAATTAGAGGCCCCCCAAAAATGATCCACACGACCAAAAACCGCGTATTTTGGCACAGGGTTGAACAGGATCACTTTTGAAACATTCAATCTTAAATTATTTATTGTACATTATTCATTTCAATTAATATATTAACAGATAAATTTGTTTAGTTAATATATACAGTACATAGTTTTAGATAAATATCTATTATTATCCTTTAATCTACATATTATTGAGCATTCGAGTGCCAATTAAATTAGTTGTGTTCGTCTTGACTCAGCCTTCGGCGCGATATAACATCGGAGTGTAGGGGTACATTGGTGCTAAAGTCACAGTCACTTCATCTGAACCTCAGTTGGGCTTATCTGTTTGTAAACAAAACAAGTTGCTCTTGACTCTCGAATGGAATATTGTATATAATTACTTTAGGAGCTGCATTTGGACTTCAATTCAGGTGATATACAGTATAATAGTTATAAGATCATAGCAAGTGTAGAGTACCCGGTACATTGTTAAGGCAAACCACTATCGTTTGAGGAGTTTAATGTCCGTATGTAGCTCAGGACTCGAATTTAGCCAGGACCAAATTTTGGATAATTTTTTGTTCAGATGCTAATTCGGGATCACGAAGAAAATGGGCGAATTTTGGCACACTGCCACCTACTCCCTCCACATTATCTCAATAAGGTATGCTATTACGCTTTAATATTTTGTTCGGTTTAGTCATCCAGCCAATGTACTAGGTACCGGTACTAGGGACATATACTAGGTGTTAAGTGACACTTACCTCTGTATGAGTAAGATACCGTAATACTATCCAAGATAATAGTATTCAATACCTGCCGTTTTCGTAAATATAATAGAAACCATAACAATTCGCTCGTATGCGTCTTCGCGCGAATTCATGATTAATTAGCGCGAATGCGCCTACATTCGAATATGAATTCGCTCGAAGTGTCCAGATTCCGTACCAAGTAGCCTACTAGTGATATATACTAGGTGTTAGTTGAGGGCTACTTTTGCATCCCACGTACTGGGTACTAAGGACATATACTAGGAGTTGGGTAAAAGCTACTTTTGTATCCCACATACTGGGTACTAGTGACATACCGGTACTGTATACTAGGTGTTAGGTGAGGGCTAGCTTTGTATCCCACGTACTGGGTCTAAGTTAGGTTAGGTTCTTTGGTATAGTTATTGTTGTGAACCTCTCGCTGGCACTCGTTGCCGGAGTAAGGTATGTCCCATAATAATATGCACTGTTACCCAACCAGCGGGGGTGTGGGGACGGCAGTCCCCACCCATAATACTAGGATAGGTTAGGTAAGGTTGTTAGGTTAGGGTAATGTCTTCTCAAAGTTGACTACATTTTTATAACATAGGCTATTACTCACTCCACCCAACTGGATTTCAACCGTTAGCAGTTTTACCCAACCAGCCGGGGGCAGCAGCCCCCACCCACAATACTAGGATAGGTTAGGTAAGATTGTTACGTTAGGCTAATGTCTCCTCAAAGTTGACTATTTTTATAACATAGGCTATTACCCACTCCACCCCGTGAAACCCGGGGTGGGATAAAGTAAGTACTGTACTATGAACATATATTAAATAGTAGGTAACGATTTGTACTGTATCCTACGTACTAGGTACTACGGACACGTTGTAGGTGTTAGGCGAGGGTTAGTCTTGTATCCAATGTTGTTGTTGTTGTTCCCCAAGCTGCCTGGCCGAACAGCCCCAAGGCCCCGAGCAAGGCCAAGGCCATAACCGAGCGCCCCCACAGAACCCTCCCCGCCGACCACAATAAAGCCTGGGTGACCGAAGCCACTGCATGGCGGGGAGCTTGAGGAGGGTGCGGAAACGCCCGGGAAACCAAAGCCCCACCCAGGGCCCTGTGCCCCTCAGCAATTATGAAGAGAAAGTTGAGGGGCAAGGGAAAAATGTGACGCTTTGGCTTCCAATCTTGGTAGATTGGGAGGTCAATCCACGTTAGAGACGCCGTCACTTGAGATCTAGACAATATATAAGTAAAAGGAACAGTCAGCGTAAGCTATGGGTATGGCAGAGATTGCTCAGTTCTCACTCTGATAGACCAGCCCATCACCACATGACTAGAACCCAATCCTCTCAGCATCAGCTAGGAAAGGCCCTAGAAAGCCGCCTTTGGCGGGGGGATAGCTCCCCTATTTCAACCCTTTTCGGGGTTGGGCACCCGCCCAATGTATCCAATGTAGTAGGTCAAGGTTACTGGGCATGTATGATTTCCAAAATCGCTACGTTTTCGAAAAATCGTGTTTTATGGGTTTGCAATTTGGAAAAACTTGACCCAATTTTCGAGATTACATTACCGTACTCTCTTTTTTCCACTCTTCAAACTTGCAACATCCCAGCCAACATTTGCCAAAACTTGGCTCAGGTTTTAGAAAAATCGGGTTTCATGGGTTTGTAAATCAAGAAAGCACGAGCCAATTATCCAAATAACATCACTGTCTATTTTTTACTCTAGAAACTCGCAAAATCCAAGCCAACTTTTGCCAAAACTTGGCTCGGGTTTTCGATATATCGGATTTTAGGGGTTTGTAAATCATGAAAACCCGAGCCAAATTTCGAAATTAGGTTACTGTCTTTTTCAACTAAAAAATCGCAAAATCCGAGCCAACTTTTGACAAAACTTGGCTCGGGTTTTCGAATTCTTGGGTGTTATGCCTTTCCAAAATCTTAAAACACGAGCCAAGTTTTACTAAAATACGCTATTATCGTTGTTTTACGCATTTAACCCCTCATTTTCCCTGACCTTTATAGCCCTCCCCAGTCCCCACTATCGGGCGGCGTGTCAAAAGATCGTTGGATAATGGGGAATACGGTTTTTCCGAGGTATGTAATTAAATACAAACACTATATATTAATGAAAACTAACAGATTCCCAAACTAGAGTTTTCCCTTTTTTTTTTCCTTTAGATACAGGAAGCACCCCCCCCCCCCCCCCACACCCTCCATGATTTATTGAAATCAGCATCTATTTTAACAGTAAGGGGCTTAACCTTTTCTCTGCGGACATATTTCCGCCTATTTCCACCATATTAGGGCTCATTCAGGCACTCTTGATTGATTAGGCAAGTGTCTGAATGAAATGAAATGTATTCAGTCTAAAATTAAAAGAAAATAGCTTCAAAATGACACCAAAACGAGCTTCGTAGCTCGCGAGCTTTACCCGCAGCGCTACCATAGACATTCGCTAAAATGAGCAATTCTTGCTAATGTCTCGCTACATTTGCCTTTGGCAGCACTGTATACCGGTATCTAGCGAGACTCTGACTCAGAGCCTTCAGTGCCACGGCCGCCTTACTGGGATAAGGACGTATGGCCTGCCGCGCTCCTGCTCCCTTGAACTCGATTTTACAGGCTTTAAGAGGAGCGTCCGCCATGGCCCAAACTGGTGTGGATTGGAAAATCAGAAATTGAGACTTTTATTGCAGCAGTGATGGGAACACTGTAGGAGTGATGTGGCAAAGTTTTAGAATCGTAAAATAAAAAATACCCTAAACACAGGGGTCCCCCCCCCCCACCCATGACATATACCCGGTATGTGGTATCGTGGTATGAACGATAGTAACCAATACAATCGCGTTATTATGCACAAGTATAGACAAATTAGTCAAAAGAGGTATCTGGCACCTCAACTGAACCTGGGAGAGTGAGGGGGAGTCCCTAGACCTCATCATCTAAGCCATCACTTACCTGATTCTGATTCTGATTCATCATCATCCAAGCCATCATCATAATCTAGATGCCGAGACATGCACAAACATATTATATATTCAACACTAAACAGATCTAACCCATCCAAACCAACCCTAACACAACCTAGAGTAATCGAAAATGGCGTAACTTGGCATAAATGGGTGCACGGTTCATGATGCCATTTTCGCCAAATGAATAAAATACCTTTTGGGGTCCAGGTGGCATATTATTCACTTAGACTTAGTAAATTGCACGGGCTTTTAGTGCCAGAGCATGTATCAAATCAATCAAGAGCAAACAATTGCAATAAATCGTCATTTGAGAGAGGAATCGGGTAAATTTCTATAACTGCACCTATACGAGCTAAAAATAATATTGTATTTAACAGGATGGTACGGTACAACAAGGTAAGTGATGTGGTATAGGTGGCAATATGCGGAAATGGATTATAAGGGCATTCCGCCCCCTCTGACAAAAGTCTATCAATCTAGATGTGACACGGATTATACAATGTTTCAGAGAGACATTAGCCTAACCTAACAACCTTACCTAACCTATCCTAGTATTATGGGTGGGGGCTGCCGCCCCCACACCCCCACTGGTTGGGTAAAACGGTAGAAGTCCAGTTGGGGTGGAGTGAGTAACCGTAGATTTTTGTAAGGGGGTCAGCGGGGCCGGAATGCCCTTATACCGGTAATCCATTTCCGCATATTGCCACCTATACCACATCACTTACCTCGTCGTATCTTCCTGTTAAATACAATAATAATATGTTTAGCTCGTATAGGTGCAATTATAGAATAATTCCAGGAATCGTTGGGTAATGGATAAATTTATTTTTTTCGCATTTTTCTCAAAACTATAGTTACTCGAACACAAACCGCTAAAACTTTTGGGATGGATGTAGTTACCGGGTGTACCACTACCGACATACAACATAAATCATCTATAAATACTTATAATAAAATAAACAAATCTATAATACTTATAAATCTATAATACTAGGTTAGGTTAGGTTGTTTGGTTAGGGTATTGTATTTTTGTATCCAAAGGCAGTCAAAATAGACGGGAACATGATGGTGAACGTCCGCGCAGTGTAAACGAGACGGGCGGTACACCCGGTAACTACATTCTTGCCAAACTTTTTTATTTTTGGTCCAATTTTAACAAGATATCATTGGAAAGAGGATTAAAAATGCACTAGGTAAGATCCTGTGTAGCGGGAGGAACTGTTTTTCAGATGCCTATTTACTAAGAATCATTGAACAATATCTTTAACGTAACCTAACCTAACCTAGTATATTAGTGGACTATTTATGAATGCAAAATGTAAAAATATATTGTAACATTAGCAAATTTTTGAGATATACAGGATGTACAGGTCCTCCCGCTACACAGGATTATACCATGCACTATATATAGGCCTATTTGAGACAGATTTTTGATACACCAATAAAACAATTTTGACAGGAGGCTTGCAACCTTTCAAAACTTTCAAACAAAAAAAATATTAGCGGCAAAACTATAGGCCTAGCCTAGGATGTGCCGGTATAAAAAATCTGGGTAAAAATTGAAGGGACCCCGGACAGCCTTTTTACTAGTTAATTTTAGTTTTATTTGATATACAGTGTTGTTTAATACCGAGGACCGTCGCATTTTAGTATTTTCAACATTAGCCTAGCCTAGCCTAGCCTAACCTAACCGAAAACTAAACGACGGTCTAAACCCAGCTCACGTTCCCTGTTTATGGGTGCGCGACGGTCTAAACCCAGCTCACGTTTCCTGTTTATGGGTACGCGACGGTCTAAACCCAGCTCACGTTTCCTGTTTATCGGTGAGCAATCCAACAGTTTCTCGTATTTCACTTAGTGAATTTGCGACGGTAATTACATGTACACCAACATAGTATCGTCCATAAAACTTCTAGAACACTGATCATTATCGATGGGGCTCGTATCCGGGTTGTCACAAACTTTTATTGCATTTTTTCTCCTCTTTCCAATGATATCCTACTTATTAAAATTGGGGATGACTGTAGTTACCGGGTGTACCACTACCGACATACAACATACCCTAAATCTTCTATAAATACCGGTACTTATAATAAAATAAATACAGTACAGGTACTTATAAATCTATAATACTAGGTTAGGTTAGGGTAATGTATTTTTGTATCCAAAGGCAGTCAAAATAGACGGGAACATGATGGTGAGCGTCCACGTAGTGTAAACAAGACGGGCGGTACACCCGGCATTCGGTAACTACATTCGGGATGGATGTAGTTACCGGGTGTACCACTACCGACATACAACATACCCTAAATCTTCTATAAATACCGGTACTTATAATAAAATAAATACAGTATATACTTATAAATCTATAATACTAGGTTAGGTTAGGTTAGGTTGTTTGGTTAGGGTAATGTATTTTTGTATCCAAAGGCAGTCAAAATAGACGGGAACAGGATGGTGAGCGTCTGCGTAGTGTAAACAAGATGGGCGGTACACCCGGTAACTACATTCTTGCCTAAAATTGGACCAAAAATAAAAAAGTTATAGTGGTTTTAAAATTTGCAGAAAATGCGAAAATCCGAGGTAGCGAAAACAATTATTGGTTCGATTTTATTCATTTTTGGATATGTTCCTAGAAGTGGTATCCATCACCTGTATAAAAATGAAAATGATTGAACCATTTTGAAATACATGGCGGAATGCGGATGCTCCCCTTAACCCTTCCTACCCGGCTGTCCTTGTAAAAGGACACTGCGGCAGTTGGGCAGTACCCCGGGTGTCCTTTTAACAGACAGTAAGCTTGAAAGCCTATTCAGCTTGGTCTGAACGGCGTGCGTCCTACGCATGTAAACAAAGCCGATCGTTGTGTCACCGCACCTCCAAAAACAAGGAGACGTCGGATCAATGTTATTGTTGTGACGTCAGACGAAATTAGTGTCTGAAAAGCTTCGATATTGTCAACACCACGGCAAAATTCGCTCCACGAAAATCGTCATCACAACTGAACCAGTTGAACCAACTGAACCAGTTGACTTAGAGAGCTCTACTCAACGTGTCTACAGATTGGAAACCGCACTACATTTATAGATTCGTGGGAAATTTCTAGCAGTTAAAATAGCAAAGATACGGTAGCCTAGGCCTAGACGTTTTTCGGCCAAATCGCCCGGATAGGACCTCCATCCTTTGGAGGACCAGCCCGGGTCAGAAGGGTTAAGAGGCTTTAACCCTTCCTACCCGGGCTGGTCCTCCTAAGGACAGTGTCAGGTACCCGGGCGATTTGGCCGAAAAACGTCTAGGCTTAGCCTACCGTATCTTTGTTATTTTAACTGCTAGAAATTTCCCACGCATCTATAAACGTAGTGCGGTTTTCAATCTGTAGACTGGTGTTGAGTAGAGCTCTGTAAGTTAACTGGTTCAGTTGTGATGACGATTTCAGTGGAGCGAATTTTGCCGCCATGTTGACAATATTGGAGCTTTTCAGACACTGACGTCATAACAATAACATTGATCCGACGTCTCCTTCTTGTTTTCGGAGGTGCGGTGACGCAACGATCGGCTTTGTTTACATGCGTCGGACGCACAGCATTCAGACCAAGCTGAATAGGCTTTCAAGCTTACTGGGTTATACTGATGTTTTGGACCGACAGTTAGCCCATCGATCTTTTTAGGCCTAATAGGTCCGGTAGAGCATAATTATACATCATTGCTATATATGTCATTTGGAGCTGAAATGTGTTATAAGGGAGAAAACAAAACAAAACGCTAAAATACAGTATAGCCTACTGTAAAACAATAGGTTTTTCAGCCAGTACCCAACCAGCGGGGGTGTGGGGGCGGCATCCCCCACCCATATACTAGGTTAGGTTAGGTTAGGTAAGGTTGTTAGGTTAGGCTAATAGCCTAGCACATTTAAAAAAGAAAAAAAACAAAAATTAATAGCATAACCCAACCAGCGGGGGTGTGGGTGCGGCAGCCCCCACCCATAATAATAGGATAGGTTAGGTTAGGTTGTTAGGTTAGGCTAATGTCTTCCCAAAGTTGACTATTTTTATAACCTAAGATATTAGGCTACCCACTCCACCCCGTGAAATCCGAGCCAGCTTTCGTCAAAAGTTGGCTCGGGTATTCACAAAATTGGGTTTTATGGGTTTGCAATTTGGGAAAACCCGAGCCAAGTTTTGATACAAAACGCTATATTATTGTATTTTTACGCTTTTAACCGCTCATTTTCCCTGAACTTCATAGCCCTCCCCACTAGTGGGGGGGGGGGGTTTTAGATTGTTGGATAATGGGTAAATACTCATTTCAGCTCCTCT
Organism: Paralithodes platypus; assembly: GCA_032716605.1. NCBI lineage: Eukaryota > Metazoa > Arthropoda > Malacostraca > Decapoda > Lithodidae > Paralithodes > Paralithodes platypus. Next base: position 27,678,198 of record CM064486.1, read on the forward strand.
TCAGTATAAAACAACACTATATCTGAAGGAAAAATTAAAAAATACAAACTAAAACTTACTGAAATCGCTGTCGGTCCAAAAAGTCAGGTTTACCGCTTACTGTCTGTTACAAGGACACCCGGGGTCCTGCCCAACTGCTGCGGTGTCCTTTCACAAGGACATCCGGGTAGGAAGGGTTAAAACCCTGTAAATTGCCATGGCGTTACGGAACGTTTCCCGCAGGGAAATGGTTAATAAGAGTTTCACTGCCGTCAATAGGGAGAAGTATAGGCTAGGGAGCCTTTTTTTGTTTTTACAGTGCTTTATATAGGCTAGTGCACGTAAAATGTATCTCCGGAGGTTTAAACTTTTTTTAATACGGTATGATCTTTGCAATATCCTATTCTATAATAGCCTTCAAATATTGAGAAATAATTAGGCCTAGAGTACTTATTACCGAAACTACCCCTAATTATTTTTCAATATTTGAAGGCTATTATAGAATACGGATGTTGCAAAGTTCATATTAAGATGTGTTTCAACCTCCGGAGATACATTTTAGGTGCACTAGGCCTATATAAAATACCGGTACTGTAAAAACAAAAACTCTCCCTATTGATGGCAGTGAAACTCTTATTAAGCCCCTTACTGTTAAATTAGATGCTGATTTCACTAAATCATTGGGGGGGGGGGGCAAACACCCCCCCCCCCCCCCCCTCAATCCATCCTGTATCCAAAGGCAAAACAAATTGTAGGCTATATTTACTCTGAAAATTACGGATAAATCTAGTTATACTACCCCTATTTTGTCGTTATTCTGTTGGTACTAATGGGTTAATATTATTGGTAGTAGACTTAGTATGGTTTGATGATGCGCGGAAATGTATATTTGACTTGAAATAGATACATTGAAGTATTACAAACCTTCGCGAACCCATAAACAGGGAACGTGAGCTGGGTTTAGACCGTCGCGCACCCATAAACAGGGAACGTGAGCTGGATTTAGACCGTCGCGGAGACAGGTTAGGTTAGGCTAATGTTAGAAATACTAAAATGCGACAGTCCTCGGTATTAAACAACACTGTATATCAAATAAAAAATAAAAAACAAAAAATTACATAAAAAACTCTTGGTAAAAATGTACCTATGGTCCCGTTAAAATATCCTCAAGTAACCTATTAAAAACTGTGGTAAACCTGACGTTTTGGACCGACAGCGATTTCATTAAGTTTTATTTTGTTTTTTGTAATTTTTCCTTCAGATATAGTGTTGTTTTATACTGAAGAGGAGCGGAAATGAGTATTTACCCATTATCCAACAATCTAAAAACACGCCCCCCACTAGTGGGGAGGGCTATGAAGTTCAGGGAAAATGAGGGGTTAAAAGCGTAAAAATACAATAATATAGCGTTTTGTATCAAATCTTGGCTCGGGTTTTCCCAAATTGCAAACCCATAAAACCCAATTTTGTGAATACCCAAGCCAACTTTTGACGAAAGCTGGCTCGGATTTCACGGAGTGGAGTGGGTAGCCTAATATCTTATGTTATAAAAATAGTCAACTTTGGGAAGACATTAGCCTAACCTAACAACCTTACCTAACCTATCCTAGTATTATGGGTGGGGGGCTGCTGCCCCCACACCCCTGCTGATTGGGTTAGACTATTTTTTTTGTTTTTTTTTGTTTTTTTAATGTTCTAGGCTATTAGCCTAACCTAACAACCTTACCTAACCTAACCTAGTATATGGGTGGGGGCTACCGCCCCCACACCCCCGCTGGTTGGGTTACTGTTTTTTTTTTTTTTTTTTTTTTTTTTTTGTGCTATTAGCCTAACTTAACAACCTAACCTAACCTAGTATATAGGTGGGGGCTGCCGCCTAGGTTAGGTAAGGTTGTTAGGTTAGGCTAATAGCCTAGAATATTAAATAAAAAAAAAAAAAAAAAAAAAAAAAAAAAAATAGTCTAACCCAACCAGCAGGGGTGTGGGGGCAGCAGCCCCCCACCCATAATACTAGGATAGGTTAGGTAAGGTTGTTAGGTTAGGCTAATGTCTTCCCAAAGTTGACTATTTTTATAACATAAGATATTAGGCTACCCACTCCACTCCGTGAAATCCGAGCCAGCTTTCGTCAAAAGTTGGCTTGGGTATTCACAAAATTGGGTTTTATGGGTTTGCAATTTGGGAAAACCCGAGCCAAGTTTTGATACAAAACGCTATATTATTGTATTTTTACGCTTTTAACCCCTCATTTTCCCTGAACTTCATAGCCCTCCCCACTAGTGGGGGGCGTGTTTTTAGGGCTGCCGCCCCCACACCCTCGCTGGTTGGGTACTGGCTGAAAAACTTATTGTTTTACAGTATATATGAATTTTAGCGTTTTTGTTTTTTGGTAAAATTCTAGTTTCGGTAAATTTCTATAATTGCACCTATACGAGTTAAACAAATTATTATTGTATTTAACAGGAAGGTACAACGAGGTAAGTGATGTGGTATAGGTGGCAATATGCGGAAATGGATTATAAGGGCATTCCGCCCCCCTCTGACAAAAGTCTATCAATCTAGATGTGACACGGATTTACAATGTTTCAGAGAGACATTAGCCTAACCTAACAACCTTACCTAACCTAACCTAGTATTATGGGTGGGGGCTGCCGCCCCCACACACCCGCTGGTTGGGTAAAACGGTAGAAATTCAGTTCGGGTGGAGTGAATAACCGTAGATTTTCGTAAGGGGGTAAAAGGGGGGCAGAATGCCCTTATAATCCATTTTCGCATATTGCCACCTATACCACATCACTTACCTCGTCGTACCTTCCTGTTAAATAGAATAATAATTTGTTTAGCTCGTATAGGTGCAATTATAGAATAATACCCTAGTTTCACGTACACAGCGACAAAAGGGAGGCGCCGTTGTAAAGGCATAGCTTCCCGACCAACTATGAAGATCAGGGAAATTGCTGGGTAAAAGACGTAATATAATGATAATAAACTACATTAACGACATTAGCCTAACCTAACAACCTTACCTAACCTAACCTAGTATTATGTAATAGCTATGGTGCCGCATATGGGAAGAATTTTTTTTTTTTTTTTTACAGTAGGTATAATTCCTTATAATGCATTTCCGCCGCTTTGGACATATATAGGAATTAAGTATGGTATATGACAACTCTAAAGTAGCCATAGAAATTTATGAGTATGATGTGAAAGCGAAACTAGAATTAAACCTGTTTTTTTCTCCCTTATAATACATTTCAGCTCTTAATGACATATATAGCAATGATGTATATGCTCTACCGGACCTATTAGGCCTAAACAGATCGATGGGCTAACTGTCGGTCCAAAACATCAGTACAGTATAACCAAAACTGTTCAGGGGACTGGTTAGAACTTGTAGGTGCGAGTCGCACCAGTGTACGGTACGTGTCGTAGTGTCCTAGGCTAGGCCTTAGGTAAATATTGGTATAGTTTTATTCATCGCTTAAGCCTATTACGCATCTCCCACATGAATTATACAAAGCCTAGCCTGCCTAGCCATAGACATTACAGCGCTCGCATCCACCTGAGAAGAACAGTGGCACAACACGGAGGGACCTTCAATCTACAACATATCCTAGGAGGAGGAGATATTGACCAACAAGGCAAACATGCAATTGCCTCAGCTCTAGGAACATACATAAGAGCCACAAATAAAACTTCAGACATCTAATAACATCAACGACAAAACAACTCCCAACACACAGAAAACCTACCCCTAACCAATACAGTACGGTACCACCCATACTGGTACTGTACTGTACTGTACTAGACCTCTGCCAACCTTACAAAACCCGAACATGACTTGACATAACGACTTACCTCCTATTAGACCTTAATAACCAATCCTCATCTTACCTATTTACTTACCCTCAAAACACTTTCTAGTCCTTAATGACCTTGACCTAGGCCTATAGTTAAAACTATGTAGGGTACAATACTTATACTCACTATTTAGACATCCTATCTGTAGATCCCTTTCAACTAACAAACTTCCCTTCCCCTCAGCAAGCAACTCTATGCCTGTGCAGTAATCTGGAGATCTGAAATACTCCGAGCAAACTGCACATATAAATATCAAGAAGAAGAAGAAGGCTATTAGCAGGTACCGGACTACCGGTAGTATACAGTGTGCCAAAATTCGCCCATTTTCTTCGTGATCCCGAACCTAACATTGAAAAAATATTGATACTGAAATAGGCTAAGAGCCTGTGACTGTCCCGGGGCGGCCGGGAGCCCCGCTAAACCTGCCATTCTATTTCTACATTACACTCATCAAACGATAGTTGCTTTGCTCTACACTGTACTCTACATTGGCTATGATCTTAGAACTATTATATATCACCTGTATTGAAGTCCAAATGCAGCTACTAATGTAAATATAGACGGATAAATCCAGAGCTCGAGTCATGAGAGCGATTTGTTTACACTGTGAAAACACAACTTGTTCGGTTCGGATGAGGTGACTGACTTTAGCACCAATATAACAAATATATATTACAATAAGGAAACAGCCATCGTTCATAGAACGAACTCCTGGATGGGAGAGTCCGCTAAAACAAACAAACAAACAAACAACCAATGTACCCCTACACTCCGATGTTATATTGCGCCGAAGGCTGAGTCAAGACGAACACAACTACCGTAATTTTATTGGCACTCGAATGCTCAATAATATGTAGATTAAAGGATAATAATAGGTATTTATCTAAAACTATGTATATATTAACTAAACTACTCCATGTGTTTAATATATTGACTAAATTTCACTGAAATGAATAATGTAAAATATTAATTTAAGTTTGAATGTTAGTTTTCTGATCTAATCTGATCTTAATTAAACTCCCACAAAATACACGATATTTTTTCGTATGTGCTAATTTTATGGGGTCTCTAATTTCTTAAAAATAGTGAATGAATATAAATTTTATGTGTTTGACAAAGAGCGCAAGACCTTGAGGCATAAGGTAAGCTATAAATTAGTACGATTTTATGATGAATTATTGGTTTTTCAGGGGTATATATGTGGTTGGATTAATGGAAAACAACGAACGAATATCAGCAGTGTTTTCCATTGTGGTGTTTCCGAGAATAATCCAACGATGACGTCAAATTAGCTTGCCGCCAATCAACTGTGGAACACTTGGAAATGTGTTAGCTGTTATTTACCGATATATTTGTGGAAAAATAGAGTGAATTAAGGGGCTGGAATATAACATTGACTTCATGTGAAGTGCGAGTGCCCTACACATTCTAAAATTGTGCATATTAATCTTGGGGAACTCATTATATATAAGGTATAAGTTCAAGGTGATACTTTGGATAAACCTGACTTCTAGCAAGCACCAAACAGCGATTTTGTAAGTAGCCAAGCATATTATTTTTTTCAGATAAGCCTAGGCCTACTTGTATTAGCCTAGGCCTATGATGATAATGATAATTTGAAGCAGAAATGAGTAGCCTAGGCTGAGGCTAGGCATATTAGGCTTAGGATAACCCATTATCCAACAATCTTAGGACTGCCCCCACTAGTGGGGCTATGTATAATGTATTGATAGGCTAATGAAGATCAAGGAAGATTTGAGGTTAAAGACAGTAAAAAATAAGGTTAGCTAGGCAGCTGGGAATCTGGTTCTGGTAGGCTAAGACTCAGAGCCCACTCTTAACCCGGGAATGGCGAAGGTCCTCAATTATGGTAATTATTTAGAAGATGACCTTTTTTTCTAGTTATTAAAAACTTACTCTATGGTGTATTATATGATATATAGAAGCAATAGAACTGTTAAAATGACCTGGGAAGTGTATATTAAACTTAGCCTAGACCAACATTCCTGTATTTTTTTTTTTTTTTGTAAGGCTAGGCTAGGCTAACCTAGCCTAGGCTACTCTTGAGTTTTGGAACACAGTAGGCCTAAGCCTAGGCCTATTTTAGATGTCTAACTTTTAAAATAATAATATAAAAATACGTAGGCTAGGACTAGGCTAGGATTAATTTTGTTTTATCATTATACAGAAAGTTGTATCACTCAAAAAAACAGCATCATTCGACACCCTGGCTAGGTTATAGCCTATGACAATAACAGTTTGCCGTCATGCCGTGGGATTATAGGGGTAGACCTGTCACTGAAGAATACTTTCGCAGTCTTACCGTTTGTTTTTGTTTTCAAGGTATAGGCTATAGGCAGAATAGGCTACAGTAGTATCTTATCTACTGGTATCTTATTTTATTGTAGTTTATATTATGAGTGGAAGATTTGCAATAACTTACCCTAACCAAAGTCCAAACTTAGTGTCCAAAGTGGGATCTGCACCCTGCCTCTATGTTCTCATTTTGTATACCGGTAACCTTTTAGCCAGATTACCGGTACAATTTAATAAGTGTACAGCCAGCAGCTAGGCCTACCGCCTACAGTGCATTTATAGATTTCCCGGAATCCCGGCCATGACTTGGGTATCACTAAAGAATCTTTCCGCAGCCTTATGTACAATTGTTTGTTTTTATTTCTTCAAGGAATATAGTACAGTAGTTTATTGTTCAATTGTTTATCATGTTATGAGTAGATAATTTGCATTACCTTACCCTAACCTAACTTTACTTAGTCTTAGTGTCCAAAGTGGGGGCTGCCACTATCCCCACAGTCCACACACCCGCTAACTAACATATATTATTGGTATGTCTTGTCATTACTATAACCTGACTTCATGGGGGTAACGGAGACTTGATTGAATATTTTCGGAATTAGCCTCGCAGAATCTTGAGTCTTTTAAAGTTGTGAAAATTAAAGTAAGTTTCTACGTTCCTACTGATTGTACTTAACCAGAGATGGGAATAGCCTACCCAGGTATTTTTTACTCGGCCCAGGGAAAATAATAGACAAACAAATGTTCTAATCAAAGTTTATTCTTGAAACTTGGTACCGGTATGTATTTTAACCAGTACTCTATAGTAACTCATGTATCATATGAAAGGATATAAATTAAGTATGTAATAGTTCTTGGAATGCAACAACAAATATACATGAAATCTTTATTGGACAAAAGTTACAAAACTAAAACAGGGACTGCTAAGAATAATTTAAAAACCTGTTTTCAATGCCTATATTAGTGGACCTGAAGTGCATCTCTTTGAGACTGAAGTACAGGCAGCCAGCTCCCCTAGTATCCTGATTAAACACCAGTAAACATACATAACATCCCTTTTACTTACAATATTATTCATTCCTTTTAATAAATTTTGAGCATGTATTGTGCATATATTTACCTTCACATCTCAAAATTTCTCCGGCGGCCGGGGGGCTACGCCCCCCGGACCCCCTGTTATGAAGCGGGGGGCTGCGCCCCCCGCAGACGCCGCGCAAAGTTGATCCTTGTAAGCTTAGAAAAATTATCCAGAACTGGATAATTTCTGTTTTGGCACCCTGGTAGTATAGCCTACAATGCAGTTAATCTTTTGTGTTCGATAAAAACGACAGCTTAATACCTGGCCCTAAAGACAATAGCCTAATAGGCCCTACCAAACAGACAAACAAAACAACATTACCAAGTAGGCTAGTCAAACAACAGACATGTCTGGTAACCAGGTAACCTAGCCTACCTTGATCCACTCGGCCCGTTTTCTTCAAGCGGCTGTTCATCGTCTTGTTTTGTTTGTCCAATCACATTAAATTGGGATTTGGTACTGGTAGGCCTAATACATACAGCAATCTGGCGTCATAATCCATATGCACTTCATTATTCAATAGGCTAATGCTTGACACGGCATACTGCAATATTACCCGATAAAGGCTAGTTCATGGCAGCCCGGCTCGTAATCATTCAGGGGAAAGCATCATTTGGGATATTTTCTGGCATCACCGACACCGAGTCTACCAGTACCTTACCAACGCAATAGACGGATTATCCCTTCATTCAGTGCCTCTCACAACTGTTAAGTATATCCACAAGGCCGGGTGACCACACTAGATGCCAGTAAGACGACGGGAATGCAGTAAAATTGACGAAAAAAGAGGAGTTGATTCGCGGCGAACTTCCAACACTTCGATAACCTAACAAACATGGTTACATGGTTACTTGGCGATGGGCCGATGATGGCGAACTGGCGACGGCGTCCCATCCACCCTGTCAGTCACTAGGTCCAGAAGGCCATCCTGAACTCGGGACTTTAACCATATCTTGTCTCATTAAAGATGTTGCATTAAATCCACTATGGCGTATTTTATCACGCATTACTAAAAGGGAAAGTAATATAACGACCCATCTATTACGCCGTCCATCGCTTTTACATTATGTGTGCATTTATTATTTACGAAGGCTGCACTGCGCATGATCACACGATCAAGAGAAAACGGAGAATCTCTTATTCCAGTACATATTTGATATTAGAACCTTGTACTTCAGAATACCTACACAATCATACGTTTTTTTATATTTATAGAATGTGTGAAGTTAATTTTAAAACCATACATGACTTAAGTTTAACCATTCATTTATTAGATGTAGTGTCCCACATCCGTCTATAGGGAACAAATTTATATTTTTTACAGTAAATACTAGATTGCGTAGCCTGTATTCCTGGAATAGGTCATATTTAACTATTTCAAGATCCAATTAGGGATAATTAAGATAGTCTTTACCCCTATAATTCACACAGATCCTTCCTAAACTGTATAGAATCGTCTAATGATAGCCAGAATGAATTGTCAAAACGCGTCATAACCTTCAATGGGTTAACATTATCTAGAAATCGGGTATGTGTAGCACTACAGTAGAAGGTAGATCTAGTATACTGTAGGCCTATATGTGCGAAACCAGTGAAAATGTAATTAGTGGATCGTTGATATATTTAACACTTAATTTCAATATACAACATAATGTATATACGCGGTCTTTTATAATACAATTTGAAGCTTCGAACCACCGAAATGTATGAAGTGAAAATTTGACCACGCGACTTTCAGGCTATAAGGAAGTTCGAGCCTTAAACATTGATGTTAAACTGAAATACAATGAAGCTATAGGGTTCTGATGGTTAATAAGTATGTTGAATAAGGTTTTATGTATTAGTTATGTAATACAACCCTATTTTAGTAGGATATTTTGCCAAATATCGATGTTTATAAGTGTAACTTCTTTATAGAACGAAACTCGCAAGTGGTCATTTAATGTGGACCCCGAAGTAGTTTCGAAAATGTATAGACAGCATTAACGACTTCGACTGTAGGCTACAGTACATTCGCCAGTACTATAGTATATTCGCTGTAAGTAGGCGAGACATCATGACCTCTAACCTCTGTAACTCGAAAACGACTAGAGTAATCAAGCTAACATTTCTACCATTTGGGAAGAGTCAGTAAAGGAATGGATGTCTGGTACACAAGGGGAACTTCTTCTTATCCAGGGATGCTACAGTTTATCTACCCTTATGGTGGATCACAAATGTCCACTTAATCCAGGTTACTATCTACTGCATATATGAACAGAGACATTGGGTGTGAGGAGACTGCCCATCTATTTCATCCTGCTTGGGAATCGAACTCGAGTCTTCTCGCTTTCTAGCCGAGTGCATACCCAATGGGTAGTTTCAAAGGATAATTTTAATTACTCATATCGAGTGGTACACGTACACGGTAGGAGAGATAAGATAACATTGTAACCAATTACAATTTTTGTTGTTAGTTTCTCAGGGTGATGATGGCCACACACACATACACACACACACCACAGACTTCCTCTAGGACCAGCCAGGGCTGCCAGAATGCGGAAATACGTCACCAAACGCGGAATTTAAAGTGTGGAAAGACGAAGTGCGGAAATTGTATTCCGAATTTCCGCATTATCCAAATAATTGGGAATATTAATTTTCGCGCAGTGAAATTAATATATAATGTTTAATATGGTTCTAAGTACCATTTATGTGTTCAATACAACATTACATAATGTACAGTAGCCTATATAGTTTCCATGCCACTCAAAACAAATATAAAATATACCTGTAACTATATTGACATACAAGTATTTATAATACAGACACCGAAACATTCGCGGTCTCCTTACATTGTAGGCTACAGTTCCCTGCACAAGTTCCGTTTATCTCTGAGATTGTATTTATGGAAGACAAAATAGTATAATTGAAATTTGAGTGTAGTATCTTAACAGTTTCATAAGAAGGTGAATTAACTACTGCATAACAAGGAACTCTCCTAAATCAACAATACTGTTTTTTTCTGTCATAAATACAATCTCCGAGAGAGACGGAAAAATGTGCAATATAGAATGTACTAGCTTTATAGTTAATATGAGTACATATAATTTATATATATATACATACATAATTATAGACTATTGTTTTGCTTGAGTATACAGTTTAGTACAGTATATATTTGCAAGCATTACCTTGTATTCATTACTCCTAAATGGTAGAACTTGTACTGTATATACGTAAATATTAATAAACATAGGTAGCCTATATGTCATCATTTGGGTTTTGTTATACCAGGCTTTTTGCTGGGTTTACTGGATAAAAGGTGGATCCTAACTTAACTGGTGTGGCAGAAGCATTAACTTGTATTCATTACTCCTAAATGGTAGAACTTGTACTGTATATACGTAAATATTAATAAACACAGGTAGCCTATATGTCATCATTTGGGTTTTGTTATACCAGGCTTTTTGCTGGGTTTACTGGATAAAAGGTGGATCCTAACTTAACTGGTGTGGCAGAGGAGGAATTCACACAGACACACACACATATCCAGGGTACGAGGAAGCTCTCACCACCCTTAGCATACCTGCACTTTCAACCCACCACTACAACACACTCAAACAGTTTGCATCTAAGCTGCTTGTTCACCCACGACACAGAAACTTACTTCCACCAGACGCCCCTAGACCTACACGTGCAGCTCGTCATTTCAACACACTCCAACCAATTCCAAAATTCGTTCAAAATTTACCGATTTGCCGGGGCCTCCCAAACCCAAGGTTTTTTGAGATTTTTTTTTCGATTCTGGGCGAATGGCTGGGCGGAAATGAAATCTAAGACCATGTCTAGAAGCAGCTCGGCGAGAAAAATCGAATGGCACCAAGTAGAATTCCCTAGGACTTATAGTTTGGGCTACAGAGGACTTTTAAAGTCCAAAAAACGGTCCCCTGGGCCCTCCAGGAAGCCCCGTCAAAATCTAAATCCTAAACTAATGGTCCGATTTTAATTCTGTTTGCGCCATTCGATTCAGCTTGCTAAAAGTGTACTTATGGTATAAATTTAAACAAAATCGGTTCGTAAATAACTCGTCTATGGAATTTTTAATCTTTAAAAAAAGACGAGGGGCTAAAAAAGGCTATACGTGTTTTATGGGGGGGCGGGAGGGGGGGGCGGAGCTGGGAGGGGGGGGAGGGAAGGAGGGGGTTGGGGCGGATAGGGAGGGGGTGGTAGGGAGGGGGGGGGGGGGGGGGGGGGAGGGGGGCAGGGGTGAAGGGAAGGAAGGAGGGTAGGGAGGGGAGGGGAGGGGGGTAGGGTGGTAGCCGGGGTTAGGGGGAGGCGGGGAGTTAGGGGGGGTAGGGTGGTAGGGGGGCTCGTTGTTGGTTAACTCCCCCCCCCACCCCACCCCCACTCCTTCCTTCCCCGCACCCCCTGGCCCCTCCCGCCCCCCACCCCCTCCCTACCACCCCCTCCCTACCACCCCTACCCCCTTCCTTCCCTCCCGCCCCCCCCATAAAAAACGTTGCTAACGCAACGTTAGTTTTATAGCCTGAACTATAGCCTGAACTATAGCAAGAACTGACAGATATAAAAATAGTCCTATCCCAACCATTGTTAATATTATTAATAATGTGTAATAACGGTCTGTCACACCATATATACGCGCCCACCTTTAATAATATATGCATAAGTGTGTGTGCGTGTGTGTATTAGAATATAATTATGTATGTATTTGCTTGAGTTTGTTTATGTATGTGTGTATATATGTATCTATGTATGTGCAGTATATGTGTATGTATGTGTGCGTATATGTGTATGTATGTATGCGTTATTTATGTATATATATGTGTATAGTGTATACTGTTTGTGGTTCGAGCCCGGCTGAGAGAATCAGGTAGGATAAGAAGAGCATATATGCATGTAATGTGCATATATTTATGTATATGTATGTCTGTGTGTACGTGCTGTCAATGGTTCGAGCCCGGTTGAGAATATAAGGTATATAATATATATATGTACTGTACGTGTATTTATATTTATATGGTCATATGCACATATGTATGTAATATACGTACATATGAGCGAGAACATATTGCTCACTAGCGCAACTTCTGATTATAAATCTATGCATAAGCATTATCTATTATTAAGTGTTCGCGTATCTTCATCCATGTATTTCCACCCTTAACAATAGAATGCCCAGCTCTTCCATATTTCGCCTTCTGTCTCACACACACACACACACACACACACACACACACACACACACACACACACACACACCTGCACTACCGAGGATTAACCTCCCATTGTAGTACCCGCACCCTCTTTACCTCACTTACCAAAACAGTTTCTGTATGTATGTATGTCTGTGTGCATACGTGAGCGTTTGTGTATACGGACATGCGCACACTTACTGCATGTTCTTATGTTCCTATATATGTATGTATATGTATGTGCGCACGTACGTGTATATACGTATGTTCTGTATATGAGTAAGTTAATAAATGTGTAAATGTACTGTATATCACTTACTCTCATGGTTATTTTATGATCATTTGTATTCTGCACATGCATCATTATTGTATTTATTTATTTTGCTTGTAAACTAAGCTTACCATCCTCATATCTGTACATCTCATGTTCATCCACTAAATTGTAAAATGTGTATTTTCAGCTCATGAGGCTGCCATTCTTTAATAAACCGTTTATTATTATTATTATTATTATTATTACATGCATGCAGAGGTGTAAGGACAACACAGGAGTACATACTGTATATAGTTAAAATGCCCCAGAACGAGAAGCCCACCACAGAAGCCACGAACGAACACCACACAGAAACACCCAAAGGAAAGGTCCACAGAACGAAAGGACCCGCTGACCGAGCCAGCCAATTCAGACAGGCCCAAGCCCGCAGGGCTAAGCAGCTCCAGGCCACACCCAGATACCCCTTCTAAACTGACAATTTTTCCACACCTCACGTACACTAACCCCCTCGTGTCCTACACTCCTAACTACAAAGATGATGAACAGGAATATACATTCATATTCAAAACACCCATGCCCTGTCCCGACGTTGAGCCAATGCCAACACATCAGACAGCCATAATTATATCTATGTATGTTCTTACATCCGAGAAGTAGATGTTATATATCTTAGAAGTTAAAACACCCACGCTTGTCCCTAGACCTCGTATATCAATTTCCATGACGAGTATAGATATATGTAACCCGTGCTCAGTCGCCCCTTGCATTGTTCCTCTAGTAACTAAGTCTATAATATTAACTGCCACCAGCATTGATACGACATAGCGGCACTGTCCTTGTGTCGTATTGTGCCAAGTACAGATCAACCAGGTTTCATCACCTTATTAGGACGACGACTATAATGTCATCGTTCATCGATGTATGCAATCCTTAGTTTAAGTATTAATATTAACATTCCCTAACATCTTGTCTTGCCAGACTAAGCTTCTGAAGACCCATCACCCCATAAATCTATGTATTCAATCCTTAGGTTAAGTATTTTTATCCGCCATTGTGTTCACCTTTTTCCATTTACTTTCCCACAATTGTCATACGTCTTCCCCTTGCCTCCTTCGTATCCACAGTCCACACTACGCCAATTTACTTCGTGTCTTACACCTCTTACCCCAACCAGAGATTGTATAAGATAACCTGGTTACCAGTATCTGTCATAAGTACCCCAAAACAATAACTAAGTACCCCTACGAACTGCCGCTGTTGTTGGTATATTTATATTTAATAGAAAACGCAGTTCCCAGGGCCAACTAATAGTATCCATAACCCTCGGACTGATCACATAACTCTATCTTTTCCAGACTCATATACCACCCCATAGTTGCATTCCCCGGTAGCATTTGGCTAACGTATTCTACTGCCTTTTCAAACTTCCATATCAATTGTAGCCTAATGCCACCCCCACGCCCAGGAACCTTAGGGACAAAATTTCCCTGTAGCCCTTGAAGTCTCCCCCCCCCCCTCTCATTAAGACACCCGCGCTTCTCGACTCTTGTCCGACCTAGCCTCTCTCTCATACCTCTTGAAGATCCTTGAATTGTCCGTTGCTAACGCTCTCCAACCTTTTATATATATACTCCTATCCAGCCTACCTTCACTTAGTAGGCCAGAACAACATTAGAACTTTACTAGCCCCTTGCATGCCATCTATTCTCTTACAACCCATTCACAACCGTGCACCCAATGGTCGTCGGTGCGAGGCTAGCCGCCCCGCCAGTAACTAACTTCTATTGCCATACTTCCAGATAAATGTGGCAGAGTTAGCAACCCAGTCTCCACCACATCCAGCAAACCCTACAATTAACAACCAGCCGAGTAAAACCAGCTAGCTAAGGCACCTTCGGTTTTGGTATTAAGGACATCCACATCTGTCTCATACACAGAGGGTTATTACAAACACTGGTGATATGGCAAGCCCCTAGCCACAGCCGCCGGACGACTATCACAGAGAGAGGGCGCCCAGCTCCCCCTTTTTGCCCACCCGAGGAGGGAGACCCCCACCCCCGCGGAGGTATACCTGGCCCCTGTTTTGACTTCCGAGTCATTGCCAGGTAGCACAGGAATTCTTCCTATCAATGAACTAACCATGCATGACTAACACCTTTACTAACCTCTATTAACTCACAATAAACCATTTACCTTTCTTGCATGCTCTGATCACTAAATTAGCACCTCAGCTATACCATAGAATGAAGATTGAACAATCTAGAGAGACGCTCCTATCACAGCTGTCCCCATCCTCCTCGCAAAGTAGATCCAGTCTCTCTCCCCTAAATACTTCCAGTATAGCCAAAATAGTACCTCTTACTAAGGCTCAGTTATATGAAAATATAAAGGCTTCCTATAGCCATGTGCCACAACAGTAAATACCATCTTACCTAGTCTCCATATCTATTGAGAGCTCAAATAAGTCCATAAGACTCGAGATCCCTACTGTCTACAGGGTCCAGAACCGAGCCTATAAATCTAGCTCCCGCCCCCAGTCAAATCAGTTGAAAGCTAGACACCAACCAGGGGTCACTACCCTGCAGTTAACTTCTAGCTCTGCCCTTGTGTTGTTCCGGAGTGAGATCCCAGAGCCGGCAGACTCCGTGGCAGATTTGGATAGAAGGACCTGCCCACGTATTTAAGAACTTCACACATATGGGCCCCCTGGATGGCTGCGGAACCAGTCGTTAGCCCCCAACATCATGGACGCAAGATAACCAGGACCAGAACCATCAGATGCTACCTAAGATTCCCTTTAGCAGTACTACATATTACTGTGCTGTTTAGAGATTCACTAATTAATATTTCTACGAAGTGGCTATCTCTTTGCCCCAGTATAATTCATATAACCATTCAATTAGGAAGTGCTAAGCGTATCAGTGTTCATTATTTAACAGGCGATACTAACTCTCGTAATCAACCATATGCCCCAGATATTATTACCTAGAAGGAAACCCTAGTAATATCTGAAGGTTCGCCCACTGATTTGCGTTCTATGTATTTCTGAGACAAGAATAGAAAACTTAGATCAGTACCCCCTGAGGTTACTAGAATTCCCGTGCTCTAAAATACGCGTGTCTAATCTAGTCTGTGAACTACTACTTGTGCACCAGAGCTACCAGTAAGAAATCTAACAGTGAATATGATTCTATAAGTAACATTGATGGTCATCGGTATATAAACCTGTTAAATCAAAGCCAGTGATCAGAAGATTAATACCTGAACGTTGGAAGTGGGAGACTAGGCTCCATCCAGATCCACTTATGCTAGTGTTGTTCGATTCTATTATATTGTCTTACACAAGTATTCTGCAGTGGTATATCAATAAACGTGATCGTGTAACTTGCTACCATGTGTTTCTTTGTGTTCTCTATTCCTCATATCTTGTATTGTGCATGCAGCCTTATATACCCAGTCAATTAGAACTCACATTACCCAAGTTAAACCTGTAGAAAAACAGGGCATAACAATAGTTATTATATTCAATATAGATAACAACATATGATGGCTTAATTGGCTAATGGTTCACACATATAATGGCATAAAATACCATACACAAAATCATGGATATGGAACAGAACATGATATACACCGGAGCTAAGATGAATTGCAAGTATTAAGACTGGAGGTTTACTGCGCCTTTGAATTAGCAATAGAAATTACACACAAAATATATGTGAATGTTTCATATTGACAGGTAGATGGATTGGGTGGAGGAAAAACACAGGGAAGAGCTATGATTCTTTATTCGCTAAGGTTTTGGGCTATGTATTACCCATCTTCAGAGAGACTTGTCAGTCTCTGTAAAGATGGGTAATACATAGCCGGAAAGATTAGAGAATAAAGATCTGTGTGTTTCCTCCACCCACTCCATCTACAAAATATATATAAATAATTCACTGAGTGTCTCTCATATATCAGAGTTTATCACGGATATATTGGTATCCTAAAAAGCGCACTTAGAAGTCTTCGCACATAGATTTAGACAAATCACGGACGCATTTCTCGAATGAATTTAGCATGAAATGAAAGTATAAACACAATGAAATAATCACAAGTCATTTGGTCACGGGCGTGGAAAGATAGTGTCATGGGTTGATTTTATGTGTATCACTGTATGGGTGTGTGCGGCTATAAAGTGAAATATTACCATATGTGATCTCACAAAGAGTTCATGTATAAAATATTCTACTTTATAACGATAAATATGTGTGGTTTGTATCCTCGTCTATAGAGGCCTAACAAGTGATAAGGGAGGTCTGTTATACACTTATACAGCCTTCAGCAAGCTAAGTTCTTCGTTCTGGTGCCGTGGTCCAACATCTACGGATCTTCCTCGTGCTCGTCCTTGTAGTGGCTTCAACGTCAGGGTTGGTCCTCTAACAGGTCTTGACACGGCTGTGAGTTGGCTCCTTACCATCCAGGTGTTGAGAGGTAAGGGAGATGGATCAGAGAAATTACTAGGGAACACGGATCAGTGTACTGGTAATCTAGCAACTCCTATACTCAAGTCTCGGGCTACATACGGACCAGTGTACTGGTGATACCAAGCCTGGAGGATTAGAGAACTTACTAGGCAGCGCGGACCAGTGTAGCCTACTGTCCACCACGCAATTTCTCTCTCGAGTAAGGGAGAAGTCATTATGGCCTGGACAACTATCGATACCCAAGTTGGGTATGGCCAGAAAATCTATGAGGCGGCTCGGACCAGTGTACTGTCCACCTAACAATTTCTCAGTAAGGTTTGGATCACTACCCATAGGGACTGAGATATAGCAGGCTACACGGACCAGTAGACTGGTAGCAAGCTAAAGCTCAATAACCGGGCTCGACAGACTACTCGGACCAGTATACTGGCAGTAAGTCATTACCCAGGATCTGCACAATAGCTAGAATCGTACGGACAGGTGTACTAACAACTCGTCGTTATTATACAATTCCTCCTTTACTATCTTTAAGGGTACTTCACACAGTCAGGAATGCGAGCTAGAATCACTAGGAGTAATGACTCCTGTTGATTCCTGGGAATATGACCGCGAGTGTCTGAAATTCGCCGTGCACTCACAACACCGTAGGAGCCAGTGGGAGTGTACCTACGAATCACTGGGAGTCACCAGGAATCACTGGGATAAAACCAGGAATGAAGTGCGAGTTATTGAAAAGTTGAAAATTAACGGTCGCTTTCGGATTACTGTAATATACGAGTCGATAGGAGTAATACAGGAATCACTGGGAGTTAGATAGGAGTCACTGTGAGTCACCGAGCATCACTGGGAGTTGTTAGGAATGAGATGCGAGTATGACAGGCATGGCCCCCATTGTGTGTTTGACCCTATAATTTAAATTATGTTTTCCTCGAGTATGTCTCTTGTAGGCTATAACTACAGTCCTCTAATATCATCATTAAGTACAATGACTGTATTCATACATCATTACAGACATTAATATAATATGATAAGTCTGTATTATTATGTACCGTAAGGTCATGATATCAATGCTTACTATACTTTACGAAACAAATATATTTAAACTATTGTCTTAACCCACTGAGCCCCAGCGACGCAGCGTTTGCGTCAGCAATGTATGTAACGCTAAACCCCAGCGACGCAACAGTTGCGTCAGTGTTACTCCGGTCCCAATTACTTCGGTCCTATGGCACCTAGAGGGCTCAGATTTGTATGAGAACTATGTAAGTATCCCACGCACCCATGCCGATGGTTGAAAACTCTCAAAGTCCAACCGCGTGCGCGTGAGCACGCAAAAACATGTTTTTTTTGGGAAATTGCCTTAAATTTTTTACTCTTCTAAAATCCGTTTTCGGGGGCTCCGTAGGACCATTTTTTGAGCTTTTAGATCGGTTTTTCCTTCATTCCTAACCCATTTGCTATTGTTTCTGGAAAACAATTTTTTTCTTCAAAACCGGCTGGTCCCTGGTGGTACATTTATTAATAACTAGCTGGGGCTCAGTGGGTTAATAGTGGATAGTTAATCCTTCCCACCTTCTTGTTTTCATTCGTTACCGAGTTCTGTAATATTTCATACGATTACCTAAAATAGGTAACACTTATAGGTTGTGTTAGTTTGCTTAGGTTAGGTCAGGGGAGTTGTGGAACTTCTAGATTATTAACCGGCGACTACAACGGCCCCTAAACAACCAAGCCATGATTACGCTGGCTCAAAGTCTACCCCGGCGACTACAACGCCCCTCGAAGTAGTAATCCAAAAGTCCACTCTCCACCACCAAGCGAACTTGACATTTCAAAACACATACAAACAAGTATCCACCACTCTCGTTATGTTAGGTAAGGGGAGTTGCAGAACTTGTAGACTACAAGTAGGGTATTGTAACATTGAGCATGCATTGTTCACATTAATAATTACCTCAACTACCGTAATTTCCTTCTCTAAACACAATCACTGGGTGAATACAATATCTTGTGGGAAATTGTACTTACACAGGTAAATACTAGGCCTATTTATAATGTTTGACCAAGAAAAGTTAGCTACCCGTATACTGTATATTATACTTTCACGTGAGAAGTATTACCGGTTTATATGAATAGTATATATATTAAAGGGTACATCACACAGTCAGGAATGCGAGCTAGAATCACTATGAGTAGCTGAAAATTTGGATTCCTGGGCCTATTCGCAGTGAAAATCGATGACTCCTAGTGACTCTAGCAATATCCTAGTGATTCCTGTTAGACTCCCAGTGACTCCAAGCCACTCGCGGGCTATTGGCCCTGTCCGACAAAATGTTCACCGTGTTTAAAGTTCTCGCCACGAATCGGACCACTCCCAGTGATCCCCAGTGACTCCCAGGTGATTCTCGGTGATTCGTATCTGAGTCACGGACAGGTTTCGGTTTCAGTTTCAGTTCTCACCAGAATCACCAGGACTCACTGGGAGTCACTGGGAGTGGTTCGACTCACGGTGAGAACCTTAAACACGGTGAACATTTTGTCGGACAGGGCCAATCGGCCGGGACTGGTTTGGAGTCACTGTTAGATGTTGTGGTTATACGAGTACGAGCCGTTTCACCAGTGTCTTATGCTCTTGTATTGCAGGACTTAAGTAGGGAGTTGTTTCACCAGTGTCGTTACACCCTCCACTACAAGTCCTGACTGAGAAGGAAGCCATTTCACCAGTGTCTTGCACTCTTCCAACTACCCTTACTATTTTTGTAGGCTTACTAGAACTAGAGCGCTTGTCGGTATTGCATACTCTAATTATAGTAAATCCTGTACCAAGGCAATGTAAAGATGTTGGGTGGTCACCAGTGTGGTCCAACAAGAACACTAGCAAATCCAAGGTACCTTTGAGAAATGCGTCGAGTAGTTCCACTCTACTGATGATGAGGTAGCCTGAGATGGTCTTACCACTTTCGTCGTTCTCCTCGGTGGGGCATTTCAGGGCTAGAGGGGCGGCTGTGCCTGGAGGAGGGTCTGGGTCGGCTGCGGTAGCCCTTCTGGGAATCCGCGTCACGGCGGTGGTGCTCCTTTGAGCAAGAAGGGCGCGTGGTGTGTTGATCTTTATGCACGGTTTGTTTATTACGACATCGTGAGGGATTATTGTTGTTAGGTATATCATCAGTAGGTGCTGTCCTCACAGGTATGTTCTTTCCTGGGGTCGGGGGAAGTGCCTGAGTGATGCAGGTGACCCGAGCGAAGCGTGGTGAGGAGTCGCTTGTGCCCTCTTGTCTTGGTGTCGCGGTGGCAGTGGTTGTTGGTGCGTGCAGGGCCTCATCTCTGTGGTTTGTTTCCTTAGCGTTTTTCTTCCCTATCTCAAATAATAATAACGTATTGCAAAAAACTGTTCTAATTATTTTAAAAGGTTGGTCTATAATTACCTCTCAGTAAAATCCCCAACACTTTAGGGAGCGTTATCGGTGTCGGACATGCAACTTATAAAACATATCACAGAGTACATGAAATGTCAATGAAAGCTAGTAACACATAATACAGTTACAATCTGAATATCTGATGCCATAATTCAAGACAAATACACTATATTAATCGCAAAAACACACACATTCCGTCGATTACAACATGATGAGACAACTTTAGTAAAATAAGTGAACATAACTTGAATCGTAATTAAGAGCAAGAAATCATTAGACCTACCTATAGTACCAAGGTCTAAGTTGAGTGGTCAAACAGGGAGCATATATTTATAAACACATACTGTATAATAATTATATACATGTATAGTCCCGGATATAATATGTTCTTAACCATCCTAGGATTTGTCATTATGTAATTAAAATGTTATGATATACGAAAAGATAAAATTTACTTTTCCATAAATTTACAAACTGATAATTGCCAAAGCTTATATATCCAAGCTTTGTTCAGGTGTGCGAGGAGTACATTTGTCTTATTCTAATAGACAAAATTAAAGTAGACATTTTGGAGCGGCGACACTAATTTTGTTTGTTGGTGTATACAACCTACACAGTTATATACCCAAATATTGGCTACAGTTTACAGAGTTCCAACAATCTTAATTAGATTAATAGAAGCTCAACAGTTGATGTATAAACTACATTTACAGAACGGTATATATAATGAAAAAAGAGGATGAATCAAGAAATATATAAGTGATAATGTTTCCTACAGCAATCTGAAAAGACATGTAATTGACCACTTGAGAGTTTCGTTCTATAAGGAAGTTGGAGTTGTAGACATCGATAGTAAACATAAATACAATAATAATGTAGGTTTCGGATGGCTAAAGAGTATGTTGAATTGGATTTGATGTATCTATAAATGTACTATAACTGTATTTTAGCTGGTATAATTATGTTAAATATCGATGTCTACAACTCCAACTTCCTTACAGAACGAAGCTCGCAAGTGGTCAATTGCATAATTTAATAATTATATTTTCTGAGACTACAAACTTCATAGGGCTACTGTACATATGCATACATAAAATGCATACATGCCTAGACATATACGTACATACAGACTGACAGACATACAGACACAAAGGTTCACACTTAGTTCTTACCAAGTTACTCCATCAATATATCCGTTTTCTTAAAACAAATTGTAAACAGCGGACCAAATAACTGCGGAAAAACGGCAGCACTGGGACCAGCCTCTATCCATTCAGTCTTGGTCGGATGAGTGAAGTGAGAGGTGTGCTCTATGTAGACAGTGCTGAGTAAGGAAGGCAGAAGATGATTTTTTTTTTTTTTTTATGAAGTGCTTCTATTATACTTGTGCTTATGAGATCATGAGATGGTCTTTTATCATGTAGTTATGAAGTATTATTGCATTAAGCTTAGAAAAGCGCACATGCAATCACAAATAATTATATATTGATATATACTGTATATAATATATACAATATAAATAACAACTAATATATTATATTAGTTGTTATTTATATTTGTTTTATTTTGTAATAGAATCTAGTCCCTGAAATGGATGATGAGGCAGATTTCTTACTGGATTGGATCAAGGCTGCTCAGGTGTGGGCATGTGTATTGTGTGTTGTTGGGGGTGTGGGCAATGGACTGACCCTCGCCACCATTACCCACCAGTTCTACTTGTGGGGGCAGAGAAAAGGAGGCAGGAAGACGCAGAAGAACCGCACGAGAGAGGGGTCCACTGTGCCGAATCTGGAGAAGCCACTGCAAACCAGGCTGCAGTTACAGAATCAACATTGCAAACAACAAGCATCAAGACTCAGGCAGAGACAGCAGGATCAACGACATCAAAAAGTATGTGAACTTGCAGAATCACATATTGAAGACACTTCGCAAATGAACTATCAAATAAGTGAACAACTATCACACATCGAACAGAGATTACAGCTTGAAACCTTTCAACAAGAATGGCAACAAAAAGCTTCAGGAGTCGAGCCAAAAGAACAGGATCAACAACAACCTGAGCAAAGGCCATCAGAAGTCGAGCAGAGAGAATGGGATGAACAAGGTCAACCGGAATACAAACAACGATCATCACAAACCGAGAAGAAACAACAGATGGAACACAGTCAACAAGCGCATGAACAAATGTCTTCACAATGCGAACAGGATCAACAGAAGAACAGGCAGCAGCAGAAGCAAATGAACCAGAGACAATGGCCTAACTTCAAACAAAATAATTGTGAGCAGGCAATACATACAACCTGTGAAGAGCATGATTCTCCCATACAGAATCCATCATGTACACCATCCATACATCCAAGAGAAAGATGCCAGCCACCACTGAAAAATGAAATACTTCTAAAAGCAACATCACAATCTCTACTGGAAATAAACAAGGAAGAAATGACTCCACTTGGTCAACAAAAGAAGTTTTTCCCTATAAGAATATCAAGTAGGAGTCTATGCCCTGTTCTCAAGCCACATGCTGATACTCTCATCCTTCTTCACCTGATCCTCTGTGACTTTCTTTACTGCACCATCAACCTTCCCTTAACGTACATCATTTACGATTATCCCTTCCAGGGGAACACTGCCAATTCCAGCACATCCTCCTCCAACTTTTCCACTTACAACATAACTGATCAGTTTGTTAGCTCTTTCAACCCTCCAAGCAAGGAGTTTTGCACAGTCGTTGGGGTGATTCGCTATTTAATTGCCTTCGTGGAGTGGATGACTCTTGGCCTCCTGACGGTGCAGCGTTGTGTGGACCTAAGAAGACATCGAGGAACCAAGGTCTTCACACCTCGCAACACCATCATCCTGCTGGCCTTATGTTGGGTCACTGCCTTCACTCTGCAGATACGCGATATAAGTAAAGTAAGCAATTTAACTACATTTTCATTGTGTTATACTTCGGAATCGCTGAGTGAATGATTTATTCTATTGGATATATCCTTTCCTCTTTTCTGAATTAGTTACAATTTAAAGTTCATTAAATCCAATTAAATCTATATAGCCCTGCTGACAATGAAAAGTTGGTGTAGACTGATTCTCAAAATAACTTCAGTCAAGAAAATTAAATTCCAAAGAAGTCTTTATAGAGCTGGAATCATCCTACCTGTGTAAAGATAACAAATCATAGTTTATTTACTCCTTATTAGGCCTATATCTGAATTTGATTTAGTCAAATTATAGCAATAAGGAATTGAGTTGAATGAAGAATTTCTAGACGTAGCTCATAATTTTGGTTCCCTTACAACTTAACCCGGTCCGACATAAGTTACTAACTTACTTACGGGTTGGCGGAGCGCCCGGTATTTCCCCCACAACACTCTTACACTGAGGCAACGGTAGAAGTCGGAGGTATTTGGGGTTGCCACCAACCGACAGATTCTGATCTAACTTACCTAACTTACTGAGCTCAATATGACGCAAATGTGTCATATAACTTATTATTGATCTATTTCACTAAGTTCATATGACGCGATCACGCCATATGATACTCTTGGGCATACTGCCATATGACGTGATCATGTCATAGATGTCGGAGGGGGTTAATAAGTAGGCCATTTCAACCAGTGCCAAATCAACCAGCTGAAGGGCAAATAGGGGAATTTAGCTTAAATAACTCTAAATCCTGAACATTTCTGGCATAGCCGTAAAATTAGCCATGTAACATCCATTCATAAGTGCGTAAAATTTTATTGCTGTAAACTGCTTGATTATTATTATTTTTTTTTTTTCAAATTGCGAAGGCCCGAAATTAATCTATTTTTTTCCAGTTTTAATTTAACGGCATGTTGTGCACAAATGGGGGGAGGTAAGGGGGGGTGAGTATAGGAAAATGGCTGTACCAGTTTATAGAGATTTCCATGGGCTTTTCAATGGTATATGAATGATCCTCCTCAACCAGTAGTTACGGAGCCTATTGATTTCAAAGTTTGCTAAAATATGTTTTGCGTTGTATTTCCAACTTTTTGCGACTTTGACGAAATGCTGTGCACTAATGGGTGGGAGCAGAAGAAAATGGCCCATACAGCTTATATAGAGATTTTTATATGCTTTCCAATGGTATATGAATGATTTCCTAATATCAATAGTTACTAAGCTATTATTGCATAGTTTCTTTTATCGCTTCCATGGCAACCTGTGATGTTACAAGCATTCTTTAGTGTGATAGACTGATTCCATTACATGTTGATATTATGGGGCCTTTGTTGGTTCATAGGCGCCCTTCTGCTGTAATTAGCGAGTTTTATTGTAATTGATTATAAAGTTGATTACATTTATTATCTGTCATTGTTGCCTGTTTGAGTTGAGCCAATTTGATACTAATGTGAGCTTACTTTGCATGGATTTTTATTTTGAAGTGCCCTAATTAAATGTGCTAATATCTATTTGTGGTAACTTTCTACCAGCACGAGTCAAGAGGGTCCCTCGACTCGTCTTACTCACTTAACTTTTTCTTCTCGCACTGATAACACATCCAGTTGTTTGTTACTTGTATACAGTATATACCATTTTTCACCTTCAATGCATAACTTAGAACTATCATGCTCTATATTATTGATCCATTAGGTCTCTGAGCATTGATGCTGTTGCAGGACCTTTACTACTGACTAATTTGCAATTGACGTAATAGCATACTGCCGTGAGTGGGATGATCCCGAGGTGGTGCCACTACATGTGTTTGTTAGTAAATAATTCATGCTTTTTTTTTTCTTTTTTTTTTGCTCCAATATTATTCTTACACTCTTCTTTGTAACCCCTGCACAGAGGCTAGCTAGGTGTTGCCTAGGGTAATCAAACGGTTCTTCGTACAGGGAGTGTAAGTGGTAAATGCCTTCGTACTCTGTTGGTGAAGCTGGCTTGGAATTTTGAGTGCGGGGCACTCTTGGGCTAGAAGATTTTTTTTTTTTTTTTTTTTTTCAGCATTCACCAGCAAGGTAACACCATTGTCGAGTCATTTTAGCACCACCTGATATATTACTATTATGTTCTATAGTACTTAGCCTTTGTACTGATTTGGAGTCAAGTTTGTTTAAGGTGTTCTCCCGTGGTGCCGCAGTTTACTTGACGTGCACTTTCTACTACAACCTTATTGCCTCACCAGAACTTCCTACTCTCTGTCACAGTAGGACAAGGTTGTGTATTATTAGGAATTTAGGATAACTTGGAAGGGCTACTTCAGATATAGTGCCATACTTTTGTCACCCTACTTCAGTTATTATTTTTCCTTGGTTCAGTTAGGATGTACCTTATTTCTTAATTGCTCTCGTTTTGTGTAGTGCGCTGCAGTATCAGGTATATGAGTTTCAGTGCTCCTTGTACATATAGTTGCTTAGATTTATTCCCTGAATAGGTTAGGTGGAATGTCAGACAGTTCGGCCTGACCAATAACCGTACTCGGTTTCCTCTTGCCATTTCGTCCCTTGGTTCGGTTTAGGCGGTGTGGGCGTGCGTTTGTCTGGGTGGGGGCTTCTAGTTGTAGGGACATGAGTGAGACAGTCTCGGGGGCGGCAGGGGTTTCTGCTTGGTAAGAGGGGGGCCCGGTCCAAGTATAAATTGTCGGGTCTTCTACTGGTGACACGTTTGACGAAGACCACGAAGTGTGCGTCCAGAATACCTGGTTAGACATGGGCGTGGAGGGTCGTGTTGATGGGTCTTGTCTTATTCTTATCGCTGGAATTCTTGGGGATACCAGGGGTGAAATTGATATTTCTGGGTCAAGAGCCGAAAAACTGAAATGGTATATAATAGGGGATTTTAATCTAAATCTTCTTAAGTCTGAAAATACAAGATCTATTCAGTATTCTGTGTTTTTTTTCATTTTTAGTTTGGATTATTACCCATTTTTACCAAACCCACTCGGTGCCCCCCTTAAATCTACCACTATACAGTTTTTGTTATCATATCTGAACAAATACTGCAACTAACGTAATGAATGGAGGAATTATAGTGAGTTACACAAATTTTAAGACAGTTAATCAATAAGAAAATTAAAGATAATTTCACTGGGTTTTAATTTTATTCATAATAATGATTTTCTATTATGTCTACTATTTCTGAGAGTAGAATTAAGATACTCCCATAATATCCTCTTAGAAAGCATACATTTCAAAGCTATAATACTGAGGTGATGTGTGAATAACAACAGCAATCCAAGTAATACATAATACAAGTAATTACTATATATCTGTAAACTCTGATGCTAATTAAAGAATAAAAATACTTTTTGAGTAACGAATTTATATCAAAATTCTATTTCTAATTCTAACAATGTTGAATTATCTCCCTAGGGTTAGGGTAATTATATAAAAAATCATACAAGCTTTCCTGGTGCACAATACACCTCTTCAAATGATCAATTCTATTAAACCATTTTCCCAGGGTATAGGGAAAGCTTTCCCTATGGGTAGTCGATAGAGTATTGGAACCTATCGGGAAAGGCTGTCGTAGAGTGGTACCCTCCCCGATCAACCTTTTACTATAGCTCAACTACCAATAAGATTTAATAGAAAGCAAAACTTTGATATGTCTATGTTAACTGAACCGTCTTATGATAAAAGTTATCACTACAGACCCAATTAATTATTATATTATTCAAATTTCAGCCAACATTAATTTGTTTTAAGAGTCTGCATACAGTAGGAGTAGAATTCAAGATTGGTTTATACCAACGATCGGGAGCCCATGGCTGCAGTTGCTATGCCTCTACATTCGCACCTAATCACAACTATATTTCAATGTATTTTTACTTTATTTGATTGTATTAGGTTAGGTTGGTTGGTTAGGTTAGGTATTACAATAAAATTAAGAAAAACACATACAAATAAAAACGTGATTCGACATGAATGTAAAGGCGGCTACAGCCATGGCCACCCATCGATCTCCAGCCCACATAAGTTCATTAATTTCCTCTTTTATCCCCGCAATTATTTGAGTATTGTTATGGTAAGTATACAGTATATCTTTATTCAATTATTATTAATATAATTTATGATAAATAATTAAACATTTCTAACCATCCAAAACACCCTAATTTCCAAAGCTTCTCATACTTTCTGAGGAAGGATTTAAATGAGGTCATAGAGAAAGTTTTTACCATGGTTCAATGGAATGGCTGTTTGACTTTTTCTTGCTATTATGAATATATGATCGTAATAGTGAATACCATCACTGAAATAGCATGAATATATAGAAAGGTGAGACAAGCAATCATTTTGATCACTTAATGCCTCTAAGCAAGGACGGGGACAGAGCAAGTAGTAGAGAATTATGAAGGGACCTGGAGGAGGAGATGAAAGCGTCGGGTCTCTTTACAGAGGAGAACAAACAGGATAAACACGACAGGACATGAATATAGGAAAGATGAGACAAGTAATCAATATTACCTTGAAATACTGACGAGCCACAGAAATTTTAAATTAAAGGGCCTAATGTCTGTACTTTCTAAAAGACCTTATATAATTATGTAAGACTACCCAGGATGACTATGACTGCAACACCACCACTTTCTAATGAATCCTTTGAAATAAGTGTCATGAGCGGGTTTAAATAATACACTGGCTAGGTAGATTGGTTTATTCGGAATAAAGAACAGAGTAAGCTCTTGCAGATATTTGGCAAACAGTCCCACCACAACTCTCCAATTAAACCTCCCATAGAGTCTTTTGCTGGGAAGGTGACTGTTCAAAACTCTTGGGCATCCCGGTTTAATCTAGCCAAATGGTATCAGTAGACGTTGGCATAGATAGTCTGGCACTCGGGGTCTCGTTCTACAATTCTTCTGAGGCGTAGTAACTAGTAGCAAAGCTAGAGTCTGATCCAGGGTGACAATGTTAAACAATTCATTGACCCACTGCTGTTCATATACATTTTGTGTCCCACTCCTATTATTTTACACTTTGTGTGTCGCTCGGCTGGATGTAGTAAGCGTTTTGTTTCATTGCCAGAGTCCCTACTTTTCTGATGTTTGTTGTCAGGGTATTAATTGGGAATGCACAGTCATGGTCAGGAGTACTTGAACACCACCTTATGATATACAAGAGATGGTGAGTGAACGAGGACTCTTGGATGGTGGTAATGCTGTTGCAGTGGGTAATCATCTGTACTGGCAATTCAGCTTTCCGGATATTTTTTTCTTTTTTCTTTTTTGAGGGAGCTGATGGAGTCACAACTATCCTTGTTGCAGGGAGATGGGGGAAGTGCATGTTAGCCTTCTATATGAAATGTATGATTCCCAGGACATAATTTACGACTACACCACCCTAACTGCTAAACGACTAGGCTATATATTCAAAGTTAATATTAAAATTCAAAATATTTTATTGCCATGAAAAAAGACAATGTCATATATAATTATATAATTGAAATACATACAAGTGTAACAAATATATATAAACATATTTAACATACATCCCCTGACAATGAGACAGATACCCTTGGGTATACTGTATGTGTCCTTCTAATACCAAAATAATATATGCATACCATCTTCTAAGAGACTATAATGCTTCCCAGGATGACTGCATCGCCATCATCTTCGAACATAGTATATAATATACGTCCCAGGATGAATATATCACCACAATCTTCTAACAGACAATAATTATACAGGTTGTTTGCTTGATTTCCTTTGTACTCCTTTGTACGCCTTTATATGTATACTACCCAGACTATGGCTACATAACCATCCTTAAAAGACCCTTTAGCTATTATATATACACCTTCAAACATGACTACAATACCACCCCCTTCTAAAATCTACTTGTGTATACGTTCCAGGGCAACTACGATTACATCACCGCCACCTACAAGTGTGACATGACCAAATCTTCAAGCCTGTGGATTTTTTTCACCCTGGAGACCGCAGTTCCCAGCCTCCTCATTACCGTAGGGGGCAGCAGCATCATCTACCAGCTCTGGCAGTGCAAGAGGCATCTCGTCCAGTCCAACATGTGAGTATAGAAAATATCAAGATCTTAGTCGTCTTTCGCTTCATTCTCTTATCTTCCCCTTCCCTTTTTATCACCTATTCTCATCATATTCTCACTTAATGCTTTTCTCATTCTCTTCCTTTTCCTAGCTTCCATAATTTTTGTATCATACTCTGCTCAATATCTCAATATTCTCATCTGTACCACATTCTCTTCCCAGGCCTAAGGATTTGGTGGAGAAACGAAGTCGTGAGACGAGGAAGTCCACCGCCCTGGTCCTCGGTTTGGTCCTGCTCTTCCTATTGTGTGTCGACCCCATCGCTGTCTACAATCTCTATATATTAATCACATACAACCCTGGATCCTTCTACTCTGAATACATTCCTCGTGAATCCATTGCAACGGGAATTACGATCTACATGATATATTGGATACAATACGGTGTAAATTTTCTCGTATTTATAGCCAGCAACCGAAACTTCAGAAGGGCGTACTGTTGCTTCTTCGCGGCGATTTGGGAGCGAATTAGATGCTTGTGCCCGAAAATGAAAGAAAATGCAAAGCTTGGTGGAAATGAAAGGTGCAAAAGTTCACCTTCAGGAGCACAATTGAAGTCTGACTATGAAAGAAACATCACAAGGTTTTCAATACCAGTAATCCAAATAGACGAGGCATCAGATGCAACACTGGACTACCAAGAAATAAATTACTCAAATCATAAAACATCTGCTCGTTCCCTCTCTTACTGGCCTCTCCGAACAGAGTCATTCTGCTCTTCATTAAATTTGTATGACTCCACCTCGACATTAGTTTCACGTCTTACTTTAGGCCACGAAAATACATTAATCCCTTAATTACATCCATGATACATAAAGAGCTTTACAGTTTTAGAGACCTTAAATAGTTCAACATTGACACTAACACTTACATTATCTTACAAAGACTATTAGGATAAAAAACACAAATAATATTTGCATTTACCCTCAAGCCCGGAGGTTGTTCGTAACAGGATTGCTCTTCCACTCACATTTTTCCAGTAAAGAAAGCACAGTAAATAGGGGAAAATATATAGTTCATGAGTTCTTACCATTTAAAATCTGTAGGTACACAACAGGAACTTGTTTGTGTAGCTCTTTCCATTTAAGTATGTGGTGATGAGATGAATATCAAGTAATATATCCTAGTTCGATTGAGCTTAACAAAAAGAGCTTCCCAAACCTATCTTAATATTCTACTGCATTCACACATTTGTTTCCACCGACTCAATATTCGATTATTATGCAATCAACACAACCATACAATCATAATATACAATACAATTATTTATTACTGCTATGGAAGCCATGGACCCAGTGCCAAACGGACATGACAGGTCTCCTTGTACCATGATGGCTGGAGGACGGCAGACACAAGGTCGGACCAATCTCATGTTGGCTTCTTATATACTTTTGAAGGCAGAATATGGCGGGAACATAGCGCGTCAAGCATCACCACGTGTCAAGTTGTCTTCGGAAAAAAAAAAAAAAAAAAAAAAAGTTTTCTTGTTCTTCATTACACTGCTTCAAATTCCCCCCTCCCTTACAAAACTGCCAACCAATCACGTTCATTTATAACCATACGTTAGGGAAGCGATGATTTGCCGCCATGTCGGTTAGAACGGAGTACAGTTGATGGGCCAGATCCCGAACTCATACTAATAGGTTGCCATCCAAGAGAGTCAAACTTCCAGCCTAACCTTCAATAAAATATTTTAAGGCGTTTCACATCAGTTTGGCGATAATTAGACGCTTCACCTCAATCCGGTGTCGATGCTGTATGGGTGAGTGATAGGAAGCCAGTTATAACTTAGAATAAATAGGCCAACGGCCGAAAAACATTTATGTCGAAAAAAGAAAAAAAAATACTTTGCAAGGAGCCTGGGTTGGCATTTTTTTTTTTTTAATTTATTTGAAGAAATTCTGGGAAGGCGTTTATATTAGCCTAGGTGGCAAACTAAAATGCAATGACAAAAACAAACAAAATCCTCAATAATAGTTAAACTAAATGTCCGACTAACCCATCAGACGTCGGATCAGATAGTGTTAACTAGGCAGCGCACACCTTAATGATTCTCCTCAGAGTTCTTTCCAATGTATGCGAATATTTTCATCTTTTGAACATATAAACCGCTTCATTATTCCAATTTCTTCTATCCATTCCACACTAGAGGCCCTTTAGTAACACAGCTCGAACACCTTCCTCCATGTTGGTGCCACTGGGGTCATTACTCTCTCTTTACATTATGTCTAAACCCATAATATACATTTGACAATACTGGTACAGGGTTTATAGATTGGTCTTTGAATCTAAATTGGACATGATCAGAAATAAACTGTCACCCTGTTGTTAGATATTAACCCCTTCTTTACCGGTGTCGTCCTTTTAACTTTATTCTGGCCACTATTAGACGATTTATCCAGTTTAAAAAGGGCCTCCAGCAATTAACCGGCTTCGAACAATCTCTCTTAACCCTTTTTACTACCACAGATCTTTCTTAAAATTCACAAAATCGCCTAAATATAGCTAGCATATAATTCAAAAGACGTTGCCGGTACAGCAGGGGCTAAAGGCACCAAAATGGCGGCCAAGGAAGAAAATAGCCGGAAAATATCGATAATTTGTTGCCTATACAGTATATATATAGGATTACCCTATTTTTGTTTGTTTTTAAATTGGCTCTTAGTAACTACTTTATTCCCTTAAGTTAGGATTTGTTTAGAGTGATAATTGAAGTTGTATACATTATATACCAATCTTATATTAAGGGGGGTCACCTGTTTTTTTTATCTTTCTCTCCTTTTCTCTCTTTCTCTGGCTTGTATCCATTCGGCCCCATTCAGCCAACTATTTTAAGACGTTTATCCTCATCCAGGTGTCAATTTCTTCCTGGCGAGCGACAGCGAGCCAGCACTGTATGGAGAAATCCGGCTTCGCCGGACACATTTTTCTATCGAAAAATGTACAAATTTAGCTTGCTGTCAAAACAAAAATATATATATGCTGGCTCGCTACCACTCGCTAGGAAAATATTGACACCTGGATGGGGGTAAACATCTTAAAACAGTAGGCTGAATGGGGCCGAATGGATATAAGCCAGAAGTAGAGAGAAAAGGAGAGAACAAAAAGCAGGCGAGGCGACCCCCTTAAAGTGAGTTTTAACCAACCCGAGTAAAACTCGTGTAATGGTAGCCAGAATATACAGTACAGTATAGGAACCCCGAGACAACACGGACCTGGATGGGCACAGGAGGTCTCGGTTTTGGACCATATCAGTGGAGTATATTAAGGGGACACCGACTGCTTTGTTGGCATATAAATTAATTCATTCATAAATTCTTAGTTTCCTCGCTAGGCATCCCTCAAACTTAGAAAAATATCCCCTAGATAAATTTGTAAATTTTTCGGTAGAAAAATGTCCCGGCCAAAGGCCGGTTCCTCTTACAATTACAGGCTCGCTATCGCTCGCCAGGAAAAAATCGACACCTAAATGGCACGATAGGTCTTGAAATTTATAACGAAATGGGACGAAAGGTCTTAAAATCGCCAAAACAAATGGGCCAAACGTCTACAAATTAAAACAAATAATGGGACTAAACACGAGGGAGAAAGGGGACCAGAAAAACGACCGTTCCCCCTTAATTATTACTTTCAGATGGTCGAGAGCAGAGGAGATAAGATAACCTAACCTATATTATCATAATCTTTGTTTCTCAGCTGGAGTATACACACACACACACACACACACACACACACACAGACACACAAATGCACACACAGACACACACAACGGATTAACGGGAATGACAGGGCAGGTGCTTATGACACACACACACACACAAACTCACACACACACACATACACACACACACACACACGCACAATGGATTAACGGGAATGACAGGGCAGGTGCTTGTGACACACACACACAAACTCACTCACACACACACACACACACACACACAGACACACAAATGCACACACAGACACACACAACGGATTAACGGGAATGACAGGGCAGGTGCTTATGACACACACACACACACAAACTCACACACACACACACACACACACACACAATGGATTAACGGGAATGACAGGGCAGGTGCTTGTGACACACACACACACACTCACACACACACACACACACGCAGGTTTAATAGATTTCGACAGGCTCCTATCCAATCAGTGAACGTCTGACGAGTGCAGTAGAAGGTGTTGGCAGAATTTCCTGGTGAAGACCAAAACTGAAGATTAAACTAATGATCGAAATTTGCTTACCTGAAAACCAAGTGTAATGTTATGCTAATTGCTTAGTTAATTATTATGTTTTTTACACCAACCAACTTCACATCTAAACTCAATTAATGAAATCAACAAATACATGTGGCACTCCCAATGAAGAAAATATGGCTAACTGCAAATACCCGTGAAGAGCACATGTACGATTAAGATAAACATGGTGATGAAAATTTTCTCATTCTTCTGATACAAATCGGTTAAAGGGATGGCAAGTGAAGATGATATGTTATTGAAATGGATCAAGGCTGCTCAGGTGTGGGCATTGGTGTTGTGTGCTGTGGGGGGCCTGGGCAATGCACTCACCCTCGCCACCATTGCCCACCAGTTCTACTTGTGGAGGCAGAGAAAGCGAGGCCAAAATATGCAGAAGGACAACTCAAGAGAGAGGCTCTTGGTGTGGTTCTTGGAGCAGCCACAGCGAAGAAAACCGCAACAAAACGCTCAACATCACTGTGAACATCAGGTATCACGAATCGAACTGAGACAACAGGATGAACGAGGTCCTCAAACATGCGAACAGGTATCACACATCGAGCAGACATTACAGTTTGAATGTGGTCAACACGAAAGACGGGAAAGGGCATCAGAAGTCGAGCAAAGAAAATGGGATGAACAGCTTCAACCAGAAAACAAACCACGATCATCACAAACTGAGCAGAAACAACAGGAGGAACACAGTCAACAGGCAAGTGAAGAAATGTCATCACGATGCGAACAGGATCAACAGCAGGAGCAACTACAAATTAACCAGAGACAATGGCCTACGCACAAACAACATGATATATATGAGCAGTCAATAATTTCTCGTACAACAAACGCAGATCAGGATTGTCCCATGCAGAATCCATCTCACACACCATCTATACAACCAAGAAAATTATACCAGTCACTACCAGAAACTGAAACTGAAATACTATTAAAAGTAACACCAAACTCCCCAATGGAAACAAAAATGGAATTAAATCCACCTGGTCACCGGAAGCAGCATCTACCTCTACAGAGACTAAAGTCAAGACTATGCCCAGTCCTCAAGCCACAAGCCGATACTCTCATCCTTCTTCACCTGAGCCTCTGTGACTTTCTTTACTGCACCATCAACCTTCCCCTGACGTCCATCAGTTACCGGTATGCCTTCCAAGGGAACACATCCACCACTAATTCATCAACCGTTAACTTATTTGAAGACGCTCTTGAACCACCAAGTATGGAATTCTGCATATTCGCTGGGGTGATGCGCTATTTAGTCGCCTTCGTAGAGTGGATGACTCTTGCCCTCCTGACGGTGCAGCGTTGTGTGGACCTAAGAAGACATCGAGGAACCAAGGTCTTCACACCTCGCAACACCATCATCCTGCTGGCCTTATGTTGGGTCACTGCCTTCGCTCTGCAGATACCCGTTATAGTATCTGTAAGTTTTGTCCACTTTTTGTTTACTTTGTACAATTAATTTGCTATAATGTATATTATGGAGCATATTGAATTTCAAGCTTATCAACAACAATGAAAGTTTAGAAATATCTAAAAAAAAATCCTGCCATTACACAGAATTTTGGTGAAAGAATCTTAATGACATTACATAACATATAGTAATAGATGATAGTCTGTATTGGTCCTCAAAGAGCTTAACTCCTCTTAACCATGAATAGTTCACATCAAATAACTGATTTAATACTGATACGATATGAATTTGATTTAGTAAAATTATGCCACTAATTGGAACCAACGAGGTACCAAAATAATCTAGCAAAATGTTCGTTTGGTTGAGGAGATTATAACATTTTACAGATTAACCCATAATGTACCAGTGACGTCCTTTTCATTATCTTCCGGCAAATATAAGACGATTTTATTCAGCTTAGGTAGGACGTTTATCATTAAATAGGCTACAGGCTATCTCAATTAATCCTTTTAGCGACTATATATCTTTCCTAAGCTTCATGAAATCGTCTAAGTGTCGCTGAAATCAAATAAAAAAGACGTCACCCCTTCGGGGATCGCGGCGTCAGGCAATAGGTAGATAGATAGATTAACCAAAAAGTCATACACAGAGGGCCTCGGAGTCGGACGGATCCTAAATTGAGTGGTCAATCCTGTAAGTCCTTCACTAAACTGGCTCGGGTTGTCCCTCTCACAGGGAATAGGTCCGCTTGGGGGCATTCTGTGTATGGCCACCCTCGTAAGGGGAGTAAGGCGTCCGGCAATAGATAGATAGATAGATTAACCAGTTCAGCATTCGAGAACGCCTTTATCACATCATTCTGGCTATCATTATACATTCTCTCAGCTTAGGAATGATGTGTAGGAATATAAGACTTGAAGAATATCTCAATTTTCCCTTCGATTCTCACAGATCCCTTCTCGGCATAACAACATCGTCTAATTGTAACCAGAATATAATTACAAAATGCATCCTTGTACAAAGAGGGTTGATTGCTTACCATGGTCAAAATAACTCTAGAATCCATTAACCCCTTCGGTATCGGTGACGTCCTTTTCATTATATTCTGGCACCTATTAGATTATTTTAGTCAGTTTATGAAGGACCTCAAACAATAAAATGGCTACAGACTATCTCATTTAATCCTTTTAACTACCGCAGATCCTTCCTATGCTGAATAAAATAATCTATTAGTAGCCCGAGTATAATGAAATACACGTCATTGGTACTGAAAAGGTTAAATGTGTAAACCACCCTATTGACTATGAGCCAATAATCTAACCATTTATAACAGGCCTTCAACGCCCCCAGTATAGTCAAATACTAAGGAGTACAAAGGAAGTCAAGCAACAACAGTTCTAGCGACCCCTAGAGGTTGCTTGCCCTTTAAATCACTGCTGTTCAAAGTTTCCAACAGTGGTTCAGAGTGGGTAAGGGACAATTGGAAAGGAAAGCACTGCCTTAAGACCATACTTGATTGGCATTATAGCCTTGATTGAAAAATGTTTTTGTTCAGTTTCGGAAGAACTTGTGGGAGCTAGAAAGTTAATTGAGTTAGTTTTCACCCCTTTGTTTCTTAGAAGATCATTCCTAAATTGCATAAAATTGTCTACTGAGAGCACGAATATAGTGTAAAAATGCGTCCTAAATGACTGAAAAACTTACGATTTTACCAATGACGCCGCTAGCACCTACAAAAAAAAAAAAAAGCAATTAGCGGAGATTTTGATGACACCTGTTCGTGAAAATTTGGCATTCCTACACATGCCCCATCATTGTCTTCCTTCTCAAGATACAAGCAAATTACCCAATCACCCTTCACCCTTCTCTTTTTTTATCTATCTTTCACTTTCTCATTTTTCAGCTCACCTTTCCAATATTTCTCACGTGCTTTCTTGCTCTATATGTTGTCTTGAACGCTCTAGTTTCCCGTGTTTCCCACATAAACATTATCACTTTACATTTCCAAACAATACCCTTTACCTTTCTCCCTTCGCACACCCTATTACCATCAAGGATCACTGTCTGGTGTGCAGCATCTACATTATAAGCATGTTAACCCCCCCCCCCCCCTCTTCCCTAACTCACGCCAAGGTCTCATTCCCATTAAATCCGCCGTCTATTATCTGATCGCTCAGTGTACAGTATATCTATATATATACTTATCCATCCTTCAGTTTCTCTCTCTCTCATATATATATATATGATATACTTGACAGGAGAAGTACAACTACGACATGACGACCTTCAAGTGTGACATGACTGGCACCTTCAGCGTGATATTCTTCTACACCCTGGAGGCCATCCTGCCCACCCTCCTCATGACTGTGGGCGGCACCAGCATCATATACCAGCTATGGCAACACAAACGCAAACTCATCGATTCAAACATGTGAGCAAACAGTCTGTGAACTTTTATGAAATATTAGAAGAAAAAGTGCATACCAAGTACAATATATTTACTACAATTTTAGTTAGACGATTTTAATGTAAAAGGAATAATGCATGCTGATCTTTGTAACCAAGTAGCTCCAAAATATATATATATATATATATATATATATATATATATATATATATATATATACATATATACAGGGTGATTCAGCATTCCATGCAGTAAATTGGACGACGGCTTCCTTGCATAATTTTAACCAAAAAATCTCTATGTTAAATATCGAAAAACACATAGTTTGGCTGATACAGTACATTTATGATGTTGCATTAATGAAGGTGAAAGGTGAAGTGAAACCCACGTAGATTTTTTACTACTTTATTCACTGATCTCGACAGTGTACTTATCTTTGCTACAAGCTAAAGAAAATGATAAAAGTGCCCCCATGTGCCTGTAAGCAAGCCATGTAAAATTGAAGCTGTTTGTGTATCTGCAAAACGCTCTAATCCTGTACTGAAATCGTCTGAAAGATATCCACAGAAATCTAGGTGGCTTTCCTATCACCTTTCGCCCTCATTAGTACAATATCATAAATGTACTGTAGCAGCCAAACTATGTATAATTCGATATTTTACCATAGAGATATTTTTGGTTAAAATTATGCAAGGAGGCCGTCGTCCAATTTACTGCATGGAATGCTGAATCACCCTGTATACAGTATATATATATATATATATATATATATATATATATATATAAGAGAGAGAGAGACCTTCATACCTAACAACCCCTCAAAATTCTCTGGACCTCGGCCTGTTACTCTTACTATTAACATCTGCAATATTCGCAGCCTTTCCTCTAATTTTCCCTCCGTTGAACACCATCTCTCCTCCTACAAACCTGATCATTTTGTCCTCACTGAAATTCAGGTGTCTGAAGCAACTGCCAGCAGGCCCTTCTCTGTATACCTCCTAATTTCCCTATCCTATTTTCAAAGCCAAAGGCTGATGTTGTGCATAATTATGTGCACATCAAACTCACTTGCTCTCGTGTTCCCGATTTCGACTACTCTGAATTCTCAACTTTATGGCTCAAACTATCTTGTCATTCACTTCCTAAATATTTCTGTGCTGTCTATCTTTCCCTTAACTCTACTGACTTTCCCAAATTCTTTGACTATCTAAACTCTAAAGTGGAACATATCCTATCCATCTCTCCTTTCTCAGAAATCTCCATCTTAGGAGATTTCAATGTTCACCACCGTCAATGGCTCTTCTCTCATTCCACTGACAAACCTGGTGAACAAGCATCGCTTCGGAGATCGGCCCAACATTCTCGACTTGTTTCTAACTTCTAACCATTCTTCTTATACTGTCAATTATTTCTCTCCTTTGGGCTCCTCCGACCATAAACTTATCTGTCTGCTGTCCTATCTCTCCAGTACGGCCACCCAATCCTCCCAGCCGGTGGCGCTTGTGGCACTTTGGCGCTGCCGACCGGGAGGCTCTCTGGCAGTACTTCTTTGATTTCCAATGGAATGATTTTTGCTTCCATGGCCGGGGACCCTCGGAGAGTGAAATTCCAACAGGCTGAGCTACTGTAATGTTCTATTGGATGAACGTACTGTTGATCTCGTAGCTGCTCTATGACCAACAATACCAACCCAACTAAAATTCTATAGAAGTGAACTTCACTGCTGCTGGCCAGAATTTCTATTCTTTCTCTTTGCTTACTTAACTTATACTCTTCTCATTCTTTTCTCAGGCCGAGAGATCTGGTTAAGAAGCGAAGCCGCGAGACGTGGAAGTCTACTGCCCTGGTCCTTGGTCTGGTCCTGCTCTTCCTGGTGTGTGTCGTCCCCATCGCTGTCTACAACCTCAATAGTACCATACACAAAAACTCTTCTCCTAAACACACCGCTACCGGCATCGCCATCTACATGATCTATTGGGTGCAGTACGGAGTCAATTTCCTCATCTACGTTGCCAGCAATAGGAACTTCAGGAGTGCATACTTCCGCTTCTTTTCAGTGATGTGGGAGCGTCTATATTGCTGCTCGAAAAGGAAGGAAAGTGAAATGCATAGAGAAAAAGAAAGATGCAAGTATTCAACTTCAGGCATGCGAAACAAAGTTACAATTTGTGAATGTATGTATTGCAGCGCGAAAAGGAGGAATAGTAAAATGCTTGAAGAAGATGAGAGAAACAAGGCACAAGGCAAGGTTGACAGTGACAGAAACACCACCAGGTCTTCAGTACCCGTGATTCAAATAGACGAGGCAACCGATATGGACTACCGAGACCATAATCTTTCCAGTCATAACATATCTGTTAGTTCCCTCTCTTACTTGTTGCTCCGAACCGAGTCATTCTGCTCTTCATTAAATTCATACGACTCCACCTCGACATTGGTGTCACGCCTTAGTTTGGGCCACGAAAATGAACTAATTCCTCCAATACTCCAATGAGTAAATTCAAAGAACTTTTCAGTTTTAGATATTCTAAATTGTTCAACATAGAAAGTAAAATGTGAATTATTTTACAAAGACAATTAGGATTAAAACCAATAGCTATAGATACAATAACTGTAAGTATGGAGTGATATTTTTTACTAATCTCCCTTTTATTCTTTCAATGTTTGTTTGTTTTGTTATATATATATATATATATATATATATATATATATATATATATATATATATATATAAGGGATAGAAAATTACAGGTAAACTAATTATAGTAACTATAATTATATCTGAATTAACTTGCCCATCTCCAAAGAATAAATATATCAAAATGAAGGAAGCATTAGTGTCAGCAAAATTCCAACTAATTATCACCGATGGGAGAAGACACATACACACACACAATAGCCTCTGTTATACCCTATTCGGAGTAAGTAGGCCAACACTTTCGAACATTAACCTCTATAACTCACAAACCACTAAAGTAATCGAACTAATATGTTATCTACCATTTGGGAAGGGTCAGCTTGGGAATAGGTTTGGAAATGTACAGCCCATTTGCTCTAGCCCTTTTGGAATTACAGAGGTTAGGGTACACTCATTCTGGACTACCTATATGGAACAGGGAATAGTATAGATTAGACTAGCTAATTTGTACGCGGTGGTCCCATTAGTTCCAGAAAAAGAAGTAGAGCAAGATTAAGGGGAGATGGGTAGTTCTTCTGGTCCCCCTGCTTCCTCATGTTTAGCCCCATTAGTTTTCAGATTTTAAGACGTTTGCTCAATTAGTCTGTCGATTTTAAAACTTTGCGTCCCATTTCTATATCAATATCAGGACTTTTCGTGCCATTTAGGTGTCGATGTTATCTTGGCGAGCGCTAGCGAGCCTGTAAATTTAAGAGAAACCGAGATCGATGGTCAACTAGAGCCTCCCTATTACTTATTTTTTTATACAATATTCCATTTTCATGCCACTCACCCCACTCCTCTCCAACTGATCCATTGTTAAGGTGGGGTGGACCGGTTTTTCTGAGCACCCCTTCTCCCTCGTGTTAAGCCCCATTGGCTTTTAGATTTAAGACGTTTGACCCATTAGTTTGTCGAATTTAAGACTTTAAGCTCCATTTCTTTGTCAATATTAAGGCCTTTCGTACCATTTAGGTGTTGATTTTTTCCTGGCGAACGATAGTGAGCCTATAATTTTAAGAGTAACCGGGACATTTTTCTACCGAAAAATGTACAACTTTATCTTGAATTTTAGATTTTTTTGTTTACAGCTTGATAGAGGTCTAGGGAGGAAACTAAAAACATAAATCAAAATAAAATCAAAATAAAATCAAAATAAAACAATAAGCCAATAAATACGGCCATCTCCTCTCAAGATTACCTTTATCGTCCTCCTCAATATCTGTCATTAACAGCACTTACGTCTCAAGTACCTACCTCAAAAAGTCCACTTCGTCATTTACTCGGTTTTAATATAAATTACTGATTTTGTTAATATATATATATATTTTTACATTGGTTGGGTTTTACGTATCTAATATAAACCAAGTGAATGACTAGTCTATTGTTATTGGAGAGTTGTTATATATACTGTATAGTGTGGTAATTCGGGGGGGTGTGAAATTTGAAATGTAATTAAGGGGAGGTATTTAGTTTGTTCCCTAGACCTCCATCAAACTTAAAATTACACCCCCTTGAGTCCCTTTCAAGATAAATTTGTAAATTTTTCGGTAGAAAAATTTCCTGGCCGAAGGCCGGTTCCTCTTAAATTACAGGCTCGCTGTCGCTCGCCAGGATAAAATCGACACCTGAATTGCACGAAAGGTCTTAATATGGGGTGAAAGTTCTTAAAATCGCTAAACTAATGGAGCAAACGTTTTATAATATCAAAAGCAATGGGGCTAAACATGAGGGAGAAAGGGGTCAAGAAAAAAATCCCTCAAGTGGAGATCTCCCCTTAAGCCCTTCGATCTGTACCGGCGACGTTTCTTTATTTTATGCAGTTTAATTAAGAAGGATCTGTAGTCGTAAAAAGGGTTAAGCTAGATAGTTAGATGCCTGTTATTTGCTGGAGGCCCTTTTCAAACTAAATAGAATCGTCTAAGAGTAGCCAGAATAAAGTTAAAAGGACGCCGCTGGTACACAAAGGGCTAAACTCTTATTGCAGAGTGTAAACTGTATCCGTCTTAAACCTCTTTTTCCTTTTTAAACCTTCGCTCCATTAGCTTGGAAATTCTACCCTATCAGTTGGGCAATAGGAAGACGCTACACTCCATTCCGGTGTCGATTATTTTGTTCTGGGCGAGCGATGACGAGCCAGCAAATGACAAAAGGAAACATAATTTTCAATAAAAAATCAACAAAATATCATAATACCTAACAAGAGGTCAGATCAGATATTGTTAACATTTCATCAGACGATTATATTAACTCTGTTCTACCTACCACCAGACTATATTATCAAGGAAATTATGGACCACTCGTTAAAGGGACAGTGGTTATTTTGGGGGGTCTTTCATTTACTTTTTTAGTTTCCTCCCTAGACCTCCATCAAACTTAAAAAATAATTTCATTAGATCCCCCATTGAGATTAATTTGTAAATTTTTTCGATAGAAAAATGTCACGGCCGAAAGCCGGTTCCGGCTCGCATTCGCTTGCTAGGGAAAAAATCGAGACCTAAAGGGCATGAAAGTTCTTAATATTGACAAAGAAATGCGGCGAAAGGTCTTAATATCGACAAACTAATGGGCAAACGTTTTAAAATCTGAGGAAGAAAGGGGAGCAGAAAAACGGCTAATCACCCCTTAAAGTAACATTCTGTATTAACTTTTAACTACAGGCATAATGATTGAACTGAATACAATCTGTTCCGGTTAGTTAGAATGATGATATGTAATTGTCATCATTTGATTGAAGGGATAATATAATATAATATAATATAATATAATATAATATAATATAATATAATATATAATATAATATAAAACAGTATTTTAGTGTATACTGGTTGGTTGGACAATGTGCCCCAATTATCATTTCGATGTCACTACCACAATTAAGTTTAGCTCTGCAAACTGTAATTGTTAACCACTCCGGGACAGTAGGCCGCGTTTCTTTACTATAATTCGGCTATTTTCAAACGATTTTATGCATTTTAGGTAGAATCTCCGAGACTCAAAGAGCTAGAAACTACCCTAATTAACCTTCTGACATTAAAAATTCCTACCTAAAGTAACTAAAATCGCTTAATGGTGTCCAAAATAAAAGAAGGAACGCGTCCTGGAATGCTGAAAGGGTTAACCAAGAATGGAGAACGTACAGTCAACTCGTTTAATCCGCAGTGTCAGAAATTGTAGTTATGTAATTATAATTGTTCTGATTGATGTATGAAGCAGTATTGATTGCATATTTCTTGATTCATCCTTTTCCATTTTATACATTTCAAATTTGTTTTATACATTAACATTTAAGCTTCTAATAAGCCAAAAAAAAAAAAAAAAAAATAGGAGACTGCTGATTATACGAGTTGACTGTACAACCACGGGCACCGGTAAGTGGGATATATTATCATTAACAGTTTTGACACAACGACGAAATTGTGTGAAAACCTTCCCTAGACTATAATAATCATCTGTGTTTTATATGCAATGCTCACTATCTCAGGCATATCCTTAATATAAGCAGTTTAACAGGTACAGGTTTCCATGATTGTACAATACATGGTATAGTCTATTGTTATTCCAGCTGATGGTAAATTGAATCCTTTAGCGGCTGATTCCTTTATTCTTACTGGAAAAATATGACCCTGCTACGTCTGTGCGTCATGTAATTGCCAAGTTTTCATAATTAGGAACATATTTCGCTCCAAAATCATGGTAATAGCGTAGTAATCAGGATGGAGAGGTAGCAATTTACCATCAGCTAGAGAAAAAAAAACAGAGTATAGCGTGTTCTAATAATCATATAACAATAGCTGTTCAAGTACAAACATAACATTTAATAAATTAACTGATAACATTTGGATAATATTTGTTGAACTCAAAATTCATAGTGACGTGAATGCAGAACATAATAATGTTAAAACACAAAACGAACGTAATGTTTAATTTAAACAGACGACAGTTTGTGTTCTTGTTGAACTCTCTTCAGAACCGAAACTGTTCTGTATTGTCAATTAAGGGGGTAGTACTCGTTTTTTATGGACACCCTTCTCCCTATTTTTAACAT
Organism: Paralithodes platypus; assembly: GCA_032716605.1. NCBI lineage: Eukaryota > Metazoa > Arthropoda > Malacostraca > Decapoda > Lithodidae > Paralithodes > Paralithodes platypus. Next base: position 27,722,633 of record CM064486.1, read on the forward strand.
ATTAGCTTTGAGGTTTTAAGATTTTCGTACCGTTAGATTGTCGATTATAAGACTTTTCGTCCCATTTCTTCGTCAATGTTAAGACCTTTCGTGCCATTTAGGTGTCGATTTTTTCCTGGCGCGTGATAGCAAGCCTGTAATTTTTAGAAAGAACCGGCCTTTGGCCGGAAATTTTTTCTACCGGAAAATGTACAAATGTATCTTGAAAGGGGGTCTAGGGGTGTTTTTTTTTCTCTAAAGCTTGATGGAAGTTTAGCGAGGAAACACAACAATAGATTGATGAATGGATATATAGACCAAATATTAAGCACTACCCCCTTAACACCATTTTGTTAGGTGTGGTTAAAGTTTTAGTTTCTATTCGGTTATTGACACAACGGAGATAGGCCTCCATTAACTATAAGTAGTTTCGTATTTAAGTCTCGTGTTGGAATGTTAACATTGGAAAGATTCTCTGATTCTGGGGTGTCATTTCAGAGCAGAATCGAGTCACCTATAGGTACAGTCGGCCTAATAAGTGCTTCTCGGCACCAAGTATATTTAGCTCAATAATTGGTATCGGCCATATCTAAACATGATTTATTTATTTTGAGTGCGATATATAAACATGTTCCTACACTTACCCACCCTACTCAACATCTGACAGACATTAATACAGCACTGAGCGAGCCAAACGCAATGACAGCTGAGACATGACTTATTAGTGCTACCGTACAGTAGCTACAATATAATATAGAAATTAATCTTACTGAGTATATATATATATATATATATATATATATATATATATATATATATATATATATATATATATATATACTATTATTACTACCAGCAATATTTGCTATATTGTTGGACAATGTTTAATCTACACAGTTAATGTGAGACGGACTTTCAAAGCTGAATAACATATCTTATGGCTAACAATATTATACTAAATGGCTACATCGGATCGGATGGAGTATGATAAGATGCATTTTGATGGGCTCAAATATTTTTTTCTGATCTACCTTCTTAATTATATTTGAATAATTGTAGGAAGAATGATAATATTGTGTGAATGTATAATTATAATGTGGTTACTGATAATGGCTTCGATAAGAGTTTTAATAAAATGAGTTGTGATTATTCCCGTCGTTTCTGTCTCCTCTGTCACGTAAGGGTAAAGTGACTGAATAAGCTAGATTAAAAGCACCTAACTAAATTAGGAATGACGTACAAACTGTTTATCTCCTCCTCTTATTAACTTTGCATTGTCTTATCTCTCTATTCTTCCTTATTAATCCTCTAATAAATTATAAAGGATTAAAATGTCATGTCAGGAATCGCACCCGTATCAACCCATTCAATACCGATGACGTCCTTTTCTTTATATTCTGGGAAAGTATTAGACGATTTCATTCAGCTTAGGAAGAATGTCTACCCATTTAAAGTCTACAAACTAGCTCAATTAAACCTTTTAGTTACCATATTATCCTTCCAATGCTTCATAATATCGTCTAAATGCACCTGAAATCATATACAAAAGACGTCACGGGTACAGAGAGGGTTAACCCATCCAGTACCGGTGACGTGTTATAGACCCCATCTCCCTCATGCTTAGTTCCATTATTGTTTAAAGTTTAAGCCTTTCGCCCCAATAGTTTGGCAATTTTAAGACTTTTCGCCCCATTTTTTACCAATATGAGGACCTTTCGTACCATTTAGGTGTTAATTTGTTCTTGGCGAGCGATAGCGAATCTGTAATTTAGGAGAAATCGGCCTTTAGCCGGGACATTCTACCGAAAAATTTATAAATATATTTCGAAGGGAGGTCTTGGAAGTGTGTTTTTAAGTTTGACAGAGGTCGAAGGAGCTACACATACCCCGTGAGGATTATGCTGAAAAAAAAAAAAAAAAAAAAAAAAAAAAAAAAAATGCTTATATACATGGAAAACCTTTGATAATATTCAAGGACACTAGTGCGACGTTATGAGAACCAATTTATTAGGGAAATTAGGCACCAATAGATTCGCCATATTTTTTCCATATAGTCCGCATGGAGGATTTTCGTTATCAACAAATTGAAAAATACCCACTTCACAGACAAATACACCAAAAATCTAAGTCAAAGCGGGGGTGTGGGGGCGGCAGCCCCCACCTATAATACTAGGTTAGGTTAGGTAAGGTTGTTAGGTTAGGCTAATGTCCTTTCAAAGGGGTATAGGGTAGTAAACACTAGGATAGCCTATACCCGGTCAGAGGTAAGAAGAAGAAGAGTTCTGCAGTAGTCTCCTTGAATGCTACCAAACCTTTTACTTGTCTCCAGGAGGGACACTTATTACAAGTCGCTTTGCTTACAGTCACGTTCTTTAATCAAGGAAATAACGCACGTTTAACAAATATAATGGTTTATCATAAAAGTGCCATCTTCTATCAAACATTTAGTAAAAGAAAATCAGAATAGTACACAAATAGGAGAGTAACTAAGCTATTGATAAGAGCCCGGATACAGACATATTGATAAAAAAAAAAAAAAAAAACACACACACACCACCATCATAAAACGGTCCTCAGAGTGTTGGGGCTTGTTCTCAGGGGTGAAAATGAGTACAGTAAGCTAATGTTTCTCTCCCTCTCTCTTCATTAATATTCGTCATATTAATAGTAGTAGTAGTAGTAGTAGCAGAATGCTAGACTACTCGGCCCACGGGACAGCTCGGCCCACGGCGAAACAGCTCGGCCCAGTTAAAACGAGACAGCTCGGCCCCGTGTTAATTACGAGACAACTCTTAATTAACCTAACTTAACCTACACATTATGAATCGAGAGAACTAGCCTATGACATAATTATACAATAAACGAACATTTCGCCCACATTACACACACGCCATAAACGGGAGGCCATGTATGCAGCACCAAATCCTGTCCTCTGCGCATGCGTGAGAATCTTAGGACCCTTGGCACGATTTTTGTTTCCTTTATAGCCTACTATTATATTATCTTATCCTAACCTAACCTAACTTAAATTAACCTAACAGTTGAGCCTAAATAACATAATACAAATATTAGGGAAAAGGCCGCGCATACGCAGAGGACAGGATTTGGTGCTGCATACATGGCCTCACCCATAAACCCTCCACTTAGCTCTCCCCATCCTAATCCTGACTGGTCTCGTCAAATTGCCCCATAGCAAAACGTAGTAGCAGTTTGGGACCCGGGGAGGGAGGGGGAGGGTTTTTCTCTAGCAACATGATATGCATGGATGTTGGGAGAAGGACTAGTAGCATATGTTATTATAGAAACGTCAAATGCTCTTCGTAATCTTTTATGTGAAATCCTATATATTGAAGAACAAAACAACGGTCGAATATACTGAGCAACAGTTAGCTAGATTACATATATGCGATCAAAATCATATCTCTATATAAATAAAGAGTACCGTTATCTAAATTTGGTTAGACAGAGTAATCAGTAACAGGAAACTTGAAGAACATCATAGGTTCCGGGTGAATAGCAGAATGCTCTTACCAATTCCCGGAAAAAGACAGCGTAGCCCGTCACAGTCTACATATATAGTGGCCCGTCACAGCCTCTCAAGATGCGCGTGAGTGCATATGAGAACACAGATTATTCAGTACCGGCGATGTCCTTTTCATTATTGTCTGGCAACGATTAAATTATTACATATAGCTTAGGAATGACCTCTAACCATTATAAGGCTACCAACTATCTCAATTCATCCATTCAGCTACCATAGATCCTTCCTAAGCTGAATAATATCGTCTAATAGTTGCCAGGAATATGATGAAAAGGACTATACCGGTACTGAATGGATTAAACCCATCTCTATTCCAGGACGCCTTGCTTGATTATGCTGTCCCTTCGCTTCCTAAAGGTCCTTCCTAACCTGAGTAAAATAGCTTAAGGGGACTGGTTATTTTGTTGGGTTCTATTTACTTATATATTCATATATTTTTTAGTTTCCTCGCTAGACCTTCATAAAATTTAAACAAAACTCCCTAGACCCCCCTTCAAGATTAATTTGTAGATTTTTCGATAGAAAAATGTCTCGGCCGAAGACCGGTTTCTTTTAGAATTACAGGCTTGCTATCGCTCGACACCTAAATGGCATTAAAGGTCTTTATATTGATATATAAATGGGACAAAAGGTCTTAAAATCGACAAACTAATGGGGCGAACGTCTTAAAATCTTAAAACTAACGGGGCTAAACATGAGGAAGAAGGGGGGGGGGGGGGGGGACCAGAAAAACGACCCATCCCCCCTTAATGACAGCCAGAATAAAGTAAAAAGGGAGTCGTGGTGATACCGAAAGATGACAGCAGCCTCCGTTATCTCAAGAGGCAGCCGGAGGTTCGGAGGCGTGCTGGCGGTACTGGTTATCTTACGAGCCATCTGTAGGAACACTACCAGATGACGATTCTACCATTTATCCATTTCAGTACGAAAATGCCTTTATTATTATTATTATTATTATTGTTATTATTATTATTATTATTATTATAATAAATATGATTATCATTATTATTAGTAGTAGTATTTTATTTATTTATTTATTTATTTATTTATTTTTGGCTAGGACTAGTCGATTTTATGTAGTTTTGGAAGGGCCAGTGGGAGTCTGTTTTAATTGCATCCCTAGGAGAGGAGATATACAGAGGATTTAGTGACACAGAATAGACATCAGATTTATAATTTAGTCTTGGTGTTGTTTTCATGGCGTTCATGTGTTTTCTGTTACCTGGATAAGTCAGGAACTCGAATACCTCCCTTTTCTTACCATTTACAGCATTATCTTCCCAACTAATTTCACGCAATTCCGTCTACCGTATTTTCCACCGGCCTGATTCTGTCAATTGGTGTTGTTATTGTTCTTTGTCATGTGCATGCAAGGAAGACCGCGCATGTCTGTCGCCATATTTTCCCCTACTATATGATTTAAGGGGGGGGGGGGGGGGGGGTGGTAACTTTTTGGGCGATTTTTTTCATGTATTCATTATTTTTCTAGTTTCCTCCCGAGACCTCCATCAAATTAAAAAAAACATCCATTAGATCCCCCTTCTAGATTAATTTGTACATTTTTTGGTAGAAATATTTCCCGGCCGAAGGCCGGTTCTTCCAAAATTACAGGCTCACTATCGTTCACCAGGGAAAAAATCGACACCTACATAGCACGAAAGGTCTAAATATTGACGAAGAAATGGGGCGAAAGGTCTTTAAATCGACTAACTAATGGGGCAAACATCTTAACGTCTGAAAACTAATGGGGCTAAACATGAGGGAGAAAGTGGTGTAGAAAACCGGCCCATCCCCCCTTAAGAGGTAACCCCCATCACCGGCGAGCATCAGCCTCTCACGAACACTGAACCTCAAAAAACGTGACGGAACTTTGCAGCCTAATGTTACATGTGCATTAAGGGGGGATGGGCCGGTTTTCTGGTCACCTTTCTCCCTCATGCTTAGCCCCATTTGTTTTCAGATGTTAAGATGTTTGCCCCATTAGTTAGTCGATTTTAAGACCTTTCGCCCAATTTCTTCGTCAATATTTAGACCTTTCGTGCTATTTAGGTGTCAATATTTTCCCTGGCGAACGATAGTGAGCCTGTAATTTTGAAAGAACCGGCTTTGGCCGGGAAAAATGCTGGGGGACACGGGAATGCCAGAGGATGCTGGGGGACACAGGGGTGCCAGAGGATGCTGGGGGACACGGGGGGTGCCAGAGGATGCTGGGGGACACGGGGGTGCCAGAGGATGCTGGGGGACACGGGGGTGGCAGAGGATGCTGGGGGACACAGGGGATGCCAGAGGATGCTGGGGGACACGGGGGTGCTAGAGGATGCTGGGGGACACGGGGGTGCCAGAGGATGCTGGGGGACACGGGGGTGGCAGAGGATGCTGGGGGACACAGGGGATGCCAGAGGATGCTGGGGGACACGGGGGTGCCAGAGGATGCTGGGGGACACGGGAATGCCAGAGGATGCTGGGGGACACGGGAATGCCAGAGGATGCTGGGGGACACGGGAATGCCAGAGGATGCTGGGGGACACGGGGCTCCCAGAGGATGCTTGGGGACACGGGGGTGCCAGAGGATGCTGGGGGACACGGGGGTGCCAGAGGGTGCTGGGGGACACAGGGGTGCCAGAGGATGCTGGGGGACACGGGAATGCCAGAGGATGCTGGGGGACACGGGGGTGCCAGAGGATGCTGGGGGACGCGGGGGTGCCAGAGGATGCTGGGGGACACGGGGATGCCAGAGGATGTTGGGGAAGACTGGGGTGCCAGAGGGTGCTGGGGGAGACGGGGGGTGCCAGAGGGTGCTGGGGGAGACGGGGGTGCCAGAGGATGCTGGGGGACACAGGGGTGCCAGAGGATGTTGGGGAAGACTGGGGTGCCAGAGGGTGCTGGGGAAGACGGGGGGGGGGGGGGGGGTGCCAGAGGATGCTGGGGTAGTCGGGGGTGCTACAGGATGCTGGGGAAGAAGGAGGTGGCAGAGGGGTACTGGGGTGCCAGAGTATGGTGGGGGAGTCGGAGGTGGCAGTGTATGTTGTGGAAGATGGAGGTGCCAAAGGGTGCCGGAGGATAGGGGGTGCCAGAGGGGTACCAGGGCGCCAGAGGGTACTTGGGAGGTATCACGAGGGTACCGGAATGTGCTAGGAGGGCTTGGGGTGTCAGAAGGGTTACCAGAGGGGAAGAGGGTGTCATAGGGGTGCCAAGGGGGTGAGAGGGTGCTAAAAGAGTACCATGGGGAGAGAAGGTTACAGAAGGATACCAAGAGTAGAGGGTGCCAGTGGGGTGCCAGGGAGAAAGTGTGCCAAAGGAAGAGAGGTTGACAGGGGGAGAGAGGGTACCAGAGGGGTGCCAGGGTGTGAGAGAGTATGCCAGAGGGAGACAGGTTGACAGGGGGAGAGAGAGTACCAGATGGGTATCAGGGGGAGATAGAATGCCAGAAGTGCCAGGGGTAGAGAGGGCGACAGTGGGAGATAGGATGCCAGAACTGCTAGGGCTAGAGAGGGCGACAGTGGGAGAGAGGGTGACAGAGGGGTGCCAGGGGGTGAGAGAGTATGCCAGGGGGAGAGAGGGTGCCAGATGGGTGTCAGGGCGAGATGAGGTTCACAGGTGAAAACAAAAAGTGTCCTAGAGGAGTGCCAGGGCGAGAGAGGGTACCTGAGGGGTGCCAGAGGAATAGAGGGTACCAGAGGGTGCCAGTGCGAGAGTGTGCGCCAGATGGGTGACAAGGTGATAGAAGGTACCAGAGGGGTGCCAGGGGAATAGAGGGTACCAGAGGGGTGTCGGGGGGAGAGAGTGTGCCAGATGGGTGACAAGGTGATAGAAGGTACCAGAGGGGTGTCAGGGGGAGAGAGTGTGCCAGATGGGTGACAAGGTGATAGAAGGTACCAGAGGGGTGTCAGGGGGAGAGAGGGTGCCAGGGGGAGAGAGGGTACCATATGGGTGCCAAGGGGAGAGAGGGTACCATATGGGTGCCAGGGGGAGAGAGGGTACCATATGGGTGCCAGGGGGAGAGAGGGTACCAGAGGGTGCCAGAGGGGTGACAAGGTGATAGAAGGTACCAGAGGGGTGCCAGGGGATAGGGGGTACCAGAGAGGTGTCAGGGGGAGAGAGGGTGCCAGATGGGTGCCAGGGGGAGAGAGGGTGCCAGATGGGTGTCAGGGGGAGAGAGGGTACCAGATGGGTATCAGGGGGATAGAGGGTACCAGAGGGGTGGCAGGGTGATAGAGGGTACCATATGGGTGCCAGGGGGAGAGAGGGTGCCAGATGGGTGTCAAGGGGAGAGAGGGTGCCAGATGGGTGTCAGGTGGAGAGAGGGTGCCAGATGGGTGTCAGGGGGAGAGAGGGTGCCAGATGGGTGTCAGGGGGAGAGAGGGTGCCAGATGGGTGTCAGGGGGAGAGAGGGTGCCAGATGGGTGTCAGGGGGAGAGAGGGTACCAGAGGGGTGCCATGGGGAGAGAGGGTGTCAGATGGGTGTCAGGGCGACATAGGGTTCCTGGGTGGAAAACAATAAAGTATCCTAGAGGGGTGTCAGGGCGAGAGAGGGTGCCAGAGGGATGGCAAGGGTAAAGAGGGTGCCAGAGGAATAGAGGGTGCCAGAGGGGTGCTAGGGAGGTGTCGGGGGATACCAGAAGAATGCCAGTGCGTGCATGTGTGTTATCTTTCCGTGCGTCATTGGCTCTGAGAACTTACGCACATTAGGCCCTACGGTGACGTAAAAGAGAGAGAGAGAGAGAGAGAGAGAGAGAGAGAGAGAGAGAGAGATGGTGAATAGTATAGTGGAGCACCCTCATTCCATACATTTGAAAATACTCTCCAATTTCTTCATTAACTTTGCTTATTCACAAACTCTAAGGAAGGTTTTAGGTAGACTTGATCTGATATCGAAAAAAAAAAATCCATATTATAGTAACACTATAATTGCACATTCTATTCACAATGAAGCTAATCATCTAGGACAAACCAATAATAGTTTCCACTCAAATTATTTCGCATTCTAAAAAGTCACTCACCCAAAGAAACTGGGTAATTGTAATTAACTAAAGGAGATGGAAGCCCTAAGCCTTAAAATTCAGCCTATACCACTTCTGTCTAGTTTGTCACATACACCAAAATGTGCGCTCTATGTACAATCCCCTGCAATTTATTTTTATTTTTTTTATTTTTTTGAAGCTGGCGAGAAACCGACTAATCCCCATCTTAGTTACTCAGCGATTACAAAGTTTGGTATTTATCTAAGACTGACCTTACACGGACCTCATAAATTTGTATGTGGGTTATAGGTTTGGCATAACTAATAATAGATTGCTATTATGTTATTACTGTTGGAAATGCATTATATGGGCACTCTATAAACGCACTGAAAATACCAAAAACTCCCCCTATCAACGGCGGTGGTGCCAAAATTGCGGGGTCAAACTCTAATTAGGCCCCCTACTGGTAAAATAGATGCTGATTTTAATAAGTCACCCCTTTCAAAAGAGCCCCCTCAACCCATTTTGTATCCCACGGCAACCATAATTAGATCTCTCCCTACTAGTGGGGGTCGTGTATTAAGATTGCTGGATAATTGTTAAATACTAAAATGCGCCTGCCCTTAGTATATAAATCCATGGCATGTGAAAAAAAATAAAAATAATAAACAACTTTTAAAAACTCGAATCAGGCAGGTCCTAATTTTTACCAAAAGTGTTTATAGCCATACATGGATGTGTGTGAGTTTGTGCTTTTTATCTGTGTGTATTCGTTGTTTTATGTTGTTTTTGTGTTTTCCCTGTTCTTGCTCTGTCTTGAGTCGGCTACCCCCAAAATGGGGATTGGGCCTGAGCATATAGATAGATAGATAGATAGTTGTGAACATCTGTCTATATTATGATGCAGACATAGCAGTTTCATATTTTTATATTAAGCATAGAGATATCAACTACTACGGGATTAAACTTTCCGCCAGGTTAAATAACAATGGAGTATATTATAGTAGTAACCGTTACATAACTATATGATAAACCTGGGACAGTGAACATTAATGGTATACAGTATCTGCAGAAGAAGTCCTTCTGGTTTCCAGTGTTTATATTTTATTTTGTGTTTTATTGGTGTTGTGCGGTTTATTCCATATAGAATAAGTGAGGAAAGAAATATGCATGTCCATTCCCATTGTCCCATCAATATTATAGGAAAATTCCCACCCACTCACCGACTTGATTAAACTATCCAAACCTAGTGCCTTAAGGGGGGTGACCTGCTTTTTGTTATGTCTGTCCTTTTCTCTCTTTCTCTGGCTTGTATCCATTCGGCCCCATTCAGCCAACTATTTTAAGACGTTTATCCCCATCTACGTGTCGATTTCTTCCTGGCGAGCGATAGCGAGACATTTTTCTATCGAAAAATGTACAAATTTAGCCTGCCGTCAAACAAAAATAAAAAATATGCTGGCTCGCTACCACTCACCAGTAAAAAACTGACACCTGGATGGGGATAAACGTCTTAAAACAATAGGCTGAAGGGGCCAAATGGATACAAGCCAGAGAAAGATAGAAAAGGACAGAACAAAAACAGGTCACCCCCCTTAAGTGGGTACTGCCACCCCACACCCTCACGCGCTGGTACCGCTTAACCACTAAAGATGATCTCATAGAAGGAATCGTAATAATTCGCAAGAGTTTGGGTATTTTGATAAATCACAAAACCCAAAGATCTTGGAGAAAATTCCATAGATATTGGAGAGAAATCCAAGAGTTGGCAACAATGGAGGGGAGAGAAGCAACGACACGCCAATAAAACCAATTTTTGACTCAAAACTTCTAAGGTTTTTCGACTAAGAAAAATCCTTATATCTCCGGATTTTCCTAATCTTCATAGCCTACTATTGGGGGAAGTCTCTTAGAAATTATGGATAATGAGTTCATAACTATTCCTGATGGTGGTAAAAAAAAAACATTAACAAAAAATTAACAAAACAAAAAATTAACCTATACTCAAATAACTTTGTGATAATTAAATAATTGTGTTATCACTGTTTTGGCTACGAAAACTCCAGATGAAGCACTGCCATACGTGCGGAGGTGTCCGTAAGCCTCGTGCGTGGATTACGGACACCTCCGTACGTGTGGCAGTCAGTATGTACCACTCAGTAGTAGCAGGTTAGTACCGTTCCGCACCCCAGTCGGGTACTGAAGGGTACTAAACAAAGAGGTCCTTTCTTACACTACCTGCCTTGCAGATTGGACCGCTCCGCAATAGCACGGAAGGGTAATAAATACAGCAGTCCTTTATTATAGTTAGTTATGCTAAAATATTATCTATTCTATCTATCTATCTATATGCTCAGGCCCAATCCCCATTTTGGGGGTAGCCGACTCAAGACAGAGCAAGAACAGGGAAAACACAAAAACAACATAAAACAAAAAATAAAAACAGATAAAAAACACAAACTCTCACACATCCAGGTCACCCAGGAGAAGACCCAGAGACCAGGGTTACCAAGGTCGCTCCAGCACTCCCCCGGCCCCTGACCACCCGGAGAGGTTCCGATCTCGGCAGGTAAACATGCAGCGGAGCCAAAGCCACAAGCCCTCCCACCACACTTCCAGGCACACCCTTCATATTAATCGTCTCCCCAGGCCAGGCGCCTGATGGACTATTATCTAGTCCAACTTGCGCCCGACCCCTTACTCCAAATGACCACGTGTTCACTCAACTATTCACAAGCATTCTCCATTCACTCCTGTCCACCACCACTTCCCCTGCCTGATCTATAGTCATTCCTCTATCATCCAAAGCCTTTCTTACACAGTCTCTCCATCTCAATGGGGATCTTCCTGCCCTTCTATCTCCCCTTGTACCTGACTCACATATTCTCTTTGTAAGCCTTTCATCTCCCATTCGTTCAACATGACCATACCAGCTCAGCACCCTTCTGTCCACTCTAGCTGACAAATGTTCCTGCTGCCCCACTCTCCTACGTATCTCTTCATTCCTCAATCTGTCTCTACGAGTAACTCCACACATACTCCTCAAGCAGCTCGTCTCCATCACATCCAGCCCTCTTTTCTCCTTTTTCTTCAAAGCCCATGTCTCAGCCCCATACATCACTGTTGGCACAACAATTCCTTGATACAGTGCACTTTTTACTTTCACTCCGAGATTTCTCGTCTTCCACATACTTCCCATTGCTCCGAAAACCTTCCTTCCTTCACACACTCTCTGTTTTACCTCCACTTCCATACCTCCACTCCTGCTTATCGTTCCTCCTAGATATTTAAAACACTCTTCTTGTTCCAATATTTCCCCATCCAGCCTCACATCTAGATTCACCCTATGCTCTCCCCTATTACACACCATTACTTTACTTTTATTGACGTTCACCTTCAGTTTCCTCCTTCCACAAACCACACCAAACTCTTTGACTACCCGCTGCAGTTTCTCATCAGAATCCGCCACCAATGCTGTGTCATCAGCGAACAGCAACTGATTCAACTCCCAATCTCTACCATTCTTTCCTACTAAACCCAATCCTCTTCCCATAGTTCTCCTTTTCACCTCCCTCACCACACCATCCATAAACATATTAAACAGCCATGGTGACATTACACAACCCTGTCGCAAACCTACCTTTACCTCAAACCATTCACTCAACTCACCATTTCCTACTCTCAAACATGCTCTGCTCCCTTCATAAAAACTCTTAACTGCTTCTAACAAATTTCCTCCTATTTCATAAATCCTTAACACCTTCCACATTGCTTCACGGTCCACACGATCATACGCTTTTTCCAAGTCCATAAAAGCCCAAAATATCTCCTTATGCTTCTCTAAATACTTCTCGCATAACTGTCTTACTGCAAACATCTGATCCACGCACCCTCTTCCCCTCCTAAAACCGCACTGTTCTTCTCCTATTGCAACTTCCGTACACTTTATTATCCTCTCTATCAACACCCTGCCATACAGCTTTCCAACCACTGACAATAAACTAATACCTCTATAACTTGAACACTCCTGCCGATCTCCCTTCCCCTTGTACAACGGCACAATACATGCACTCTTCCAGTCTATTGGTACCATTGACACAGCAAAGCACACATTGAAAAGTCTCACCAACCAATCTATTATCACATCTCCACCCTTCTTTATACACTCCACAGCAATACCATCCAAACCTTCTGCTTTTCCCGCTCTCATTTGTTTCACTGCTTCTTTCACCTCATTTTCCTCAATCCTTTCATTCATTCCCTGCCACCTGGGTGGCCTGGGTAACCTATCTCCATCCACCTCTGCTTCAATCAATGCTTCTCTTCCATCTCTTGTATTTAACAAAGATTCAAAATACTCGGCATATCTTTTCCTCACTTCAACTGGTTCCACTAGTAATTCTCCATTTTCATCTTTCACTGACTCTTCCCTCTTTTGTCCTCCTTTCCTTACTTTATTTACCTCCTTCCAGAACATCTTCTTTCGTTCTTCAAAATTCTCACTCAGCCTTTGGCCCCACCTTTCGTTTGCATCTTTTTTCGCTTCTCTAATTTTCCGTTTTGCCTCTCTCCTTTTCTCCTTGTACCTCTCCCATACCTCAACACTACCATCCTGTAAAACCCTCTCAAAACACTGTCTCTTCTCCTCAACTGCCTTTCTCACCGTATCATTCCACCACTCGCTTCGCTTCCTGATGCCTCTGCCTCCTACTTTCCTTTTGCCGCATACTACCTCTGCACTTGCTTTCACTCCTTCCTTAAACTGTTGCCATTCAACCTCTACTTCTCTCTCTTCCATCTCTCTCACTTCCATCCACTTTTCATTTAGTCTTTCCTTGTACTCCCTCTCTTTTTCACTCTTCTCTAACTCACTAACTTTTATTACTTCTCTTACTTCACGCTTGTCTCTTATTTTCCTGTAACTCTTAACTCTTAGCTTTCCCTCCACCAGGTAATGATCTGACATACCCTCCGCCTCACCTCTCATCACATTCACATCCAGCAGTCTACACACTCTTTCCCTTGTCACCAGCACATAATCCATCAATGCCCTCTCTACAATCTCTCCCCTCACAAGTCTATGCCAGGTGTACTTGTGTATACGCCTTTTTTTGAAGAACGTATTACCTACACTCAATCTACACTCTTCACATACATGTTTCAGTCTTTCTCCACTCTCGTTTACACCATTCACACCAAAACTACCGATGACTCCCTCAACAGGCTCATTTCCTACCCTAGCATTTAGGTCCCCTAAAACTATAACATTTTCGTTTTCATGAAACCCTTGTAGACAATCTCTCAAATCCTCCCAGAAACCCTCTACCTCGTCTAACTCTCTTTCACTTCCTGGTCCATACGCACTTACAAAAACCCACCTTTCACCCTTAAACCGCATTCTCACCCACATTAGCCTTGATGACACCTCTTTCCACTCTTTTATAAACTCTCTCAACGCCTCCTTCACAATAATAGCCACTCCTTCTTTCCCCCTGACTCCCTCGTCTACTCCAGATTTTCTACCTATCACGTTTCCAAAATCCACTTCTCCCTCTCCTTTCATCTTTGTTTCATTCAGTGCAAGGACATCATACATCCTTCTTTCAAATAACCTTCCAATATCCTCTCGCTTCTCATTCGTCCTACATCCACGCACATTCAAAGCTCCTATTCTTAGGGTCCGGGACCACGAACGCGTTCCCTCGCCCCTATCTCTGTCTCGTTTTTTTGGTAGATTTATTTAAGGGGAGAAGGATACCAGGCCCCCCGCCCCCAATCCCCTTTAGCCGACTTCTACGTCTCACCGGAGAAAAGCGGTGGTGGAAATTTCTCACCCCTCCACCACAGAGGAGGCTACCTGCACCAGAAAGTGGCGGGCGTTGGGGTCGCCGCATCCCTACGCCATTTGAAAAAATTAGAGATGCAGAAGGAGAAAAAGATAGAAGGGGCTATGGGAAGTAGAGGACACCAACCCTCACTCTGACAAAGGGTCAGCCCACCACCACAAAACTGTAATACATAAAAACAACATTCACAAGTAATCAGTGATTTAAATCGAAGAAAATAGTTGAAGGGTAACTAAAATATTCAAAATATGTTTTTCAATATTTCTCGTAAATACAATAGATTTCGAAGTTAACGTTTTAGCATTATATGTCTAAAAATTATACTCTTTGCATATAACTTTAGTCATTTTCTCCACAATGGTATGGATGAGGTTGATTTTATCTAGATACAATTTGCGGCCTTTGCTCCCGGACTACTGTATATAAACACACACCATATTTTCCTTCCTTCTCCTTATCTCCCGCCCCTGTTGAAGCGGCATAGTTTTCCTACATGTATTATAAGATTTATATTTATAATTTTTTTTTTTTTTTTTTTCCTAGACCTCCATCAAGCTTAAACAAATATCCCCAAGACTACAAGATAAGTGTGTGCATTTTTTTTTTAGAACAATGCCTCGGCCGAAGGCCGGTTCCTCACAAATTGCAGGCTCACCAGGAAAAAATAGACACCTAAATGTCACGAAAGGTGTCAAAATCTCTTAATTGATCGGGCGAATGTCTTAAAATCTTAAAACTAATAGGGTTAAACATGAGGGAGAAGGGGTCCAGAAAAGCAAAAAAAGCAAGAGATATTTTTAAAACCTGGCATTAGCATGCCGCAGAAACATGTTGAGTATTATCCTATATTTCCACTAAGTGCCGACAAATCCGCAGCTAAGGGATTCAATTTACTGTCAGCTGATATAAAACAGACTATAGAAAAATTAAATCATTGTGCCGAATTCCTAGCCAGTCTGTGATAATTATGCTATAGCCCAATCATAATACGTAGGCCAGGAATTGTAACCCCTAACCTATATAACTAAAAAAAAGGCTAGAGCTAATGGGCTGTAAATTTCCACACCCATTCCCTGGCTGACTCTTCCCAAATGGTAGAAATATTAGCTCGATTACTTTAGTCGTTTGTGAGTAATAAAGGTTAATATGAAAACAAGTTTGGTCTACTTATTTGGAACAGGGTATCTATATTATTAAATCAGTTCGTGTGTCTGTTTGTATGTCTGTCTGTGTGTTCTTAATAGGCGGCCACAGTTTTGGACCTGGGGAGCTGAAACTTTGCATGTGGGTGTCAATTGACCTGGGTCAGGTCATAGAGGGGGCGAGGCCACGATCGGAGGTCGTTTCGAGGCCGAAATTGAAAACAAAAATGAAAAAATTGCCGTTTGGGGCAGAAGGAGTCCTCCGATCGAAAAGGCGTATGGAACGAAATTTGTTCGCAGCCCCCCAAAATGGGGGTACAGATGAGGTCAGATCCAAAATCGGAGGTTATTTAGCGTCCGAAATCGAGGTCGCCGTTTAATGAGGCACAGGGAGGTCGAGGCCGGTGATTATGGTAGTAGTAATATTGTGATGATTGTGGTAGCAGTGATTGATGATGGTGATTATGGTAGTAGAATTTAAACCCGGGCAACGCCGGGTACCCATCCTAGTCTATATTATTAAATCAGTTCGTGTGTCTGTTTGTCTGTGTGTTCTTAATAGGCGGCCGCAGTTTCGACCTGGGGAGCTGAAACTGTGCATGTGGGTGACCTGGGTCAGGTCATAGAGGGGGCGAGGCCACGATCGGAGGTCGTTACGAGGCAGAAATTGAAAACAAACAAAAAATGAAGAAAATGGCCGTTTGGGTCAGGAGTATTGTGATGATTGTGGTAGTAGTGATTGATGATGGTGATTTTGGTAGTAGTAGTGGTGGTAGTAGTGATGGTGATTATGGTGGTACAGTATTATTACCCCGGGCAACGCCGGGTACCCCTGCTAGTAGTTGTTATATTTGCAAAGAGAGGTGCTTAATTTATCGATACTTAACCCTTTGAGTACCAGCGACGTGTGTTATATTATATTCTAGCTATATTGAGACGATATTATGCAGCTTAAGAATGATCTGTGATAGTAAAATGGGTTGGTTGAGATAGTTTGAAGTCTCATTATTGCTAGAGGTCCTTCCTAAGCTGAATAAAATCGTATAATAGTTGCCAGAATATGATAAAAAGGACGACCCTGTATGGGTTAATGGAAATATATGAAGCTCCTCTGTCTCTGCGTACTATTAACTATATATGAAGCTCCTCTGTCTCTGCGTACTATTAACTATATATGAAGCTCCTCTGTCTCTGCGTACTATTAACTATATATGAAGCTCCTCTGTCTCTGCGTACTATTAACTATATGAAGCTCCTCTGTCTCTGCGTACTATTAACTATATATGAAGCTCCTCTGTCTCTGCGTACTATTAACTATATAATAATTTCACTCCAATACCAAACACCTCCAATGAAATTAATGAAAGCAGGTGATCCACCGGGATTCGAACCTGGGTTACCAAACACAGATTTTTAAACACTCTAACCATAACCATTACAAGACAGTTAAAGGTTTATGCACAAGCCTACGACTAATTAACCATTCTTGAATACTGGTTAAGCCAGAGTTTCATAATTAACGACACATTTCGCTACAAAACATCGCACCAACTGAGTAATCGAGTTAGCAACATGGCAATTTACCATCCGCTGGAAATATAAACAGACTATAAGACAATAGACCAAGAGTGTACAGTAGAAGACGCATGTACAGTCGCGGACAAGAATACCTGGACACTTGACGGAGGCCCAAATTATGATACACTAACGAACTACTATGGCAAACTGCTTGAGCCACACACATAATTATATTAAGGGGAGATGGGCCGGTTTTCTGGACCACTTTCTCCCTCGTGTTTAGCCCCATTAGTTTTGAGGCTTAAGACGTTCGGCCCATTATTTTGACGATTTTAACACCTTTCGCCCCATTTCGTTATCAATTTTAAGACCTTGCGTGCCATTTAGGTGTCTATTTTTTCATGGAGAGATAGCGAGCCTATAGTTTTAAGAGGAATCGGCCTTCGGCTGGGACATTCTTCTATCGAAAAATTTACAAATTTATCTTGAAGGGGGGTCTAAAGTAGGGGGTGTTTTTTAAAGCTTGATGGAGGTTTAGGGAGGAAACTAATAAATATAAGAATAACTGAATACATTGACCAAAAACACGGCCACTATCCCCTTAACAGGAATTCAGTCGATATTAGTAGCTCACGGAATGCAATGACCAAAATGAGTTGTTTACTATAGGGTCGAGATTGTGGTCACTCCAGGTGGATCTCGACCCTATACCCAGTACAAATACCCACCAAACACTGTGTGATAATAAAACAGTATTGACAATTATCTATATTGTTAATAGAAAGATTTATTATGTTTTTTCCACAAACCAACTTCACCTCTAAACTTAATTAATGAAATCAACAAATACATGTGGCACTCCAAAGACTCGAACCTAGGATACTCACATCGAAATTCCGCGCACTTATGCATTACGCTATCAAGACAGTTTATATAAATATACATATACATACTAAATATACTGTATATACAGTATACAGTATATAGGTCAGTTGCCCACATGAATTCGCACCCATTCCGTGATTCTCTGTATGAAACTATAAACACTATAATTGGCTTACAAAATTGTGTTCATTCTTAAACAATTGATCATATACTGTAGATCAACTACTGCATATATAACTGCACTCCTAAGTCGATTACACTATTATTATTACATGCATAAAAAACACCGCGGGGGGGGGGGGTTAATGCATTTGGCCAACTGTACATAATATAGCCATAATTCTTTACTGTACTGTAGCCTACATGCACATCCATAATTTAAGGGGAGGAAGACCGTTTTTCTGGAACCCCTTCTCCCTAATGTTTAGCCCCACTAGTTTTGAGATTATAAGACGTTCGGCCCATTAGTTTGGCGATTTTAACACCTTTCGCCCCATTTCGTGGTCAATTTTAAGCCCTTTCGTGCCATTTAGGTGTCGTTTATTTCCTGGCGAGCGATAGCGAGCCTGCAATTTTAACAGGAACCGGCCTTCGGGCGGAACATTTTTCTACCGAAAAATTTACAAATTTATCTTGAAGGGGGGTCTAGGGGGTGTTTTTCGAAGCTTGATGGAGGCTTAGGTAGGAAACTAAAAAAATATATGAATAAATGAATTAATAGACCAAACAAACGGTCAGTCTCCCCTTAAGTATCCCTGATATAGTTATGTACAGCGAGGTTCAGAAGTTCTTAAACACTACACTGAACCCCTTATTGAACGATACCAATATATCCCATACGTTTCACAATAACTCAATACGTTCCGAACGGTTGAATAAACAAATTTAGCTTGAAGGGGGCCTGGGTGGGCATTATCATCTTAGTCTGAAGGAAATCTGGAGAGGATTTTTGTTTTTTTGTTTTTTTTGCCTAGGTGACAATGTTCGAAAATGGCAAAAACAAGCACACGGGTCAATAACAATTAAACACAATATCACAATAACCTACGAGAGGTCGGATCAGATAGTGTTAAGGGGGTCCACCTCGTTTTTTTTTTCTCTCTCCCTCTCTCTCTGGGTTCTATTCATTCGGCCCCATTCAGCCTACTGTTTTAAGACGTTTACCCCCATCCAGGTGTTGATTTCTTCCTGGCGAGCGGTAGCGAGCCAGAATATTTGTTTAAATGTTTTTGACAGCAGGCTAAATTTGTACATTTTTCGACAGACAAATGTCTCCAGCGAAGCCGGATCTCTCCATACAATGCTGGCTCGCTATCACTCGCCAGGAAGAAATCGACACCTGGATGGGGATAAACGTCTTAAAATAGTAGGCTGAATGGAACCGAATGGATACAAGCCAGAGAAAGAAAGAAAAGGAGACAAACAAAAAAGCAGGTCACCCTCCTTAAGGCATTGAAAGTAAAAGTCAATAGTTACAAATAATGTCGTAAAGTTTGGCATCAACATCTAAAATAGCGTCACCAAAATAATAAAAAAACCCAATATATCGCATGCATGAAATTCCGCAGAAATCTCATTCTCGTGGAAATTTGCTTTCCAATCTTTTCTCTGGAAACATTTTTGTACCCTAGTTTGCATTAACAAAATAGATTCAGTTCCCATTTTTCTTTGGCAATTTTTATGGCACACATGGTGTGTGTTAGATTCCGGATAAAAACCTTAGCATTCACGAGAAAGACACATTGGTAAAAGTTCTGTAGGCTAAATAATATATACAGAAACAGTGTGGAGATAACTCGCAGGTGGAGAAGAAGAAGAAGAAGACGACGGAGAAGACGAAGAAGAAGAAATATAAAAACAAAGAAAAACGGAGAAGTCTGTTCGTGAAATACCATATTTATAAGACAACTCAAGAGATACAAGGGACTGGAGTTCTCGAAAGGGGGCTCCAGTCCTGACGTTATTCTTGACTAAGTGTGCTGGCTTAATAATCCAATAGGGTTGATAGCCTCTGAAGTCCGATTTTAACTAATAATCAACAGATAAGTAGAGTTTGTGATAATGAAGATACATTTTAACATTAACTATTAGATCCGGCCAACATGCAATGAGGTAGATATGAAGTGTAGATGAGCTCAGGCTAAGGGTTACGTGATACACAGGCATTTAACCCATTGCCTGTGGGCGATGTTCCCGAACACCATGGCAGTTTACAGCAATTTACAGGCTTTTAAAGCCTCTTAAAGTCTGTTGAATCGAGTGCGAGGGAGCGGGAGCACAACAGGCCACACGTCCTTCTCCCAGCCATCTGGCTGCGGCACCGAGAGCTCCGAGTCAGAATCTCGCTAGATATACAGCGCTGCCAAAGGCAAATGTAGCGCGACATTAGCGATAATTGCTCATTTTAGCAAATGTCTATGGTAGCGCTGCGGGTGAAGCCCGCGAGCTACGAAGCTCGTTTTGGTGTCATTTTGAAGCTATTTTTGTCTAGTTTTTGGCTGAATACATTTAATTTCATTCAGACACATGCCTAATCAATCAGGAGTGTCTAAATGAGCCCTAATATGGCAGAAATAGGTGGAAATATGCCCGCAGCCAAAGTGTTAAGGGGGATGGGCCGGTTTTTCTGGTGTTAAGCCTCATTTGTTTTGAGATTATATGACGTTCGGCCCATTAGTTTGGCGATTTACGACCTTCCGCCCCCTTTCTTTGTCAATATTAAGACCTTTCGTGCTATTTAAGTGTCTATTTTTTTCCTGGCGAACGGTAGCAAGTCTGTAATTTTAGAAAACCGGCCTTCGGCCAGGACATTTGTCTACCGATAAATTTACAAATAATTCTAGAAGGGGGATCTAATGGATGTTATTTTAAAGTTTGATAGAGGTATAGTGAGAAAACTAAAAAAAATAATAGCTATATGAAATAATCGACCAAAAAATGAACCCTCCCCCCCTTAACCCTTTACGCATTTATGACGCAGAGGTTGCCAGATTGGCAATAAGAAATAGAGTTCTCTTACTCTTATAATTACCTCTCCAAAATTAGTTATCTGCCCACAGCTAACTCAAGACAACTGAAGAGGTTGAAGTAACTACACTAAAGGTTTATAAATACCCCTGATGGTAACAAAGGCTTTAAAGTATCCCCAATAGGCTCAAAATCGCGTCATATGCGTGAAAGGGTTAAGGCAAAGTTTTAGATATGCATGGGAACAGATAAGGTATCGAGACAAACTCATTATAAGTAAAGTTTCAAAATGTTCAAAATGTAAAGAACTAAACTACAATCTATGTATTAAGAGTCCAAAAAGAAGTAATTCATATTCAAATATATCAATAATAGGTTCCTATAGGACGCATATCAACATACAGTATAAAGTATTAAATATATGTAAATAATAATAATAATAATATAAAAAATATCAATTATCGAGTAAAAAGTTTAATATTACAACAAACAACCATCAATAACTCGCTAAATGCTGGATAAAAGCTGAACCACCCCCCCCCCGATAAATACCCCCAACAAACCACAGGACAGAGTAAGCCGCCCTTTCATTAAGAGAGCCCACCTCGCTTTGTTTTCTCTTTCTCTCCCTCTCTCTTTGGCTTGTATCCATTCGGACCCATTCAGCCTGCTGTTTTAAGACGTTTACCCCCATCCAGGTGTCAATATTTTCGTTTTGACAGCAAGCTAAATTTTTACATTTTTCGATAGAAAAATGTCTCCGACGAAGCCGGATTTCTCCATACAATGCTGGCTCGCTATCACTCGCCATGAAGAAATTGACACCTGGATGGGGATAAACGTCTTAAAACAGTTGGCTGAATGGGGCAGAATGGATACAAGCCAGGGAAAGAGAAAAATAGAGAATCATAAAAAAGCCGGTGACCCCCCTTAACTCAGAAACAAATTCCCTTCATCAATCAACAGTTTCATTACAATGCAACAAGATTAATCCCATCTAGTGAAGGGCGAGTCTTTTTCGAACCGCCCCGTTTCACTCCATTGGTGTAGAGATTATAAAACGTATCTCCTTATTAGTTTGGCGATTATAAGACATTTTACCCCGAACAATTTAGGAGATGCCGGCCTTTGGCCGGTTCATTTTTCAGCCACAAAATGTTGAAGGGAATCTAGGTGGCACTTTGTTATTTAGTTTGAAAGGGTCTGGAAAGGCGTTACTCTTAGTCTAGGGTGAAACTGAAAATACATTAGTTTACAAGGGTAACGGCAATCAAAACCTTCAATAAATATAAAACAAAATATCATAACTCCCGAGACGTTGCACCACATATTGTTAAGCCATTCCTTAATTAGCTATATCTCGCTATATATTTAAGATACCAGAAAAAACTGTTGCTATAATTTGGTTATCGGGTTTTCAAGGTCCAGTTAATTTGAAGATTGAATGATACGTAATTAAAGATAGAGATATCAATATATGGGAAGTAAGTTAACTTATATTCAGGCAAGACTAACATTTGTAATATATATATACTGTATATATATCAAATGAGAGAGAGAGAGAGAGGGGTGGGGGGGGTGGGGGGGTTTATGGAGATGACAGTAATGGAGTGTCTGTGTCTGAGATCACCGTCGGCCACATCAAGACAGTCCCACTACTATACCTCAAGATAACGATGATAAACACGATAAACACACCGACAGTGATGGGGGAAGTACACACCGATAATGGCACCAAACCCACTTCACCCTGGGAATCTTCTTAACCCCTCCAGTTCCCATGATAACAGTTTTTGGCTTTATTCGAATGATAAGTTGTATTTGGTTATGAAGGAAGCGTGAAGTGCAAAGTTATGGTCAGTTCATGTATTTGGTACCTGGAAGAATCCCGTTTTAGTTTGATTAACATTGGCTAATTCCCATGCCCCCCTTTCTTAGACGCCCCAACATATGACTAGAAGTTTCTACTCGATATTCACTAGAGTTAAGGTATTATACCCTGGTTAGTTTCCAACTGCAGATGCAAGTTTTGGTGATGAGTGGATGACTCTCAACGAGGGGTGGGGCCCTTTGCTCCCATTTGTTAATAAAGTGCCATTATTGTTAGGCACTAAATCAGGGGTACTTGGCTGGAGAGTAGGAAACACAAGAGATATATACGAAAAATAGACATTTAACACAGACAGAAATAAAGGTAAAACACAATAGAAGGACAATGAACAAGCATATACAACAATAACTTGGCCAGGCAGAGGGGCTCGCCGTCACTGGTGAGGTAGGTAGCATAGCTGTCGGTCGGGAGGAGGGCCTCAATATCACTGGTGGGGTTGGTAGCATAGCTGTCTGAGCCAGGGGGGCTTATGATGTCAGTTGTCGATACTGGATCCAGGGCAGCTCCTCTCTCAGTTACAGGCAGCTCTTCTTCCGGGTATAGGGCATCTCCTCCGTCATGTATTGCAGCCATCCGAGTCAGTGGGACCTAAGAGGTCAGCTATTAGCTTTGGTTTCAGGTAGCAAGAACACAGGGCAGCTCGTTCTTCCAGTGTTGGTCTAGTTCCAGGCAGTAGTCCCCTCCGTAATGTTGCCAGCTATAAGCCATTTCATTTCCTCGGGGTGAGTCTCCGGTCTGAGCTTGGGGGGAGTCTCAAATGTTCTGCCATCCTACTGCTGAATCCAGGATGTATAAGGCCCAGCCCCAGATCCTGGATTGCTGAGTGGACAAATCAGAGCAGGTGGCTCTGCCCAAAAACTGTTCTGTGATCCTGAAGAATATCCAAGCTCGTGGGGCCTAGAGAGTATCTTACTTGCTGCTGAATGTTAGGGGGTATGGATAGGAGAGGGGAAAATAAATATACGCAATTACAAAAGCAGCAGATAATCCCGCAACTATGAAGTCCCCTGAGTAACGTAAGAGTAAAATAAAATAAAAACACATCAGGCAAAAATCCCGTAATTGAGAAGTTGTAGTTCTGTGGAATTACCAAAAATACACCTCCCCAGACACTCATCAAGCTAAGAAAATTTCCCTCCAGGCCGCCTTCAAGGAAAATATGTTTTTCGGTAGATAAATGTCTTTCTCTCTCATACACACACAGCAATATTCATCCCTTCTGTACCAGCAACATCTGCTTAACTGTATTCTTGCTACAAATATACGATTACAGTATATTCAGTTTAAAAAGGCCCTCCAGAAATGACCAGGCTTCAAAGTATCTCTCTGAACCCTTCTTAATACCCCAGATCCTTCCTAAACTGCACAAAATCGTCTAAATATAGTTAGAACAAGATTAAAAGGACGTCGGTGGTACAGAATGGGTTAAACAGGGAATGATAAAAAACATTCCGTAGGCATACCTCTTATTGGCATTCGAATCAACATAATAATAGTCTTGGAATTCACCACATGTTGGTATTTATACAGGTGAGAGAGAGAGAGAGAGAGAGAGAGAGAGAGAGAGAGAGAGAGAGAGAGAGAGAGAGAGAGAGAGAGAGAGAGAGAGAGAGAGAGAGAGAGAGAGAGAGAGAGAGAGAGAGAGAGAGAGAGATTGAATATGGTAACATGTGTAAAATTAATCATGTAAGAGAAAGAAAAGCATACCAAGTATTGGGAAAAACAAAAAAACAAGTCAAAATGAATTAAAACAAATAAAAGGCCCGTCTCCAATGAATACTCGAAGTGAAGAGTTCTTGTTTACTCTCTCTCTCTCTCGACTTTAGTTTCAATGCACAAGATTGATAGCAAGTCATCTATCAAACAAAGTTAAGGGCGGGTTTTTTTTCAAGATGTATCAATATTTAAGACTAAACATTGTCAAAAACAAAATTACTAGTGAAAACACAATAAATAATAACAATATCGAAGTCGCAATCTGAAAAGGGTGGGGGGAGCTGGGGAGATAAACTTTAGTCACTGTCTGCAACGTTCATTGACACTACATCATCCAACATCTTGGGGGTTATGATACTTTGTTTAATTATTAGTAAGGGTTTTGTTTCTTTTGCCATTTTCGAGCAATTAATTTCATACCTGCCTCCCCAGACACCCTTCAAGCTAAATATGTACTTCTTTCGGTAGTAAAATGTCTCGGTGAAAGGCCTACAATACAGGTAAGCAAAGTGTCTTGAAATATAATATAATATAATATAATATAACATAATATAATATAATATAAGATAATATAATATAATATAATATAATATAACATAAGATAATATAAGATAATACAAGATAATATAAGATAACATAATATAATACAAGATAACATAAGATAATATAAGATAATATAATATAATATAATATAATATAAGATAATATAATCCACTAATTACCAGATTTAATTAATCAATGTTGTTTTAGGTAATCGTTCAAACACTTCTCTCCATGTGTGCACCATA
Source organism: Paralithodes platypus (assembly GCA_032716605.1). Lineage (NCBI taxonomy): Eukaryota > Metazoa > Arthropoda > Malacostraca > Decapoda > Lithodidae > Paralithodes > Paralithodes platypus. The sequence continues at coordinate 27,747,867 of CM064486.1, forward strand.
ATCAACATCTGGCAGACATTGCAACAGTGCAGTGCGATCGAAATTAAATGACAACTGTAACGTAATAAGGTTCAGTAAGGTATATATATTCCTCCTTTGATCCTTCACGTCCTTTGTAAGCTGAATAGAAGCGTTGAGTGTTAGCCGCACACAAAATATCGAGGAGGCTACACTTACGGACTTGATTGAATATACATAATAACATTGGTGATATGACTATAATCTATATATTTGGCAATTATAGAAATCCCGAACCGCAATTTATAACTCAAAATAGATTTGTGCCGTTAAGGGGGAGGTAGTCGTTTTTTCTGAACCCCCTTCTCCCTCATGTATAGCATTCTAGCTTTGAGATTTTAAGACGTTGGTATCATTAGTTTGGCAATTTTGAGACCATTTGCCTCCTTTCTGTGTCATTACTATGTGTCATTACTAAGACCTTTCGTGCTCTTTAGGTGTCGATTTTTTCCTGGCGAGCGATAGCAAGCCTGTAATTTTAGAAGGAAACCGGCCTTTGGCCTTGACATTTTTCTACCGAAAAATGTACAAAATTATCTTTAAAGGGGGTCTAGGGGGTGTTTTTTAAAGCTTGATGGAGGTCTAGCGAGGAAACATAAAAAATAAATTGATAAATAAATATATAGACCAAAAAACAAGCCGTACCCCATTAAGCTGTTATTTCTACCATTTGGGAAGAGACAACCAATAACTACCTAGGTGTCGGAATTTACAGCCCATTTGCTCCAGTCCTCCCCGAGTTACAAGAGGCTTCGGGTCACATTTTCTACACTTGTTATTATGAATAGCTAACCGAAGCAATACCATCTGAAATATACTTAGGTCAAATTTTAGGGATCCCAAAAAGGTGAAAGGCAGATTAATTTTGATAATATATTCTTGGTCAACGAGAGACCGTGTCAGCATATTTTATTAATAATTGTTGAAACAAAGATAACAAATAACAAATACGTTAAACGGAGATAATCAAATAAATACATAGGTAAATGTGCATGATAATCAGGCCGTTCACCCTAGGTAATGATGCAATAACAACGACAAAAACAACAGATAGACATAATAAAATCAAAGTAACATTATAAATAAATCCATAGTTATAGTAAATAATTAAATATGCATAGCGGTTCTAGATAAATGGAAAGGAAAATTTTAATATGACTATTTTAATAATAACACTCACTTTCCAAGTTGATACAAATTTCAGTTGAAAGTTACTTATTAAATATTATGATATGCTAAGAGTGAAAAATTAGCTCTTTAAATCATAGGACATCTGACGCCAAAGTGTCTTAGGTGCCTTAGACGATAATAATGAGACTAGGAATGATCTTATGGATGTACAGTCGCGGTCATTAATTCTGATACAATTTGAAACATCGAATTGATAAAACGAACCTCCAAAATGGAAACATCAGGTAAAACACTAATTAGGAGATTCAGTGCAGCCCGACACAGCTTCGAATATATATATATATATATATATTATATATATATATATATATATATATATATATATATATATATATTGTAATCTGGCTAACTCTAGGGTGTTCCGTAGCGTATTGAGTAGCGCGCCCAAGGTAATCGGGTTCGATTCCTCCTTGGGCTAATTTCGTAACACTCTGTGCCTCGTGTTTCAAGAAGCCTCCTTACACCCCGTGCCTCGGTTCACCTAGTTGTACAGGATATATAGGAATCTGGTATAAGCGAACTTTTGTGAAATTCTTACTGGGGTTAGTCGCCATGCCGTTGTTACTTGGGTTTGGGTAGTAGTTGGAAGGGTAACCGCCAATGCCACCCCAGCCTTCTAACCCACATATGTCGCAAATACGTACACAAGGGTGGCACGAAGTACTAGTTAACTTGCCAGGATTAATTGCTCATGCAGTGTACTGAACAAGTTCTTTCCCTGTGGTATTCCTTTTCACTCGGACGTTAATGAGGACTTGTGATGTAAATTTCTGATTCAGTGTATTGCATCAATATGAGGCCCTGTCTCTCTTAATGTCATGACATGTCATCAAACGATTATATTCAGATTACGAAGGACCCAAGGAATCAAGTGGGGTGCAAACTCAATATGCGAATCCACACAGTACATTTCCACAATTTTCATTTGATGGATGGCTAAATATAGGCCATAGCGGACACTGTAAAACTCTTACCAGGGCCCATCATTGTGATTTAAAGTCCTTACTATATCTACCCATTGATACAGAATGGAGTCGTAGAGCAAATGTACGCTTTTGAATAAGCTCAACAAGCCACTTATCACATGACTCGAACACAGTATTCCCATGTGTGAAGGTGACTATTAAATTACCTCCCTCATATCCGCAGTAAAGTCATATAAAGTTAGCCATTATACTATGGAGACAGGCGTTACAATACTGAAAGGGTTGAACACAGTTACTATACTACACTAATTAGTAAAGTTATATGATATAACACAAGGAAAGAAATATTTACAAAGCTCAATTTACAAAACCCAATATATTACAATATGTATGCAATAAATACATTCCGACACTGTAATTTACATTAAGAAAATTAACAATATACAACCTTATATACTGTACATTATCTTAATAACCATATACAGTACCGCCACCTTATATATACAGTACCGCCACCTTATATATACAGTACCGCCACCTTATATATACAGTACCGCCACCTTATATATACAGTACCGCCACCTTATATATACAGTACCGCCACCTTATATATACAGTACCGCCACCTTATATATACAGTACCGCCACCTTATATATACAGTACCGCCACCTTATATATACAGTACCGCCACCTTATATATACAGTACCGCCACCTTATATATACAGTACCGCCACCTTATATATACAGTACCGCCACCTTATATATACAGTACCGCCACCTTATATATACAGTACCGCCACCTTATATATACAGTACCGCCACCTTATATATACAGTACCGCCACCTTATATATACAGTACCGCCACCTTATATATACAGTACCGCCACCTTATATATACAGTACCGCCACCTTATATATACAGTACCGCCACCTTATATATACAGTACCGCCACCTTATATATACAGTACCGCCACCTTATATATACAGTACCGCCACCTTATATATACAGTACCGCCACCTTATATATACAGTACCGCCACCTTATATATACAGTACCGCCACCTTATATATACAGTACCGCCACCTTATATATACAGTACCGCCACCTTATATACAGTACCGCCACCTTATATATACAGTACCGCCACCTTATATATACAGTACCGCCACCTTATATATACAGTACCGCCACCTTATATATACAGTACCGCCACCTTATATATACAGTACCGCCACCTTATATATACAGTACCGCCACCTTATATATACAGTACCGCCACCTTATATATACAGTACCGCCACCTTATATATACAGTACCGCCACCTTATATATACAGTACCGCCACCTTATATATACAGTACCGCCACCTTATATATACAGTACCGCCACCTTATATATACAGTACCGCCACCTTATATATACAGTACCGCCACCTTATATATACAGTACCGCCACCTTATATATACAGTACCGCCACCTTATATATACAGTACCGCCACCTTATATATACAGTACCGCCACCTTATATATACAGTACCGCCACCTTATATATACAGTACCGCCACCTTATATATACAGTACAGTATATATACAGTACAAATTTGGTATTCAGCCCTTTTAGTAAACGATACATAATTTTGATAGAAAAATGTCCCGGCTGAAGACCGGTTCCTCGTAAATTGTAGGCTCAGTATCGTTCAGCAAGAAAAATCTACTTCTGGATGGGGCGATGCATCTTAAAATTGTCAAACGATTGAGGCAAACTTTGTAAAATCTCTAAAGTAGTGGGTCAAAACAAGGGGGTGGTGGTACGAAAAAAAACCCACCCTCAGTTTAAATATAGTTAAGGTTTGTTGAACTACTGCAGAAAAGTATACAGAAATGTCAGAGTCTTTTTTCACACATCTCTATTTGAGTTAGCTCCTAAAGAACAACGTCGGGTGCTGCGTATAATTTATTTACATTGCATTATTGATTGCATAAGTGCTCGCTGGCTGAACGGTTATAGTCCTCTGTACATTGGCCCGGCAAAGGTCGGTCTGTAGTCTGGCGGAGGTTCGAATCCACTCTGGAGGTACCGTAGTCGAGTTTGAGGGGTGGGTGCTCACATGTTAATACCTAGTCCGCAATAAAACACAAACAACCTAAACTCAGTTTCTTTTCAGCTGACGATAAATTGAATCCCTTTTTTAGCAGCTAATTTTTCGTTACTTAATGGAAAATGATGAAACTACTATGTCTCTGCATCATCAGAACTGGGTGAAGAAATGCCGGACTGTGAACTTGGGGGGAGCTGCGCGTAGGGGTGGACCTAGAATGACGTGGGCTCAGGTATTCCGGTTCGTTCTCAAAATAAAGAACTTGACAACACAAGCGGCCCTTGACAAGACCGCCTGGAAAGCTGCCATTTAGGACGCGAGACTGTAACCACAGCTTTTGTGGACAAACGGTCTTTAAACTTGTATGTATGTATGTATGTATCATATTAAGACTAAGTTTATATAGTTAGCACCATATTTCACTACAAAATCATCAAAATAATGAAAAATCTTGATGGGAACCTTTCAATTTATCATCAGTTGAAAAGAAACAGACTATAATCTATACCATTGTCACTACTACTGTCTTCTATATTGCCTGCTGTATCTTGTCTGACCAAACCCTGAGGCAGGTCCCACTAACATTAGCAAGTTTCTTATTAGTATTCGTCATAGTTGAATACAAATGCTTAAACATACATCTTAAGTTTCTTTTCTATAAACGACAGTACGTACAGTAACCAAATAATAGGCTAGCAATTCGATTTTGTTAGAAGAAGAAGAAGACGACGACAACGATGAAGACGAAGATAGAAGATAAAATATAAGGTATAAGATATAAGTGATTGTGGGTGAAGTGATTGTGGGTGAAGTGACTGTGGGTGAAGCGATTGTAGGTGAAATGACTGTGGGTGAAGTGACTGTGGGTGAAGCGATTGGGTGAAGTTATTGTAGGTGAAATGACTGTGGGTGAAGTGATTGTGGGTGAAGTGATTGGGCAAAATGACTGGGTGAAGTGATTGTAGGTGAAGTGACTGGGTGAAGTGACTGTGGTGAATTGACTGTGGGTGAAGTGACTGTGGGAGAAGTGACTGTGGGAGAATTGACTGTGGGAGAAGTGACTGTGGATGAAGTGACTGTGGGTGAAGTGACTGTGGGTGAAGTGACTGTGGTGAAGTGACTGTGGGTGAAGTGACTGTGGGAGAAGTGACTGTGGGAGAATTGACTGGGAGAAGTGACTGTGGGTGAAGTGACTGGGTGAAGTGACTGTGGGTGAAGTGACTGTGGGTAGAGTGGTGAGCATCCCTAATTGACCACAAAGAAAAATGAATGTTCTTGTAGAGTTGCTTGCCATTTGATAGTACAGTATCAACAAACTTGTGAATAACTAAGTTGGAACAGATCATTGGCAAAAGAAATATTCCCAATATTATACACACAAACACACACACACACACACACACACACACACACACAAACACATATAATATATATAATATATATATATATATATATATATATATATATATATATATATATATATATATATATATATATATATATATATATATATATATAAGATGAATAATGAAAGTAAGGAAAATGTGGTATAAATATGAAATTCTATATAGATAAAATAAACAATTAAATACAGCTAAATCCATGAGGTATCTGCACCAAATTACGAACACACACACACCACAGAATGTTGGATATTTAAATACACGAATGCATGCTTGTATTTAAGAATTTGTTTAAGATGAACGAACCCAAATATCACAGCAAACGTGACCTAAAAGCAAATTCTCCTGATCGCATTCTCCAACAACTTTTATTAGCAATTATATTCTGGCAACATTGTGATAGTATATTGCTCTGGCATCAGCAAATGTAAATACTTATAATCGGTTGGTTTCTATAAACAAAATAATTTAGAAGCTGCCAGACAAAAAGTGACTACAAAATTGCGGAAAAATCCATTGTGCGAATATTGTTTCATGTTGGAGATGACAGGTGAAGCAATTACGGTAGACTATACTCTATTTCATTTCATCTGACGGTAAGTTGAATCCCTTACCAGCTAATTTATCGATACTTAATGGAACAATATGAAACCACTATGTCTCTGCATCATATTAAGACAAAGTTTATAGAATTAGCACCATTTTTCACTATAAAACCTTCAAAATATCCGAGAAATCTTGATGGGAACTTTGCAATTTACTGTCAGTTGAAAAGAAACAGGGTATAGTCAATTTTTAAGCGGTGGTCCAATGAGTATGTAATATCAACTATAAATATAATTAGTTTTTTTTAAAGAACGCGTATGGGTGGCTTATTCAAATTTAATTATCATATATTATGATACTGAATTTAATAGCCTACCTCGTACAAATAGGCTAGTCTACCCTATATGGGCTGGACATCAAAACTTGACCAAGCTCAACAAGTATAAGCTCCAGACATTGACTTAAATTGATTTGGTTCAACATTAAAAAGTTCTCCATAATTACAAATAAGAACCAAGAATAAATGTTTCTCGCCCTCAACCATGATATACAACAAGAGAAAAGCTTTCTCCATTCTTTAACTAAATTGACAAAATTCAACATTAAAATATCTTCTATACATATAAGAAAAGCTTTGACTTAAAGCTACGAAGAAAGTTTAGCAAGAAAAAGTTCTAAATTTGTTCAACCTTGACCAAGTTCTGCTACAAAAATATTTCCTTAAACTTGTATTAAATCGACCAACCTCAACATGAGAAACTCTTCATCATATACAGTATGAGAGGATCCATGACTCAAACTGACCAAGTTCAGTATGAGAAAAGAGGATCAACCAAGTTCATCAAGAGAAAATCCTCCGCAAAAATATGAACGACTTCGACTAAAATAAACCAAGTTCAACAAGAAAAAGTCCTCCTCAACTTCTGTCCTGCAGCTCTTAGGTCCTTCTTGATCGAGTGGCTAAGACGTGCTCGTCTTGGCGACCGCACCAGCTGCTGTAGGCTAGAAGTCGTACTGAGACTGAACGAGTGGGTATTAGTCACATATTGTGATCCACCTGATTGTGAGCTGGTGACTGAGTGGGATGCTTCTGAACATGAACTGGTGGTAGAGTTAGATGCATTTGAGTGTGTATTGGTAATGGAACGAGACAAGGGTGTGTGCAAGCTTGTGGCAGTATGCTTTGAGTTGTGCATCCTTGTGACAATTTGGGATGTGTCAGAGTGTTTATGGTTAATAGAGTGAATGGCACCAACCACAATACACCCGTTGTATGATAAGGATCGGAAGAGGGACTTTGACCTCCCTGATGGCACTTTGTACGAACCTGAACCAAAGGAATGTGACCTGACAATAGGATATATACTTTCAGAAGACTGTTCCGAGCAGCGCCAAATTCGTTTGGAAGACTTTGGCCTGACCACCGAGGATATGGAACTCCCTGGTGAATCCTGGTGTGAGACATAATCACCCTGGGCTTTCATCCTTCTTGCCTCCTCGCACTCTGAAGGTGTTCTAAACCTGGCTTCTACAGGTGCCTGAAGGTGTTGGCCGCAGGGAATTACACTGACTTCCTGGCGGCATGGCACTGCATAGGTCCGATGATGTTGCTTCTGTGGGATCTCCTTGCACATGATGAAACAAATGAACTGGCAATAAGCTCTTCGATATCTCTCATTGCTGACCACATATATGAAGTTGTTAAGACAGTATTGCGCCCAGTAGATGCAGTATAGGACAATACCCAGCTCCTTGAATTTGTTGATGTCCTTGCCGAGAGAGAGGTTGTAGATGCATATGGGGATAACGCAAATGAGGTAGACCAGGAGCAACTTGATGATAACCCGGGTGGTGCGGCTGCGACGGAGAGCCACCAGACGCTGGGATGACCTGGACCTGTGAAGAGAACTTGAGTCAAGTAACCTGTATAAATGTGGAATCACACAATCTCGTTTTCCAGCACGAAAATAGACTGAAAATTATGTAATTCTGCCCAAAGTTTAAGGACAATCAATTACAAATCGCTGTTGTATAGACAGCTCTATTTTGCTTAACTGATATATATATATATATATATATATATATATATATATATATATAATTAGACTTCATACAAACTGACAGAAGTAATATCAACACAATTTGAGGAGGAATGCTTTCTTAACAACTTTTTGCTTATAGATGTTTCATATTACAGTATAACTAGTGTTTATATCCAATATGCAAACTTCAAGAAGTTCAACTTGACAACCTATAAAGATCAAGATGTGGTATATAAATCAATTAATGTAAAATATAGATGTTCACAAGGTGTTGAAGTGCAACTATGTTTATACATATGTTCAAGAAAGGCATGGAATAAACAAATTTGTGTTAACAGTAATTATTATATTAACCATGATCAATTAGAGCCGTCTTTTATAATGTTGAATCACTACTTGATCTTTGACCATGACACCAAAATATTTTTCCCAATAAATACACTTCTCACTTTTAACAACTCCAACTCGCTCTCGCTCTCTCTCTCACACACAAACATTGTCTTTCATTTATGTTCTTACTTCCCTTCACACACACACACACACACACACAATAAAGTACACCATACAAAACCTACTCCAACTCATTCATTCATTCACTCACTCACTCACTCTCTCTCCACCCAATCAGCCCAACCAGCTCAATTTCCCTTTGCCAATAATAAGCCAATTTAAATGAGCTTCGACTTTCTGCGCTAATTACCCAGTCTCCTGTGCCAATTAACCTACTTGGGAACTCTCTTATCCAGGTCACCCCCTTTGTCAACTGAGAAAATGGAAGGTTTGCAAGGTGAATCGAGCTTTCCACTCACAAATTCTGAGTTGAAGGGTTGATTAAAGCATCGGGTCATTAGAATATAGACAGGTCGATGGATAGATAAACTGACAGATAGATAGATGGGTAAGCACACAGATAAATGATAAATAGATAGATATAATATTGCTTGCCCTACTAAATTGCTGATATATTTTACACTACTCATTCTACTTCAAAAGATGGATTGGTTTAGATTAAAATACAATATAAATATACAGGTAGGAATAACAAAACTATCATCAATATACAAAACTAATTCTACTCTACTTATTCCTTTAACTTGCCTAAACTTTATTAAATGTAAATCAATGCATCTAACATTTCAGTTATTCATAATAGCTTATCTATCTGATTATCTATTTCTGTAATATATCTGCAGAATATATCAATCTCTGGCCCTGCTCAGTACTAAGATTGACTGTTACTTTTGTGTAGATAAGTTTGGAGGTTGAGGGTTGATATGGTGGCTCTTTCTGAAGTGAGGTGGAATGTTAGTGGAGAGATCAGCTGGGGTGGTTACACATACTAATGATGATGTGGAAGCAATGGTGCCTGCTATGTAGGGGTGTCTATGGTTATTTCAGTTTTAAGGATAACACCAGTCAAATACCTAGTGATATTGAGGTTGAAACTCATATATTCCTACTGACTAACGTAATATAAAAAGTACAGAATGGTTTTATGTCAAACATAACTCAATAATGGATCATTGTAATTTTCGGGATACACTTGTCTGGGTTACTTCAATACAATAATGACACTGATACTTCTGATGCTCTAGCTTGAGAAGTGGTAAATGTACTCTCTTTTAGAAGTTTACAATGTTCAAGAAGATGAGGATTGCTTGTTCCCATGCCACTGGACTTGCTATATCATTGCTGGCAGTCCAAGGAAAGAGGTCAATCGTATCTTTGAAATTAATTGGAGAATTCTTCAGAATAGCAGGGCCTATAGTACTGGACAAACCAATGGGACCTACAGTATAGTACAGTTGTTGTTGTTGTTGTTGTTGTTCCCCAAGCTGCCTGGCCGAACAGCCCCAAGGCCCCGAGCAATTCCAAGGCCATAACCGAGCGCCCCCACAGAACCCTCCCTGCCGACCACAATAAAGCCTGGGTGACCGAAGCCACTCCATGGCGGGGAGCTGAGGAGGGTGCGGAAATGCCTGGGAAACCAAAGCCCCACCCAGGGCCCTGTGCCCCTCAGCAATTATGAAGAGAAAGTTGAGGGGCAAGGGAAAAATGTGACGCTTTGGCTGCCAATCTTGGTAGATTGGGAGATCAATCCACGGAAGAGACGCCGTCACTTGAGATCTAGAAAATATATAAGTTAAAGGAACAGTCAGAGTAAGCTATGGGTATGGCAGAGATCGCTCAGCTCTCACTCTGATAGACCAGCCCATCACCACAGTATAGTACAGTACTGACCACAAGCTAAATAGTACAACCCTAAAACTGCACTTCAAAAGTAGAAACATTTCCAAAGGTCACCCTCAAAAGCTTCATCTTGTGTGGTTTAAGGATGCAGAGAGTACAGGGGAGCATGCAGTGACAGTTTAATATCGTCTTCATGTTCTTGGTTCCCTAAAAAGATACCGGTACTGTAGAGCAGTGGATTTTTTTTCAAATATGACATATCTGTTGGGGAAAACATCAATGGACTGGATTCTAGTACTCCAGGTCCCCTTGGAATGCTGCCTAATTTTTCAACAAGAATTGCTTAAATTATATATTGATCACGGTGATTTCTTGTTACTGCATTACTGTAGGACGGTTAAAGCTGGAGTGGTGCGGATTCGCCAGGTGCAAGTGCTTCATGGGGACTTTGTCGAGTCTTGCTGATACACTGTTAGTGCTATACCAACATTGGTCACTGTGATGACATGATGGGGCTGTGTTGTGGCAAGACTTTATTGTATCAGCCTTTATTGTATCAGGATTGGTGTGGAGAGTCGGTTCTTCAACATAGCCACCAGCATGAATCGTCAATTTGCTAACCTCTGCAGGGAGGAGGACATTGGATTCATCAACACCTGGGACGACTTCTACTGCGAAGATTATTTGTTTGTAGTGGATGGAATCCATCTGAACCAGGTGGGAGCAGCAAGATTTGGCTGCCTGCTTCATGGCGCAGTAAAGCATGTTCAGAAAAGAAGCAGAGTCAACTGAGGACTACCAGAGACGAGGATCAAGGACAGAGAGGACCAAGGACAGACAGGTACATAAATGTAGATCTGACCAAAACCAAAAATTTGATTAAAGAGCGTTCTGTGAATTATAAAACCACAACTTTAAAGGTTTTCTATGCAAACGTTTGTAGCATACAAAATAAATTTCAGACTAGTGTTAACAGAAAATTATGATAAGTGCGCAGAATTTTGATGTGAGTATCCTAGGTTCGAATCCTTGGAGTGCCACATGTATTTGTTGATTTCATTAATTGAGTTTAGAGGTGAAGTTGGTTGGTGGAAAAAACATAATAAGTGGCATAACAGAATCTTGGCTTAATACAAAAGACAGAAACTTTTTTAGCAGAGTATTCACTTCCTGGTTATGTAATGCTTGAGAAAAGGTGAATTAATTAAAATGGAGGTGGCGTTATATTTGTTATCAAAGAAAGTCTTAACCCGATCCTCTTGCCAAAACCTCAAATTGTGAACGTTGACACATCCTTTGTACTAATAAAAGATAATAAAGGTACAAAAATAATACTTGCATTAATATACAGACCTCCAGCTCAATCAGTGCAAACTGACCGATAAATTTATGAGCAATTTGCAGACGTAAGTAACTCGCATGATACCATAATTTTTGGCGACTTCAATTTACCTGTGACCAAGTGGGGAAATAGTCTTACTTCACACTCTGGACAAGGCCTGTATGCAAACTTGCAAGAGAGTTCGCTCTATCAATTTGTTAGATCTCCGACCCGTGGAAATAACGTCCTTGACCTTGTATTTGCAACAAAAGAAGAATTGATAGAGAATTTGAATGTTGGTGATGAATTCAGTAATATTGACTGTCATATTATCACTTTCCATTTTAAATTTAATAGCAACAAACTCAATGCCAGCAAAGAGAAGGTCCCAAATTTAAAGAGAGCAAACTAAGATTCTTATATAGGCAAGCAAATATCTTAAATCAGGATAACAACAAAACGCTATGTTCCGCTCTAATCCAACCACACTTTGATTATGCCTGCTCTTCATGGTTTTCAGGACTGACCAGTAAAGCTAAAAAACAATTACAGACATCACAAAATAGAGTTGTCCGATTTATCATGGGTCTAGGACTAGGTCAAAGAATGCACATTGGGAGGGCAGAACTAGAAAAGAATAACATGCTGAAAGTAGAGGACAGAGTCAAACAATTTACACTAATTCATGTACACAATATCTATAATAATGCAGGACCATCATATCTCACTGAAAATTTTCACAGGACTTCGAATGTACATTCAGTCAGGACGAGACGCAGTGAGCATAATTTCTCTGTACCAGCAATACAAGGGATAGCCGCCCACTCCTTCTTTTACACAGCTATAAAGACATGGAATGCACTACCTAACAATATTCAAGGTATCCATTCAAGCTCAAAGTTAAAAAAAAGCAGTGAAGAGACACCTTGTTGAACAGGATAGGGGTCTAGAAAGGCATGATTTTGTATACAGTACTATTAATTAGCATATCAGTACGGTACAGTACTGGTACCGGTTTTTCAGAAGTTGTTGTTGCTGTTCCCCAGGCTGTCTGGCCGAACAGCCCCAAGGTCCCGAGCAAGGCCAAGACCATAAACGAGCGCCCCCACAAAACCCTCCTTGCTTACCACTAATAAAGCCCGGGTGACCAAAGCCACTCTAAGGCAGGGAGCTGAAGAGGGTTCAGAAACGCCTGGGAAACCAAAGGCCCACCCAAGGCCCTGTGCCCTCAGCAATTATGAAGGGAAAGTTGAGGGGCAAAGGAAATATGTGACGCTTTGGCTCCCAATCTGCCAACCTCTAGGTTGGCAGTAGGGAGGTCAATCCACGGAAAAGACGCCGTCACTTGAGATCTAGAAAATATATAAGTAAAAGGAACAGTCAGAGTAAGCTATGAGTATGGCAGAGATCGCTCAGCTCTCACTGTACCGTACCAATTTGGATATGCCGGTACTGGTATTCAAATTGTTGTAAATATTTCTAGTATTAGTATTTTTATATTTTTAAGTTTTTAGCAAGTTAATTTGAGAGGATAGAGATATACAATGTGGTGAACTTGACTCTATACTGTAGCATGCTTTACTACCTCACAGACTGTCAGTCTTGCCCCACAAACTTGGACCCTACTGGAAATAAGTTTATTAAACTTTAATAGGTTATCCTTGTGGGAGTGTTATGCGAAACTGGGGTGCTTTTTGCAATCTTGTATATGCTCTGCCTCTTGTTATGTATGTATGTACAAGGGTAGGGTATATGTATTAAGGGTAAAGGCTTCCAACAATCTCACTTAACCCTTTATACTGCAACAGATCATTCTTAAACTGCACAATATCGTCTAAATATAGCTAGAATAGAACGAAAAAGACGTTGCCGGTATAAAAGATGTTAAATCGGTTGGTAGATGAAAGTTATAAGACAGAGACAGACACATATAGAGCGGGGGTATGATTACTATAGACGGAGACATATATATATATATATATATATATATATAGAGAGAGAGAGCGGGGGTAATTATGGTGTATTTCTATCACACACGCACAATCTCTCTCTCTCTCTCACGTATAGGCAGGTCATTTGAGCATAAATCCAAAGACGTTATCCTAACCCTTTACAATTCCTTAGTCCGCCCTCTTCTGGAATACTGCGTTCAACGCTGGTGCCCTTATTACTAAAAAGACATAAACAAGCTAGAACGAGTTCAACGTAGAGTTACCAAAATGATACCTAGCCTAAAGAACAAACCATACGAAGAGCGTCTTAGAGAATTAAATCTATTTCCTTTAACCCAGCGCAGATTAAGAGGTGACTTAATTCAAGTGTTCAAAATCATCAAAGGCATCGACAATATGAACTGTAGTAAGTACTTCACTATCGACCAATCTAATAACACGCGGGGAAACGGTTGCAAAATTATTGGTAAATCTTTTAACTCACACGAATCTAAGAATTTCTTCTTCAATCAAGTTGTCAACTTGTGGAATGGGCTTCCCCGAGACGTTATAGACTGCAGCACCGTTGATTCATTTAAACTCCGCCTAGACATATATCTCGCGTCAAACCGGCGACTGACTGCGTTTGTAAATGAATAACTTTATTTTATCCTCCCCTCAGTTACTAACCCATATGTCCCCTACTAACTTCCTAGTCCTGCCACGGACATTAGTTCCAGGGCAGTAGTTCCCTTTCCAATGTTCCCTTACCCACTCTAAACCACTGTTTGGACACTTGATCCTCAGTGTTTTGGAGGACAAGCAGCCTAGAAGGGTAACTAGACCTGTTGTTGCTTGATTTTCTTTGTACTCTTTGTACTATCTATCTATCTATCTATCTATCTATCTATTACCGGACGCCTTACTCCCCTTACGAGGGTGGCCATACACAGAATGCCCCCAAGCGGACCTATTCCCTGTGAGAGGGACAACCCGAGCCAGTTTAGTGAAGGACTTACAGGATTGACCACTCAATTTAGGATCCGTCTGACTCCGAGGCCCTCTGTGTATCTTGTTAGCACTATTTTTCTACAGTGGTGTTCGACTAATCCATCCACTAACCCGCCTTACCCTTAGGTAAGCAGTACAGATTTGTATCAGGTTTACTCCCCTAGAGGAGTTGCCGACCAAGGCTAACGAGTCCCATCCACCCATGTATGTAAGTCTTACTAAATAAAATCAATCAATCAATTCCATAACTTAAAACAATACTTAAAGAAACCATTTGGAGTTTTCTGATTAACAATGATGATATAAACCAATCATGGAAATGTTTCACCACAACTTACTGAAATGCAGTACATCAGTGCATTCGATAAAAAAAATCAAAGATCAGTGCATAATAATAAGCCTAAGTGGTGAAATAAAGAAATAGCGGAGTGTCTGCTTGACAAAAAAATGCTCATGATAAAATAAATATCTCCGATAACCAGGAAAATAAAGCGATATTCATAGATCTACGATGCAAAAAGCCAAAAGGTTAATTAAACAAAGTAAAAAAATGGTAGAGATACATGTTGCAATTCAAAGTAAGACAAACCCGAATTAATTTTACATTTACATCAGGAAGAAGAAGGTAGTGACTTCAACGATAAAACCGTTGATTGATGAAAATGGAGACTACACTAAAGATGAAGCAAAAATGAGTAAGGCTCTCAACACCTTCTTTGCATCAGTTTTTATGACAGAAGACCTTACTAATATCCCTACATCACCACCAGCACAACTAGACATTTTGGATGCTATTAGCAATATCAGCATTACAGAGAGAGAGGTACTGAGATGTTTATATAAACACAAGGAAAATAAATCACCTGGAGCTGATACAATCACACCTAGAGTTCTTAAAGAAGCTAAATGTAGGCTCTCCAAACCACTAACACTGCTTTTCAATAAGTCCTTGACAACTGCGATTGTGCCCGATGTGTCGAAGCTTCCAAACGTTACCCGGATATATAAAAAAGGCAGCAAATCCTTGCCTAGTAACTATCGCCTGATCAGCTTAACCTCTGTTGTAGGCAAAATGACAGAAGCTCTAATAAGAAACAGACTCGTAAACCACCTGGAGGAAAACAAATTACTAAAGGATACCCAACATGGTTTTCGAAATAATCGTTCCTGCTTGACCAACCTTTTAGACTTCCTCCATGACATCCTTAACCTATATGATGAAAGTAAAGCTGTAGATATTATATACCTTGACTTCCTAAAAGCCTTTGATAAAGTTCTGCACAGACGCTTATTAATAAAGCTAAAAGCGCACAGAATACAAGGCGATGTTTTGAATTAAACAGAAAATTGGCTCGGAGAAAGAAAGCAAAGAGTAGTCATGAATGGGAAAGCATCAACATGGACCAATGTAACTAGCAGTGTACCTCAAGGATCAGTATTAGGGCCAGTTCTCTTCCTAATCTACATTAACAACATAGACGCCGGTCTAACCTGTACAATCTCAAAGTTTGTAGATGATACAAAAATTGAAATTACTGTACTGTACTCATAAATTAACATGTTGAAGATATGCCAAACAATTTAGATAAGTTGTCACATTGGGCTATAATCTGGCAAATAAGCTTCAACAAAGATAAATGCAAAGTACTTCACATCGGAAACCGAAATGAGAAGCAAACTATTCATTCAATGGCACCCAGCTAGAGAGTGTAGACAGAGAAACAGACTTGGGAGTAACAATATCGAGTAACCTAAAACCTAGTCAACAATGTACAGAAGTTGTTAAGGAAGCAAACAAAATTATAGGATTTATAGGCAGATCTTTTGAGCATAAATCCAAAGATGTAATCCTCACTCTCTACAATTCGTTAGTCCGTCCGCTTCTGGAATATTGCGTTCAGTCCTGGTGCCCCTACTACCAAAAAGGCATAGACAAACTGGAGCGAGTTCAACATAGAGTTACCAAAACAATACCGTGTTTGAGGAGCAAACCATATGAGGAATTGAGGAATTTAATATTTTTCCCCTAACACAGCGGAGATTAAGAGGGGACTTAATTCAAGTTTTCAAGATCATCAAAGGCATCCACAATTTGAACTTCAGTAAGTACTTTACAATCGACCAGTCAAACTATACAAGGGAAAATTATTACAATATCATTGGTAAATCATTTAACTCGCATGAATCTAAGAACTTCTTCTTTAATCGAGTTGTCAATCTGTGGAATGGGCTTCCCCGAGATGGTATAAATTGCAACACCGTTGATTGTTTTAAAGCTCGTCTAGACAAGCACCTTGCCCGAAACCCACGGATGACTGCATTTGTAAATGAATAAATGATTTCCTTAGTACTGAATTGTTATTTTATTAACCTAATTGAATTCACACTTTATCATATCCTCTCTGAGAAACTGTTGGGCACTTAAAACAGCAATAACTTAGAGAGCAAGTACCCTCGAGGGGTCGCAAGGGCTGTTGTTGCTTGATTTTCTTTGCACTCCTTTGTACTGTACTGTACTACAGTAAAGAGACTAAAACCACGATCTCTGTGGATGAAGCGGTCTTTGAACTTGTATGTATTGTATGTATGTATGTATCACAAAAATATTTCAGATTCAGTGTATCAAGACAAGCCCCATGGCAACTTTTGCATCTAGGTGGGATACCTATCGCAATTATTGATCAAGAAATTAGACTATTCAGAAACAGACACTAAACTACTATCAAGTCAAATCTGTTCTTTGACTTGCCAAACACTCTTTCATCAATAATAAATGCACTGAACTATCCAACTCTAGCTCTTCCCAAGCTTTCTGGCATCTAGCCAAAAACCTTTCCAACAATTTCTCTTCCTCGTCTTTCCCTCCCCTTTCCCACTCTGATGGCACAACCATCACTTCTTCCTCTGACAAAGCTAAACTCTTCGCTCAAACTTTTGCTAGAAACTCCACCTTGGATGATTCCGGTGCTATTCCTCCCTCTCCGCCCTCCTCTCTCTTACTTATGCCTAATATCCTAATCACTTCTAAAGATGTACTTTCTACCCTCTCTGGGCTTAACACTAATAAGGCGTATGGTCCGGACGGTGTTCCTCCTGTTGTTCTCAAAAACTGTGCTTCCGTGCTGACTCCCTGCCTAGGCAAACTCTTTCGTCTCTGTCTATCCTCTAACGTCTTCCCTTCATGCTGGAAGTTTGCTCACATTCAACCTGTCACAAAGAAGGGTGACCGCAGGGGCGTATCTATGGTAAATAGCGCCTAGGGCAAGAACTGGAATTGCGCCCTCTGGGGTGGGGGGCAAGCGCAGCGAGCCTCTCCTGCTCGGGGGTTCGGGGGTTCGGGGGGGGGGGGGCCTGTAAGCCCCCCCCCCCCCCCCCCCCGAGAGATTTTTAAAATATGAGCAATTCTAGGAACATTTTAAAGCCATATTCAGAGCTATATTTAGGTAATTGAAACACTAAATAATTATATATATATATATATATATATATATATATATATATATATATTATTTATATATATATATATATATACCGGTATATAATATATATATATATACAGTATATATATATATATATATATATATATATATATATATATATATATATATATGTGTGTATGTGTGTGTGTTAGGTTTGGTTCATTGTTTTGTGTTAGGTTAATGATGCCTATTTTGAGTTTGGATTGTAGTTTACATTTTGTTAAGCCCCTGTTCAAACATCTGACACCTATCTTTTAGATTACATAAATCCATATTATCAGGATAAATAATAGAATAAGTCAATCTCGTTAATAACTTAATTAACAAATTATTGCACGACAGTAGCCTACATCTGACATCTACTGTAAATGAAAATTACAACTGCACCTTCTTTGCTTTTACTGATGCAAATTGGTCTATGATTTCCTCAAAGACAGTTTTTTCAGTTTCTTCTCTTTCTACATCTTACACAATGCTCCGAAATATTTAAATTGACACTCTAGTGTCTAAACCACGTCTAAACCTATATATTAAATTCTAAAAGTAGGTCCCTATTTAGCCTAAGCAATAAAGCAATTGTCTAAAGAAATGCAGTAAAGGTAAAACCACTTTCCTTCTTCATGAGGAATAGTTTTGTGATCTTCTTACACAATGCTCTGAAATAATGAAATGACTCTCTAAACCACATCTAAACCTAGAAGCTAAATTCTAAAAGTATTTAGCCTAAGTAATAAAACAATGTTCTAAAGAAATAAAGGTAAAACCTCTTTCCTTCTTCGCTAGGAACGGTTTCATGATCTTACACAATGCTCTGAAATAAGGAAAATTACATTCTAAACCACGTCTAAACCTTTAAGCTAAATTTTAAAAGTATTTATAATTTAGCCTAAGCAACATCCAAAATAATCTCACCTAAAACTATAGGAAAACCCTTGATTTGATGCCAAAATCAGATGATAAAGCATCAAAGTATAAATGACCGTATCTGCAATATGGTAGATTACCTTTATCATCTGATTATCATTATACTATAGTTAACCCATAATCTGGCAACTATTAGAATAGATGATTTTACTAATTGTAGGAAGGATCTCTAACCATTACAAGAATACAAACTATCTCAATAATCCTTTGAGCTGCCTGAGATCCTTCTAAAGATTAATATAATCGTCTAATAGGCCTAGTTGCCATGAAGAAATGATATAATAACTAGGACGTGGCCTACATGGCCTACATAATGGGTTAAAATATAGACTATAGTCAGTTTCATTCCAGCTGACGGTAAATTGATAATTTACAATGTATTCACCTCTGATTAATCAGCTGTTGCGAATATGTTGTAGCAAATACGCTTTGAATTGTGAACATTTGGTATTTATATGATGCAGAAACACAGTAATGGCATTTATTTCCATTACATATCGAGAAATCAGTTGCTAAGGTATTCAATTTACCGTCAGATAAAATGAAACTGAGTATTATAGTATAGAGTGATGTATACATACAGTATATTTCGTACCTCCGAGACTCTGGATCCTTGTTTTGCCTGTCCCTAGCCTGTGCCTCGAGTGTTTGTTAACAATGAACGTTCGCTAGCATTCGAGAATGCTTAAAGTTATAAATAGCCTATATCCTGATTTTCTTGTGGGTATCTTATATAGTAAATTTCGAAGTATTGACACTATTTTACTATTAATTAATCAGTCAAATGAGAAATAATCCAGAATATCAATAAATATATACACCATTCAACATTGCACAAAATATAGTACCGGTAAGAAAAGAAAACTACCCAGAAAATATTTAGAGGGGTAACTTAACTATTAATATGTTTAGGCAATGGCTTGCAGGAATTCGTTGCCTAAAAGGCTAAATTTTATTTAAAATATATATAGCCTACCGTGATTACTGTAGTAACTGTACATCATAATAAGAAACCGCTATGGCGTTATTCATCATATTATAGCCTATTAATGACGAATGGATAGGTATTTAGGCATATTACTTGATATTATATTTGCACTATAGTTAAATATAAGGTTTACTTGAGGAAGATTTGGCGCCCCCCTTCAAGTGGCGCCCAGGGCACGTGCCCTGCCTGCCCCACCCTAGATACGCCACTGGCCGGTGACCGCTCTCAACCCTCCAACTATCGTCCAATTGCTCTCATCTCTTGTCTTTCTAAAGTTTTTGAAACTATTCTTGCTTCCAAATTTCTTAAGCATTTCTCTTCTCATAATCTGCTCTCAGATCGCCAGTATGGCTTCCTTAAGGGTCGCTCTACTGGTGATCTTCTTTCATATCTTACTAACTCTTGGTCATCCTCCTTTCGGGACTTCGGTGAGACTTTTTCTATTGCACTAGACATATCGAAAGCCTTCGATAGAGTCTGGCATAAATCTTTAATTTCTAAACTACCCTCCTTCGGTTTCTATCCCTCCATCTGTGCCTTTGTCTCGAATTTCCTTTCTGGCCGTTCCATAGCCGCGGTTGTGGACGGCCATTGTTCTCTTCCTCACCCTATAAACTCCGGTGTTCCTCAGGGCTCTGTCCTATCTCCTATTCTCTTTCTAATTTTTATAAATGATCTCCTTAACCCGGGAGCTGCGGGAAGACTCTTAAGAGTTCCCCCGGCGCACTGCGGGGAGACTCTTAAGAGTCAGAGAAAAAAAAAATCAACTTTTGACATCGAAATTTTTTTTTTTTTTTTTTTTTTTTTTTTTATTTATTTTTTTTTTTTTGGCCCCTGGGCCATGCAAAATCTCAGTCCTCTACCTCCCCTCCTTCCCCACTTTCCTCCTCTCCTTCAGTTATCACCTATTTTCCCTGTTATTCCCTTATTCTGAGGTATATTTTCGTGCTAACATTAGAAATCCGATTGGAGGGTGTGGTCATCACTGATAGCAAGCGAGTGCAAGAGAGAGAGAGAGAGTATCGATCGACTGTGTCTCAGTGGCCTTGGGGGAAATTGGCGGGAAAGCAGATTGCCTCACCCATACATTATACAACTCGCGGGCTATATCTCCGATTTTGACCATCCAAACGCTGTTTTCACTCGTTTTATTGTTGTTTCAGGTTAATACCTTTATAATCAACCCATAATAGGCGCATATGGATAAGTATTAATGCTATTAATGGCACAATGAATATTTTAGTGACGGAAACACCTCAAATACGTCAGCACAGGGGGACGTTTCCAATTACCCCCATGCGCACTTCAGAGGTTAACTGTACCTTAATTCCCATCCATTCATACGCAGACGACTCAACCTTACACTACTCCATTAGTTTTTCAGAACGCCCCAGCCAGCAATCCCTCAACGACAAACGTAATGAAGCCATAGAACTCTTAAATTCTGATCTAAATACTATTTCCAATTGGGGGAGAGAAAACCTTGTTAACTTTAATGCTTCCAAAACCCAATTTCTCCATCTATCTACCCGTCAGGATCTCCCAGCGGACTATCCCTTATTCTTCAACAATACAAAAATCAACCCTTCATCTTCTCTCAATATTCTTGGTGTCTCTTTTTCTTCTGCTCTCATTTGGAAGGACCATATTACCAGTCTTGCTAAGGCAGCCTCCCAGAAGCTGGGTGTGCTCAACCGCCTTAGAGGGTTCTTTTCCCCTGCACAGCTTCTTGCTCTGTACAGGGGCATAGTGCGCCCTTGTATTGAGTATTGTTCACATGTGTGGGGAGGTTCCTCTCACACCACTCTCCTAGATAAACTTGAAAGGAAGGCCTTTCGTATCATTAACTCCCGTCAACTCACCAACTCTCTGCAATCTCTCTCTCTCTCCGCCGCAATGTTGCATCTCTCTCGCTATTCTATCGCTACTATAATAATCAGTGTTCCTTAGAGCTATCCCAGTGCATACCACTTCCTTTACGTAGGGCACGTGGTACCCGTCTTGCAACTCAATCCCACCCCTACTCTATGCAACTCTCCAACCCAAGAGTGAAATGTTACTCTCAAACTTTCTTCTACTCAACAGCTGAGCTCTGGAACTCTCTTCCAGAATCAGTCTTTCCCTCTTCCTATGACTTAAATTGCTTCAAGCTCCGCGTGTCCAGGCATTTTGGCTCGAACGTCCCTTGATTTTGGCCCTGTCACTCTTTCAACTATGGGGGAGGCACTCGCTATAGGCAGTTATGCCTTTTGTCTCCCTCAATCACATAGAAAAAAAACAAAACAAAAAAAGTGAGTTAGCATACACTATTATTATCATTATTATTATTAGTAAATGCATTCCACACTGAGGGAAAGCACAGTGTGCAACAATGTATCGATTTAACACCCTCCAACCACTACTGAACACCAAAAAAGAATGAGGATCAGAAATGTGAAAAATCAAACAAGACATACAGGAGGAGAAATCCTATACATTCCTTTTGAACAGGTTGGCTCACACCTTGAACTGAGCAACTGAGTCAAAACCCAAGACCACTCCAGAGCTGCACAGAAACTGGTAAAACATCTATAATTAACCCTTAAAGATCGGGGGCGGAGTTAAGTCCGCCTCCAATTTGCAGCAAGTTAGGAGCATTATTAAGGCTTTTAAAGGGTTAAAATCGAGTGCAAATGGCCGGGAGCGCAGCGGGCCAGACAGCCGACTCCCAGGGCTTACCGCCGCCCATTAACTCATGTTCCCTGTGTTCTCGAGAGGCCGGCAGTGTAGCCAGTAGTGAGCATAGCTGGGAAAAATATGCCGCTATACGGTAAACTCCCATGTTACTGGTACCACTGTATGAGAACCACGAGTGCTACATAGCTCGTTCTGGTCTCATTTTGAAGCTTTTAGCGCCTAGTTTTTTGCTGAATACATTTATTTTCAGGCAGATACTTGATTTATCATTCAGGAGGGCCTGAATATGCCCAAATAAGCCCAAAACCCCCCCGCTAGACAAGGGTTAAGAGAATGTTTGTCAGGCATTTAACCTAACAGGGCAGAGTGAGTGAGCCACATCAGATACTCTTGTCTGAACCTTGATATTAGATACATTACCATGAAAGCAATTTATAGAGTTTGATTATATTGTATAAAGCATGCACATCACAACTTCCTTCTTCCTTTCGAACTTAAGAGTTGCTGTTGTTGTTGTTGTTGTTGTTGTTCCCTAAGCTGCCTGGCCGAACAGCCCTGAGTCCCTAAGGAAGGCCATGGCCATGGTCGGGCTTTCCCACAGAAGTCTCAAGGAGTGTAGATTGTGTTGTTGGCGTAAGTGGTTGTGTGAAATGCAGTCTTCTATAATGTGTTTAATGGTATGGGGTGCTGTGTTACAACCCGGGTAGGTGTCGACAACGGAGTCATCCAGTCTCTTCTGATAGCTCAGAAGAGCTGGATGGTGTCCGCATATCAGCCTGGCCAGGTAGACTCTGTCCTCGCGAGGAAGGGAGGATTCAGAAGGATGGATTTCGGGAGGTCGTGCCTGCAGCTGCGTGTTGTCTATGAGTGAGTGGATGGAACGACGAGAGATATGAGTATGGATGTGCTTCTGGAAGCTGGTTTGGGGTGGGCAGGGAGGGAGAGAAGATAGCATTTGTGTGTGATACCGTGTGCTGGGTGTTGTTTTGATATTTCTTGATGTCTGTGGGTGTGTTGCCATGTAGTGTAGTGTAGTGGGTGGTGTTGGTTCGTGGAGGCTGCTGCCAGGAATTGAGTGCCTCTCATGTCCAGATGGTCTTTGACTTTGAGGACTTTGGTTTCTTGATGTAGGTGGTCTGTAGGTGTAGTAGCTGTGCAGCCTGTGATGATTTTTAGGGCTACATTTTGAATAGTCTGTAAGGTCTTATGATGTTTTTCAGCTAGGTTAGAAGCCCAGGCTGGGTTTGTGTATTCCATCACTGATCTTATTTATTGTTTGTAAACTGTGGTGGTGATTTCTTTATTGTGTCCAAATTTTGTGTGGGCAAGTGACCTGAGGGCGTTAAATCTGGGTGTCAGTTTCTTTTTCATGTTTGTGGTGTGCTGTTTGAATGTCATTTGAGTATCATATGTTACTCCTAGGATTTTGGGTGAGTGTGTGTGTGTATGGGATGTGTTGTTTATGGTGAGTTGCAGGGTGTATTTGTGATCTGACCAGCTTGTGAGGAGGGTTGCAGTGGATTTGGCTGGGGCTAAATTGAGTCTATTTGTAGTTCACCAGTCATGTAATGTGTTGAGATAGGGTTGAAGGAGACCTGTTGCTGTGTCTGGGTCTTGGTGTGAGTGTTATGTCATCTGCGTAGGAGGCTATGTTTATTTGGGGTGTATTGGGTGTATTTATATCATGCATGTACAGATTGAAGAGTGCAGGCGACAGGACGGATCCTTGCGGGACTCCGTTTGGGAAATTTCTGATGCTAGATGACTGACCAGAAAAAGATATGTGTGCACATCAGCCTGCTAGGAAGTTGGCCAGCCACCTTTTTGTGTTGTTGTGCATGTTTGTGTTGAATTTAAGAGTAAAACAGATTGTTCTGATGCTTGTTCATTTGAGCACTTGCAGGAACTGGTTACTGGGCTGGACAATCTAAGTTGCATTGGATCATCTGTTGGCAATAACAGGATCATTGACCTTGATTTTATAAAGTATGTCAATCATAGGTACGTTAGTGGATATTCCCATACTGGTTCTTTAGTTGCTGAACAAGGAGTCAGGTCACTGACACCATATTTAGACCTCTCGGCTAAAAGTTACAGCTCAAACAATTGCTAACTTGTTGAATGTAGTAGTTGTTGTTGTTGTTGTTCCCCAAGCTGCCTGGCCGAACAGCCCCAAGGCCCCGAGTAAGGCCAAGGCCATAAACGAGCGCCCCCACAGAACCCTCCCTGCCGACCACAATAAAGCCTGGGTGACCGAAGCCACTCCATGGCGGGGAGCTGAGAGGGTGCGTAAACGCCCGGGAAACCAAAGCCCCACCCAGGGCCCTGTGCCCCTCAGCAATTATGAAGAGAAAGTTGAGGGGCAAAGGAATAATGTGACGCTTTAGCTTCCAATCTTGGTAGATTGGGAGGTCAATCCATGGAAGAGACGCCGTCACTTGAGATCTAGAAAATATATAAGTAAAAGGAACAGTCAGAGTAAGCTATGGGTATGGCAGAGATCGCTCAGGTCTCACTCTGATAGACCAGCCCATCACCACATGACTAGAACCCAATCCTCTCAGCATCAGCTAGGAAAGGCCCTAGAAAGCCGCCTTTGGCGGGGGGATAGCTCCCTTATTTCAACTCCTTTCGGGGTTGGGCACCCGCCTGTAGTTGTATGATCCATTAATACATGTAGTAAGAACATAGTGAGAACATAAAATTGGTGGGTCAGGCTATAATATAATTCATCAACTTGGCCAAGCTGATGAGGCATTGTCAATATCTACACAGAAGGAGAAGTTTTGGATCTTCAAGATACTACAGTATTTATGCCTATCTTTCTAAATGGTCACAAGAATTGGACAATCAACTGTGGCTTGGAAAAAATTATCAACTAATTCACTACCAATTGTCTCTGCAGGATCATGAACTGTTGCTGGAATTTCCACTTGTGACTTGTCAAACCAGCAGTTACTCTCTAATGCTGATTTAAGATATATTGGTTGTATGGCACGTAGATTTGTCTTTCTGATAAGTTTTGGCTTGGAGACCTGCCTGGGGAAAACAGCAGTCAAAACTATATCAGTGTTGCATTGGCGGTGTTCTTACTAAAAAAAAAAACAGTCATATGATGTAAGCTATTAGGCCGAGCAAATAGGGCACCATACTCTCCAATCTATCTATCACACTGTTTATTCACACTCACACTCCTCCTCTTCCCCTCTCTTCCTTGCCTCTGTCACCTGAAAACATAATTCGGACCTTTATTTTTCTGTTGCTATAGATATGATAATGTATAGGCGTTGAGGTGATCGAACACATCCCTATACTCACTCTCACTCTATTTGTCTGTACCTTGCCTCAACAACTGCCTGTCTGTTGGTCTGCCTGTCAATCTATCTGTCTGTACCTCACACCAACAGCTTTCTGTCTGTCTGTCTATCTATCTGTCTGTCAGTCTATCTATCTCTCTATAACTCACCCTAATATTGTCACAAGGGCCTTGCTGCTACTATAGACCTGCACCAGTATGATGATGTAGCCGATGAGGATAAGGACGCAGGGCACCATACTCTCGAGGGCAAAGAACATCAAGCGCGGAGAGAAGGTGGCCCAGCTAGTCTGGTTGTCCTCCGTGAAGTCGCACTTGGCGTAGTCCGGGTTGTATCCATAGCTGCCGAACTTCTGAAGGAGGAGGGGTTGGTTAAGTGTTTATGAAGAAAGAATTAAGAGTCATTCCGTATGTGGAGGAGGAAGACGTTAGGAATGTATCTAAAGAGATTGGGAATGTGTCTGAAGGAGGAGGAGGATGGTGATGATATGTCTAAAGAAGGAGTAGGTTTAGGGTGTATTTCTATTATATCTGAAGGAGGAAGAACGAACAACATCCTGCAGGGAGAGAAGAAGTCCCACCAGCCGATTTTCCTCCGTTGAAATCACATTTAGCACATTCCACGTTGAAAAGATAGCTGCTGAACATTTGTAGGAGAGGCAGAATAAAGTGATTATCTCTGAAGGATTTTGAAGACGGAGGAGGAGAAAGAGATTATGAGTGCTTCTGGTTGAGAGTATCTGTTCAAGGAACTACTTGGGAGTGTGTTTTTAATAGTAACAATAATAAATATTAAACAAAATAATAATGATGATAATACTAATACTGATAACAACAACAGCAACAATAATAATAATGATAATAATAATCGAGTAACTAATTTAATAAAAACGCCGATTCCTCTAAAATAATTTGCTAGCTTTCATATTGCACTTAGACTTGACATCTGTTTTCCACCTAGAGTCCCTCCCATCCACCTTGGACTTAAAATTCACCCCACGTTTGTACGTATCTTTCCCACTTGTCCAGACGTTTAGTTACCACTGCTGCCAAATTACGCCAGCACACTTTAGAACACATTCGCTGTAAAGCTTCGCATATTGTGATTTACATTGACGGCTCCAAATCTGCTTCTGGGGTTGGTAGTACTGCAATCTCCCCGGACCATTGCACACATATTTATCTCCCGCCACAAGCCCCCGTTTATACTGCCGAACTAAATGCTATTCAAGCTGCTCTTACCATGGTCTCTCGCTCTCGGTATTGTTACGACTGGGGTTCAAATATATCAGGGCTCTTATTCATTGGACTAGTAATGGCATAAATGCTACAACGGAAAGCGCTAGATCCAACCTCTGATGTATATTCCCAGTGAACAAAGAACACAAATACTCTACAGAGTTCTATATGCAATAATAGGCTATCAAACTCTCAATAAATATGCGTCTACTCTAGGCTTAATGTTATGTGAAAACAGCCTATTACTACCTATAACCGACGGTGCTTGGTTATGGTATGCAAAGTAAGGTGGTAAGAGAAGTTACAGCTTACGTTACTTTAATCAATAAATGTCAGGCACTCCTGCATGAAAGAAAGTGCACTAAAGTCCTTCAACACTAACAAGGAATCTTCTTTAAATGTTAGATGCTATAAAGATGCTCGTATCGGAAATGGAACCCAAAAAGGCAGGCAGCGGAACAATGCTCGTGCAGGCTATGCACACAAAAAGGCAGAATATATAATGCCGTCGGAGCCAAGAATATCCTAAACACTACAACAATAATAATAATCGCCACGACAATGCAGTATTCCTATCAACAAAAAGAGCCTAAGTCGTTTGTGTCTCAATACATCAAACTAGGCTGCGAAATGCTTGTGTAATAATAAATGGGTATGCATAAAAAGAGTAATTAGGTTAATATACTTAATGTCTACTATGATTGATAAAGTCTAGCTAGAGTCAATGATACGAGATACTGGTGCGCATGGCATGCCGCATAGCCTAGTGCAAATCTCAAGTCTGTGCGTCAAATATTACGTTATAATGAAGGGTAGCTCTCTTGAGAAACCTTAATACCGAAGTATTAAGCGTTCTCCTGGCGTACCTCAAAGACAAACAACGAGCTTAGAACAGTGCAGAATGGTATAGGCAAAAAGCCCTCATTCGTGCATGCTCTACTCTCAATGGCACACAGACTAGAATTTACTCAATCAACTCCAGTTCTCAGGTATGTCGTGCAGCTTTTAACTAAAGCCAGCACTCATAGGAAATAATATATAATAACCTTATAATATCAGACTCCTAGTCTAGCATTATCTAATCCAGCAGAACACTAATAATTAAAGGAAGCGGCAATATGAAAGCCAACCAATGTTTCGTGATCCACTTATCTTAACAACTAACATACATGGGTTATATCAGACCTTAACGCACAATACAACTGGCCAGCATGAAGCTGATTTTGCAGAGTTAACCAGAGGGGGTATAATATTAATAAAAGGTGGTGAAAGATATGGAAAATGAGAGAGATAGGCAGAAGAAAAGATTCTCAGGTGCAGAGCAGGGGACAGGTAGCAAGGGAAAAAGATGGGTGCGTTCTAGAAACCAGATCTGAGGGAGAGAGTGGCGAGGAACTGTATATATACTCGCACCAGCTCGAGCCGCGTGGGAAAAAAGCGTTACAAGTCCTCTAGCCACTAGCAAGGGAGCTAACAGCATGGGAAGGACCTCTCTCAACCAACCCCTACGAGGCAGCCAGCCGTGACGTCATCGAGCGGGACAAAAACACTGCGCGCTCCCTCTCACTCTGTTCTACTCTCTCTCTCTCCCAGATCCCATCATTACTAGTTAATGATAAAACATATACTTTACAATTAAATATATAAAGCCTTGACATGGGTGAAAACAAAGAGCCTTTCTGGACTGCCCATGACACAAGCTTTCATATGAAATAAAGCACACTCTAATACACAAACTGTAGCCCCATCCACTGCCCTGGCGATCCTAGCGAGTCACTGTAGGACAAGCCATGCGGTTCTAACGGAGTGGTTAATGTCACAGTATGTCATCTTTAGTGATTCGCAGAGTGCTGTTGAGGCTATTGGTAGTTATAATCCTCAACATCGGCTAGTCTCACAACTACAACGTTCACTCCATGACCTACTGTATATGTAGCTGGAAACTGAGTTCAAATTTGATGGGTCCCTGCTCACACTGGCGTGAAAGGTAATGAACGGGCTGATCTCGCTGCGAAGGCTGTACTGTGGCTGCCATGCCAATATCTCAGACTTGTTTACCAGTTGACAATTGGTTGACTTCTTTGATACCTATTATCACAGAGCGGTGGCAATCCTTATTGCCATTGCAATCGCCCACCAACAAAATGAGGTCAATCAAACAATCAGTTAGTCTATGGATGTCATCCTTGCAACCATCTTGTTCAACAGAAGTTTTGCTCACCCATATCTGTATTGGTCACACTCGATTAACGCACAGACATTTGATGTCTCCCCATGGTCCACCTCCAGAGTGCAACATTTGATGCCTCCCCATGGTCCACCTTCAGAGTGCAGTCACTGCCATACTCTTCTCTCTGTTAGACACATCTTTATTGACTGACCTATCTATTTGAGACAACGTGCCCTGTATTTTGGTAGGAAAACTTAAGCTGACATATTAATGGATTCCCCGATCTTTTCCGTCTATCCTATTTTAAGTTTTCTTACGTCGTGCTCAGTCATTCATCAAATTTGAATTTTTCTACTCTTAAATCTTAGCCTGATTTTGTCACACTCAGTTCTTGCATTCTCATTCCTAACAGTCTCTGGTCTCATCTTACCCTAATCCTTCGGGCCAGCCCTATGAGAGTTTTGTTCTGAAACTCAGTGGTCTGGTTAAACTATCACATAAAAACAAAAACAAATAATCAAAATCAGATTGCATTATGATACTGCAATTCCAGGAAAGGCGACATATATTTATTCACAAACTGCATTGCTGTTTCCAATACATTAGTACTTTATGAGTATTCCCATATTCAAAATTTGCAATGAGTTCAGTACTTACTGAGTGAGAAGCTCAATAGGTGGCGAGAGAATGTGTAAGGTACGAGATAACGAGGCGAGATAATGAGACAGTTTGATGCAAGTTCGGGGAGTTGAACCACACTGAACTAAATTGAGGGATAGGCAAGGCACTGTTGATCTGTGAATTTATACTATGTCGAGCTGACTCATCATCTGACTTGGCATCTGGAATAAGACCTCATGATTTCATTGAGCTAAGCGATCGAATCTAAAGGCTATAGAAATTGAACCTACCAAGAATTCTTGAAGTTGCCACCTGAGACACGTTGTTTTGTACTGTAAGCGACCTGGGCCCTTTAAATGTCGATATCCCGCAGTTCTCCACCCTCCCTCTCCATCTATAATTCTTAATTATAAGCTACATGTCGTACCGTACTTTTTATAGCTGACACATATTAGTCATTGCAATATTGATGCTAATTATATTTTAAAGTCACCCATAATATTAAATAACGTATATTTATATTTATATGGAAGAAGGTATTTTCGCGCTTTTTTGTTATGATAGGTAATCATCCTTATAATTTTGCTTTTAGTAATTTCTTGCTACATATGGATATTCCCACGACTACCATATTATATAAGCACTTAGTGTAGTCATCTAGTATATAGTAAAAACACGCAGAATCGTATGAAATCGTGATAAACTTTGTATAGCCTAGGTGTTGAATCTTGTTTATGTCTACAGTCGTAGCTCTGGCGCTACTTCGGAAGCGTCCACCAGAGGTCTCCGGTGAATTCTTGGTAGCGAGAATTCTAAGTGTATAGGAAAAATTAGAAGACTGTAAAAATCTACCCATCAGTGTACTTTATATATCTTACCCCTGTGAGTGTGGGCAGCTGACAGAGTGACCCGGCCAGCCATATAAGAACACAATACACCACAGTCTTGCCGCTTGTGAACCACCTGCTGGGACCCTTGCACATTCTGAAGTTGTAGATTGTCACACACCTATAGGGAGAACGGGCGGATGATTGTGGTGACTGGTGGTGATGGTGGCATGGGTTGTGAATGTGGTGACTATGGTGGTGTTGGTGGCATGGGCTGTAATTGTGGTTGTAATTGTCATAGTATTGGGTGGGGGAGGGGCCTTGATTTATGTCACATACTTGTAGTAGGAGGGTGTGAAAGATTGTGGTGGCTTTTATGATATTGGCATTGGTAGCGGAATGGACGTAATTGTGATGTAATAGTAGGCATTGCACTGTTTGCAATTATGATAGTCGAAGTGGATATAGTGGTAATTATGATTATTGTAATAGTTGCGGTGACGATAGTGAAGATGATGATAAATTGGATGGTGGAATAGGATATGGTGGTATTGATGGTTATTCTGATAGTTGTGAATTTTGGAAATGAGTCATAGGAGCTGGTGGACAAGTTTTGTTATCTAGGAGATACCATCTCTGCCGGTGGTGGGGCCGAGGCTGCCACTGTCGCTAGAATTAGATGTGGCTGGGGGAAGTTCAGAGAACTGCTGCCAATTCTGACCATGAAAAGAATGCCTCTCCCCCTGAAGGGAAAGGTGTATGCCTCATGTGTTAGAAGTGCAATGATGTATGCCTCAGAAACATGGGCCGTTAAAGTAGAGGATGTCAACGGAATGGAACATGAGATGAGAATGGCGAGATGGATGTGTGGGGCCAAACTGCAGGATAGAATAACTAATGATGAGCTGAGGAGACGCTTAGGTATAAAGAGTATTAGCGAGGAGATGCGTACAAGTAGACTGGGATGGTATGGGCATGTGGAGAGAATGGATGAACAAAATTGGGTGAAAAGATGCATGTCTGTGATTG
Organism: Paralithodes platypus; assembly: GCA_032716605.1. Lineage (NCBI taxonomy): Eukaryota > Metazoa > Arthropoda > Malacostraca > Decapoda > Lithodidae > Paralithodes > Paralithodes platypus. Next base: position 27,779,819 of record CM064486.1, read on the forward strand.
TGGAGGGAGCTGCACCAAGGGGTGGACCGAGGAAGACCTGGGATCGGACTATATGTGCCGATCTCGAATCCAAAAACTTGACAAGTGAAGCAGCCCTTAACAGATTGCCTGGAACACCGCCATTAGGACAAGAGACTAAAACTGCACGTATGTGTGGAGCATTCAGTCTTAAAATGTTATGTATGTATGTATGTATGTATGTATGACGATAGTGATGACGGTGGAAGTGGCTACGGTGGTGGTGACACTGTAATAGTTGTGGTGACGATAGTAATGATGGTGGCAGAGACTTGAATAGTAGGTGTTGGTATTGGGTGTGGTGGTGATGGAAATAATGATGGTTATTTGTCAGTAAATTAAAATATACTTCCAACGAGAAAATCCCTAATATAGTAAAACAAAAACAAACAAATGAGGCAAAACGTCGTAACAAAGGCAAAAGCATATTAATCTTTGTAAGATTATATTGCATTTCCCATTTATATACTGTATATCTTAGGGCAAGCTATGCAGTTGTCCCTCCCTCTTCATCATAATGGTATCTTATGAATCTCACTCTCGCTCACTCTCGCCCTCTCTCTCTTCACTCTCTCTCACTCTCGCTCTCTCTTTTTAATAATCGTGCATTTCGTCTAAGCACAAGCCTTTGTCTTCGAAGCCACTGATAAAGTAATTGATATAAGTTTTCACCTCCCTCTCTCTCTCTCTCTCTCTCTGAATAACTTTATTTTATCCCCCCCTCAGTTACTAACCCATCTGTCCCCTACTAACTTCCTAATCCTGCCACGGACATTAGTTCTAGGGCAGTAATTCCCTTTCCAATGTTCCCTTACCCACTCTAAACCACTGTTTGAACACTTGATCCTCAGTGTTTTGGAGGACAAGCAACCTAGAAGGGTCACTAGATCTGTTGTTGCTTGATTTCCTTTGTACTCCTTTGTACTCTCTCTCTCTCTCTCTCTCAAATCTATCTATCTATCTATCTATCTACCAGTAATCAATCAATCCCTCTCACCTTTCCAGCGCCATGAGTCCCAATGTTGTCCACTCAGCGATGGCGTTGGTGTACCGTAGAAAGGCCGACACCATACAGGGTACATCATTGCGGCTCCAAGGATCCTGTGGGGTATAAGAGACTGTGGTGGTTGTGGTGTTGGTTAACCCCTTGTGTACCTGAGACACCTTTTATATTTTACTGTGGCTACTATTAATCGATTATATTCAGTTTAGGAAGGACATCTAGTAATAATAAGGCTTCAAAGTATCTCGTCAATCATTTTAACTACCACATATCCTTCCTAAGCTGCATAATATCGAATAAAATATAACACGTCGCTGGTACTCAAAGGGTTAACTCCTTGAAGAGTAGGACGCACTTTGGCAGTCTATTCTGGCCATCATTAGACGATTTTATGCAGCTTAGGAAGGATCTGTGGGGATTAAACGGGTGAAGACTATTGCAATTAACCCTTGGACTTTCATATCCCCTTCCTAATCTAAACATAATCGTTCTTAAAAAAAATGTGAAAAAAACGCATCATAATGCTCAAGGGGTTAAGGTATGTTTTTTTTTTTTTTTTTTTTTTGGGGGGGGGGTCTAATTATTTATATATTCATATGTATTTTAGTTTAGTTTGCCCCTTTGAATTTAAAAGGTCTTATCTAATTTAATATAATTGTCTATTGCTATCTTAACCCTTTCTCTGTGGGGTGTTTTGGGGTGTTTTGGGCTATTTAGGGCATATTCAGGCAATCCTGAATGATAAATCAAGCATCTGCATTAAATGAACTGTATTCTGCCGAAAACTAGGCGAAAATAGCTTCAAAATGAGACCAGAACGGGCCTCGTACGTGGCCTGGCTCACCCGCAGCGGTGCCAGTGAAACGCGGAAAACCCGCTATTTGTTAGCACTCGCTCGCTTGGCTACACTGTTGTGAGATACAGAGAGAAACCCGCGTGAGACACAGTCTACCTCAGTGAGCCGCTCGCTGCTCTGAGTTTTTTTTTTTTGTGTTTTTTTTTTTTAAAGACAATGAACGGAGGAAGGAAAAACACAGATGAAACAAAAAGGTCCATGTGCCTAAAGGCATCCTCCATTCATAAAATGTTTGTAACAACTGGATTTAAACATTTGTAGATTGTAAGTTTGTGGAAAGCAATTCGAGGGAAGTGAATTCCAAAGAGTAGTAGCTCTGGGGATAAATTAATTCTGATAAGCAGAAGTTCTGCATTGTGGAGGAGAAAGTGTAAATTCATGGGCGCTCTCAGCTGCCCTAGTTCTACGGGGAAAGATGTGGAGAGGTGGCACAATTGAAGCAAGTTCCTCGGAACAATTGCTGTGAAAATATCTGTAGAATAATGCAAGGGATGCAACGTTTCTTCGTATGGATAATGTAGGAAGGTCCTGTGTGATTGCAGGGTTATTGATTAATCTAATAGCTTTATTTTGAATTTTGTCCAACTGCCTCAATGCAACCACTCCACTTCCACCCCACAGAGGTGAACAGTAATCCATCTGAGAACGCACATGACTTTTATATATTACGGCCAACTGCTCGTCAGTGAAGAATTCTCGAACTCTGTACAGGAGTCCCAGTTTTTTAGAGGCATTCTTAGCAATGCTTCTAACATAATGTGTCCAGCTCAAGTTAGTAGTTAATGTTACACCGAGAATGTCAATACTAGGGGAAGTGGGAATATTTACATCATTAAAAATATATGGGAGTCAGTGAGATTCTGTCGGTTAGAAAATTGAATGTACTTGGTTTTCTGTGCATTAAAGGAAACTAGATTCTCTTGTCCCCATTCATTAATTCTAGAAAGGTCCTGGTTCAGAGAAATTGCAGTGTTTATTTTTGAATTTATAAGATCGGGTTGGGTGAAAGAATTGGTAAATGTGAAGGAACTGTGGAGTGTTGAGTCATCTGCATAGGAATGTATTGGATTATGAGTGGTAGATATGAGATCATTGATATGAATGAGGAACAGAGTTGGGGCCAAAACTGATCCCTGGGGAACACCAGCATTTATTGAGTGAAATTGAGAATAAAGGCCATCTACCATTACACATATTTTTCTGTTATGAAGATAAGAAGAAATTAGTGGAACTAATGATGCAAGGCCGTAGTGTGACATCTTCGACAATAAGGATTGATGCCAGACTCTATCAAATGCCTTTGATATATCCAGTGCTATTTATTGTATGTGTTTCACCATGTTGGTCTGTAGCTTGGTTGATTTGATGCGTAAGAAGGCAAAGAATGTCTGCAGTTGATCGACATCGTCTAAAACCATATTGCCTATCACTGATTAATTTATTATTCTCCAGATGCTTAATTATGTGATTATTTAATATAATTTCAATGACTTTGCCAAGAGTGGAAGTTATAGCTATTGGTCTGTACTTTGATGGATCTGAAGAGGCACCTTTTTTAGGAACTGGATGGATGTTTGCTTCTTTCCAGGGTACTGGGAAGCATGAGGTATGAGTACACAGACGGAAAAAATTTGCCAATAGAGGAGCGAGCACCAAGGAGCAATTCTTAAGTACTATTGGAGGAATTTCATCTGGACCAGGAGCCTTATCTACTGAGAGATTCTGCAAAATAGTTTTGAAATGTCTGGTGTGGATCTTAAGTGAGGGAATTTCAGGTGAATTAAAATTAAGTACAGGGACATCTTGATTTATTTCATCTAAGGTTGAGTTGGTGGAGAAAATATCCGCAAGAAGGTTAGCTTTACCTCATGGGTCACTTACAAGATTGCCAGTCGGAGATTTTAATGGTGGAATGGATGAAGCAGTAGTGAAGTTGGATTTGAATGAGTTAAGAGTAGACCAAAATATTTTGTTATCATTTGGATTATTTAGAAGTTTATTTGCCTGCTTATGGAGAAAGTTTGATTTAGTTAGGTTTAATACAGTTTTGGCATGATTTCTGATGTTTCTAAAGTAATTAAAGGCTTCATGTGTTTTTGATCTTGTGTATGCATTGTAGGCTATTGCTTTTTGTTCAGTTACTCTAGCACAATTATGGTCAAACCATTTAGGTGAATTAGATCTTTTACTGTACTTTTGATGAGGAATAAAAGTTTCCATTCCAATTTTTACAAAATCTTGTATGTGGCTCAAGGTGGAGTGTGCATCATTAGAAAAGAAAGAGGTCCAGGGAATATCAATAAAGAAACCTTGAAGACCCTCCCAGTGCTCTGAGGGTCGGAGGTGGGCCCCTCACGCTTCCGCCCACTGACACTCTATTTTTACGGTTTTTACAGGCTTTTAAAGCCTGGAAATTGATGCAAATTGCCAGGACGTTCCAGAACGTCACACACAGCGAAAGGGTTAATAAATAAAGGTCAATGTTTGTCTGTTTGTCAGTTACCCGACCTTTGTACCTTTGTTACTAAACTCCTCCCACAGTTTTGGTGCCAGGTGGGAGTGTGGGGCACCGTTGGAAAGCCCAGGCTTTGGAGATGGTTTTAGGCGAGTTTAGTGAAAATCAGACACTTTTGTTTAATAAAATTTTCGGCAGAACTTATGTAGTTTACGGGAGCAAAAAAATGCGAAAAAAATGGCCGTTTGGGGCAGAAGGAGGCCTCCGATCGAAAAGGTTTATGGAACAAAAGTTGTTCGCAGCTCCCCAAAATGGGGGTACGGATGAGGTCAGATCCAAAATCGGAGGTCATTTAGCGGCCGAAATCGAGGTCGCCGTTTAATGAGGCACAGGGAGGTCGAGGCCGGTGATTATGGTAGTAGTAGTATTGTGATGATTGTGGTAGTAGTGATTGATGATGGTGATTATGGTAGTAGAATTTAAACCCGGGCAACGCCGGGTACCCATCCTTGTCCAGAATATAAGTGACATGACCGAGTGATGTTGTGTTTAGTACAGTAATTTGAGCAGTAGGGGCGCTGTTAAGGGGGATTAAGGGGGGTCACCGTCTTTTTTTATCTTTCTCTCTTTTTCTCTCTTTCCCTGGCTTGTATCCATTCGGCCCCATTCAGCCAACTGTTTTAAGACGTTTATCCCCATTCAGGTGTCGATTTCTTCCTGGCGAGCTATAGCGAGCCAGCATTGTATAGAGAAATCCGGTTTCGCCGGAGACATTTTTCTATCGAAAAATGTACAAACTTATCTTGCTGTCAAAACAAAAATATATATATGCTGGCTCGCTACCGCTCGCCAGGAAAATATTGACACCTAGATGGGGGTAAACGTCTTTAAACAGTTGGCTGAATGGGGCCGAATGGATACAAGCCAAAGAGAGAGGGAGAGAAAGATAAAAAAAAAGCGAGGTGGGCTCCCTTAACTGATAAGGGGGATCAGCTGCTATACACATTATCTAATCCTAATATTGGCTCAGATTCCTCACATGCTCCAGGTTGTCTAACTACCTACACGTATATTTTTGACCGGATGAGGGAGGGTAAAAAGAACAATATTTTTAGCCTGTAAAGAGTAAATAGATTATACAAACACAATAAATAACAAATACAAATAATAAAATCAGCACAATTGCTGATCTTAATCGGGTGGTTTATAATTATGTTATGCAGTAGTGACAATCCTTGATCCTTGTTTATTTATACAGTATATCTTTTTGTATTCACCTTAATTGGAACTTGGGTCATGATTGTTTTATGAACGTGAATAATTCATTTGTTTGCGACCAATGAGACACAAACAAAAGGATATATTGATATGGGTTTATAAATAATAAGGTATAGTACAGTATATACATCCTCAGACTGAGACGGCCAGCCTATCGATGGAGAGAGGTCCACCAGAGATAGGAGAGGCAGGTAGGCCATGTACAGAGCCTAATTCCACTGACGCGAGGACTAGGATTTTTCTTCTTCTTCTATGAATATAGTCTAATATATTATTGTATTAGACTAACCTAACCAACCTAACTTAAGCTAACCTATCCAAATATATTATATTTTTTTGCGGAGGGTGCTCCATACATGGCCTACCAGAGAGACACATTAGCGTACTTTGGAAACAAGCACTACCCCCTTACTACCTTAAGGGGACAGTGGCTGTTTGTTTGGTCTATTAATTCATTTATTCACATATTTTTTTAATTTCCTCCTTAGACCTTCATCAAGCTTAGAAAAACACCCCCTAGACCCCCCATCAAGATAGATTTGTAAATTTTTCGGTAGAAAAATGTCCCGGCCAAAGGTCGATTCCTCCTAATATTACAGGCTCGCTATCGCTCGCCAGGAAAAAAAATCGACACCTAAATGGCACGAAGGGTCCTAATATTGACAAAGAAATGGTGTGAAAGGTCATAAAATCCCCAAACTAATGGAACCAACGTCTTAAAACTTCAAAACTAGTGGGGCTAAACATGAAGGAGAAGGGGGTAAAAAAAAAACGGTCTGTCTCCCCTTAAATTGTAGATTATGGTGACAGTTGGATCCTCTTCCGTCGTACTGCACCGATTCCTGTGATTATCTAACTGTCTTGATAGCGTAATGCGTAAGTGTGCGGAATTTCGGTGCGAGTATCCTAGGTTCGAGTCCTTGGAGTGCCACATGTATTTGTTGTTGTTGTTGTTGTTGTTTTTCCCCAAGCTGCCTGGCCGAACAGCCCCAAGGCCCCGAGCAAGGCCAAGGCCACAACCGAGCGCCCCCACAGAACCCTCCCCGCCGACCACAATAAAGCCTGGGTGACCGAAGCCACTCCACGGCGGGGAGCTGAGGAGGGTGCGGAAACGCCCGGGAAACCAAAGCCCCACCCAGGGCCCTGTGCCCCTCAGCAATTATGAAGAGAAAGTTGAGGGGAAAGGAAAGATGTGACGCTTTGGCTTCCAATCTTGGTAGATTAGAAGGTCAATCCACGCAAGAGACGCCGTCACTTGAGATCTAGAAAATATATAAGTAAAAGGAACAGTCAGAGTAAGCTATGGGTATGGCAGAGATCGCTCAGTTCTCACTCTGATAGACCAGCCCATCACCACATGACTAGAACCCAATCCTCTCAGCATCAGCTAGGAAAGGCCCTACAAAGCCGCCTTTGGCTGGGGGATAGCTCCCCTATTTCAACCCTTTTCGGGATTGGGCACCCGCCCACATGTATTTGTTGATTTCATTAATTGAGTTTAGAAGTGAAGTTGGTTGGTGAACAAAATATAATTCCTGTGATCTGGCCCCTCGACTATCGGCAATGTTCGTGTGTGCTAAGGGGTCTCTTTTCGTATAGATGTGTTGAATTTATGGACATTAGACACAGTATTCAACCAGACTAAAGCCGGTATCACACGAGCGCTTTTTCCCTCAACACTAGTCTGGCACCTTATGAGGTCAACATTTACAAGATTTCGGTTACGTAAATTCATCTACCATCAGTCTAGTTTCCGATACCAATGCACAATATTCTAGAAATGCTGCGGGAAAAATGTTGATCGTCGAATGTTGACTATAAAAGCTCTCGTGTGATACCGGCTTAAGGGGAGATTTCCACTTGAGGGATTTTTTTCTGGATCCCTTTCTATCTAATGTTTAGTCCCATTGCTTTTTGTATTCTAAGACGTTCGCCCCATTAGTTTGGTGATTTTAAGAATTTTTGCCCCATTTCTGTCAATTTTAAGACCTTTCGTGCCATTTAGGTGTCGATTTTATCCTGGCGAGCGATAGCGAGCCTATAATTTAAGAGGAATCGGCCTTTGGCCGGGAAATTTTTCTACCGAAAAATGTACAAACTTATCTTGAAAGGGGGTCTAGGGGGTGTAATTTTAAGCTTGATGGAATTCTAGGGAACGAACTAAAAACCTCCCGGCTTAAACTACGTTCATGTTGACGGGGCGAGAAAAGCCATCTCCTATAGTCTATTTGTTGTCCAGTTGATGGCAAATTGTAATGTTACTATCTTGGGGACTTAGGTATTACGTCGGTTTTGTAGCGCTATGTGTTGGTAATTATAAACACTTGGCATTAATACGACGCAGAGACATAGTAGATTTACATTTTGCCATTAAGTATCGATAAATCACTTGTTAAGGGGGGGGGGGGGTCACCGTTTTGTTTATCTTTTTCTCCTTTTTTCTCTTTCCCTGGCTTGTATCCATTCGGCCCCATTCAGCCAACTGTTTGAAGATGTTTATCCCCATCCAGGAGTCGATTTCATCCTGGCGAGCGATAGCGAGCCAGCATTGTATGGCGAAATCCGGCTTCGCCGGAGAAATTTTTCTTTCAAAAAATTTACAAATTTAACTTACTGTCAAAACAAAAATATATATATGACTCGCTACCGCTCGCCAGGAAAATATAGACACCTTAATGGGGGTAAACGTCTTAAAACAGTAGGCTGAGTGGGGCCGAATGGATACAATCCAAAGAGAGAGGGAAAGAAAGAGCAAAAAAGCGAGGTGGGCTCCTTTAAGGGATTCAAATGACCATCAGTTGAAATAAAACCGACTATAGCCTACGGTTTCCTGACCCGTAAGTAGTACAGTCGGCTTAGTAAGTAATGTCTCGGCACCAAGTATATTTTGATCAGTAATTGGTATCGGTATCATCTTAACTTGATTTATTCATTTCAAGTGAGATATACAAACTACCGCATGTCTACCTCATATCAAGAGTGGGTTCTCGTAATTACCGATGTATTTCAATAGGCCTATAAACTTATTTGGTCGCCTGTACATATAGCGAAACTACTGCATGTCTACCTCATGTCAAGAGTGTGTTCTCATAATTACCGATGCATTTCACTTAAACTTATTTGGTCGCCTGTACATATAGCGAAACTACCGCATGTCTACCTCATATCAAGAGTGTGTTCTCATAATTACCTATGCATTTCCCTATAAAGATAAAGATAGAGTAATCAAGATAGGAACATGACTATCTTCCTCCTTATAAGAAGGAGGAAGTTTGGTCAGTGAGGGTACAGTTCACACCAGGGCTTTGACCTTAATAAGGGGAGATGGGCTGCTTTTTCTGGCCCCCCTTCTCCCTCGTATTTAGCCCCATTGATTTTTAGATTTTAAGACGTGCAGCCCATTAGTTTGGCGATTTTATGACTTTACGCCTCATTTCTTTGTCGATATTAATATAATAGCCTAGAACTAAATATTTATTACAAAGGATCTAGACACAACCAAATTATATTATATTTAAGGGAAATGAGGAAAGGGTATTGTTCAGCAGTCATGGCACATTGTGAGTCGTGTAATATTACGCCCAGTAATGAACATTTTACTATATTTGATAGCTGTCCCACAGACAGTGTTAGAATTTTAGAGTCACTTTATATTAAAAAGCTTCGTCCCCAATTGAATAATACCCTTTCCTCATTTCCCTTAAATATAATCTAATTTGGTTGTGTCTAGATCCTTTTTAATAAATATTTAGTTCTAGGCTATTATGTAAGTAGATTGCTAAGTTTCACGGAAACGTAGAAATCTCATTTTCTAGGCAGGAACTTTGACTGTGTACTGTACTTTGATTTGATTTAACTACTATATTTTTAATTTTGTCTCGCTTAAATGGTTACGTTGTGTCTCCTTCTACAAATTAAATAGTTTCATAGAGTATATAGTTTTATTACTTCCGATCATGATTAAAAAGTGACCCAGTTTAATATTTCTTATGGATCATCGAAGCTATATGGATCGTTAATTGAGTGACTGTACCTTGTCCCACAACGCTTATTTCCCACTAAGCTTAATATTGTCATAACATTTAGCATTATTTTATTTTATTGTATAGTTTTGTCTGATCTAGATATTTTGTTTTTAAGATTACGTAATAGCTTTCATTATTTGTATGTTAATCTAATTTTTAGCTTTATGCAATGTAATATATATTCAATATTTATATACGTAGGTTTAGTTTTCACAGAAAATACTGATGATAACATAATAAAATGTCGAAACGTCTATGAAGGACAAATTATGAAAATAAAGATAATCTTTATTACGACTCTGGTGATTCTCTTCCTACTCAAACTGCGATTCCCTAGGAACACCCCTGTGTCTGAGATTATATATATATATATATATATATATATATATATATATATATATATATATATATATATATATATATATATATATATCTGTTCTTCGACTTGCCAAACACTCTTTCATCAATAATAAATGCACTGAACTATCCAACTCTAGCTCTTCCCAAGCTTTCTGGCATCTAGCCAAAAACCTCTCCAACAATTTCTCTTCCTCGTCTTTCCCTCCCCTTTCCCACTCTGATGGCACAACCATCACTTCTTCCTCTGACAAAGCTAAACTCTTCGCTCAAACTTTTGCTAGAAACTCCACCTTGGATGATTCCGGTGCTATTCCTCCCTCTCCGCCCTCCTCTCTCTTACTTATGCCTAATATCCTAATCTCTTCTAAAGATGTACTTTCTACCCTCTCTGGGCTTAACACTAATAAGGCGTATGGTCCGGACGGTGTTCCTCCTGTTGTTCTCAAAAACTGTGCTTCCGTGCTGACTCCCTGCCTAGGCAAACTCTTTCGTCTCTGTCTATCCTCTAACGTCTTCCCTTCATGCTGGAAGTTTGCTCACATTCAACCTGTCCCAAAGAAGGGTGACCGCTCTCAACCCTCCAACTATCGTCCAATTGCTCTTATCTCTTGTCTTTCTAAAGTTTTTGAAACTATTCTTGCTTCCAAATTTCTTAAGCATTTCTCTTCTCATAATCTGCTCTCAGATCGCCAGTATGGCTTCCTTAAGGGTCACTCTACTGGTGATCTTCTTTAATATCTTACTAACTCTTGGTCATCCTCCTTTCGGGACTTCGGTGAGACTTTTTCTATTGCACTAGACATATCGAAAGCCTTCGATAGAGTCTGGCATAAATCTTTAATTTCTAAACTACCCTCCTTCGGTTTCTATCCCTCCATCTGTGCCTTTGTCTCTAATTTCCTTTCCGGCCGTTCCATAGCCGCGGTTGTGGACGGCCATTGTTCACTTCCTCACCCTATAAACTCCGGTGTTCCTCAGGGCTCTGTCCTATCTCCTATTCTCTTTCTAATTTTTATAAATGATCTCCTTCACTGTACCTTAATTCCCATCCATTCATACGCAGACGACTCAACCTTACACTACTCCATTAGTTTTTCAGAACGCCCCAGCCAGCAATCCCTCAACGACAAACGTAATGAAGCCATAGAACTCTTAAATTCTGATCTAAATACTATTTCCAATTGGGGCAGAGAAAACCTTGTTAACTTTAATGCTTCCAAAACCCAATTTCTCCATCTATCTACCCGTCAGGATCTCCCAGCGGACTATCCCTTATTCTTCAACAATACAAAAATCAACCCTTCATCTTCTCTCAATATTCTTGGTGTCTCTTTTTCTTCTGCTCTCATTGGAAGGACCATATTACCAGTCTTGCTAAGGCAGCCTCCCAGAAGCTGGGTGTGCTCAACCGCCTTAGGGGGTTCTTTTCCCCTGCACAGCTTCTTGCTCTGTACAGGGGCATAGTGCGCCCTTGTATTGAGTATTGTTCACATGTGTGGGGAGGTTCCTCTCACACCGCTCTCCTAGACAAAGTTGAAAGGAAGGCCTTTCGTATCATTAACTCCCGTCCACTCACCAACTCTCTGCAATCTCTCTCTCTCCGCCGCAATGTTGCATCTCTCTCGCTATTCTATCGCTACTATAATAATCAGTGTTCCTCAGAGCTATCCCAGTGCATACCACCTCCTTTACGTAGGGCACGTGATACCCGTCTTGCAACTCAATCCCACCCCTACTCTGTGCAACTCTCCAACCCAAGAGTGAAACGTTACTCTCAAACTTTCTTCTACTCAACAGCTGAGCTCTGGAACTCTCTCCCAGAATCAGTCTTTCCCTCTTCCTATGACTTAAATTGCTTCAAACTCCGTGTGTCCAGGCATTTTGGCTCGAACGTCCCTTGATTTTGGCCCTGTCACTCTTTCAACTATGGGGGAGGCACTCGCTATAGGCAGTTATGCCTTTTGCCTCCCTCAATCACATAGACAAAAAAAAAAATAAAAAAAAAATATATATATAGAGAGAGAGAGTACAAAGGAGTACAAAGGAAATCAAGCAACAACAGGTCTAGTGACCCTTCTAGGCTGCTTGTCCTCCAAAACACTGAGGATCAAGTGTCCAAACAGTTCAAAACAGTTCAAATATCCAAACAGAGAGAGAGAGAGAGCGCGGTCGCGAAACATTTCCCCATAGGGAGTTCCTGTGTATTTGCAAGAGCTGAAGAATCTATTTGTATTTATTTCACTCCAACACCAAACACCTCCCAAATAACTTAATGACAGCAAGCATGTGATCCACCGGGATTCAAACCTAGGTTACCATATACAGATGCAGATCAAATATATAGGAATGCAGATAAAATAATATAGGAATACCCTATTGGCAATACACAGTAATTCCCTATGGGGAAATGCTTTGCGACCGCTCTGTATATATATATCCTTGTAACTCCTCGTAAGATTCTCTGATTGTTATTTAGATGTTTTTACTTGTTTGATGGTGTCGTTTTCAAACACCCTGCAAATATATATATATATATATATATATATATATATATATATATATATATATATATATATATATATATATATATCTACAGTATATATAACCCAAGATTATGATAATGGCGGTAAGACTTATTTCGAGCGTGACATATATTGTGGGAGACTTCCAAACCATACGCTAAGAAGTACGTTTTTTTTATTATTATTATTATTATTATTATTTTTTTTTTTGGGGGGGGGGGAGGGGGGTTGTCCCATACCTGGATCCGCTGGTGTAGTCTGTAGTAAGTGGTGAACATAAAGGGCAGACTAACGGCACTGTAGAAGAGGTCCGCCAGAGCCAGGTTAATTATCAGCACTGTGTCAGCTGTTAGCACCTTGATGAATCTGGGGGGAGAAGGTGGTGGTTAAGCCCAGACAATATTATGCCTGCTACAATGTATTATAAATCGGGGGGGGGGGGGATTTTGTATAAAGCCCCAACACTATAATACCGGGGATTCGAACTCGCGACTATTCAACTTTTAACACTAATCACTGAACAAGACTTAACATAAGCCACCCGGTTTATGACAAATATCTTCTAAGCTTAGTGGTATCAAAAGTATATATAGGGTGATTCAGTAACCCTTTTCATATATTTAATGGCAAATTCGGGAAACAAAAATAAGACTAATTTACTCTATGACCCTTAGGGTGAGTCTTTGATATGATGGAGATATTACACCTTTAAAGTTATCGATAGATAGAAAAGAAAAAAATCTAAGGAGTGACAATGAAAATGTCGTTGCTAACTGGCAGGGTAGCGTAACCAAGACTTGGTATCAAAATGGCTGCATACGGTAGCTGGATGCAGTTGGTTTCCCAATTTACAAAGGTACATTACTATTTGTACTATCATCATCATCATTATTATACTGTACATACATTATTCATAGTAGTAGTAGCAGTAGCAGTAGCAATAGTAGCAGTTGTTGTTGTTGTATGGGGAGAAGCGGGCGGAGGAGGGATAAGTGGAGGAAGAGGGGTAAGTGGAGGAGGACGGATAGGTGGATTAGAAGGGATAAATAGAGGAGGAGGGATAAGTGGAGGAGGAGGGGTAAGTTGAGGAGGAGGGGTTTTCTTGCCGAACTCGAATTTCGAAACTACGGTCGTCAGTATGAATCATGAAACTACGGTCGTCAGTATGAATCATGAAACTACGGTCGTCAGTATGAATCATGAAACTACAGTCGTCAGTATGAATCATGAAACTACGGTCGTCAGTATGAATCATGAAACGATTTGTACATGGTGATAAAATGCTAATGTTCTTTTGAGCATTGAGACAACTGCTACCATATGCAACCATTTACATACCACGTGTAAGCAAAGAAACAATCTTTAGATTCATGTACAGATTGATTCAAGATTCATTAAGACGAGCGGAGTATCAAAGCTCAAAGTCGGCAGTCAGATCCCTCCTCCTCCACTTACCCCTCTTCCACCACTTACTCCTCCTCCTCTTCCTCTTACTTATCCTCCGCCGCCTGCTTCTCCCCTTGCTACTACTACTACTAATACAATGATTATTAATAATAATGATGATGATAATACAAATACAGTAGTAATGTACCTTTGTAAATTGGGAAACCAACTGCATCCAGCTACCGTATGCAGCCATTTTGATACCAAGTCTTGGTTACGCTACCCTGCCAGTTAGCAACGACATTTTCATTCTCACTCCTTAGATTTTTTTCTTTTCTATCTATCGATAACTTTAAAGGTGTAATATCTCCATCATATCAAAGACTCACCCTAAGGGTCATAAAGTAAATTAGTCTTATTTTTGTCTCCCGAATTTGCCATTAAATTTATGAAAAGGGTTACTGAATCACCCTATATATATATATATATATGAAGAAAACAAAGTATTGTAGATATTCGAGAAAGTATTGAATTCTTAGCCTACAAGAGGCCTTCCTTTATCTTAATTAAATCCCATAGAGTTACACTGTAAAATATCAGACATAAAAAGGGTATGAAATAGGTATGTAAGATCATTGGGTATGTTGATTGTGATTCACCTTTCTATCGTTATATTAGATAAGCTTATTATTACCAAGATACTTTTTTAAGGGTATATTACTACGGACACTTTAATTACCCTATTCATACCCAATTTGTTTTAGCGTGCACCAAAGTTATAATATCGAAAGACGCCACAGGACTAATATCTTAATCCTTACTCGACAAACAACGCTCATCATCCAGCCTAAAGCCGCTGTCACACGAGCGCTTTTTCCGTCAATTTTCTAGGAGCAAGTTATTTATCGTATTATTTCGATTTTTGTTTGCACTGGTATCGGCTATTAGACTGAAGTTAGATTATGTTAGGTGGCTGAATTCTGACAAACTATAATTTTTAAAGCTTTCAGACCATAATTGCCTGTAAAAATTGCTCCAAAAAAGGCTCGTATGACTCCGGCTTAAGATCAGGGACACGTCACTAAATTGACGAGAGCTAATCCCGGTTTCCTTATACACCTATTTCACCAGAAATTAATACAATACAATACCATTGTAGTGAAAGTGATAAAAGAGACCATTGAAACTGCTTGAATGTTCAAAGTAAAATACATACAGTAATCTATTCACAACCAAAATAAGGTGGACACAAATATTTCATTGCATTAGATAATAGTGTTTCATATGAGCGACTTCTCAGACCTTAAGCGGTACTATTTTGCACTGGTATCGGCTTCTAGACAAAGTAGATTATTAAAGATGAAAAATTATAAAAAACAAACAAAAGAAAACAAAAGTTAATTCAGAAGCTGCCAGAGGAGAGATACCGAGAACATAAAAAATGTCGAAAAAATAACAACTCTTGAATCCGCCTATAATTATTCCTTGAGGACCATGACTCATTTTGCCGGTATATCCTGGTTATCATTATAGTACTGCATACAGCATAGGAATAATCGATGGGCAATTGAGTGGTAAAGACTATCCTAATTGATCCTCTGCCTGTCATATACCCTTCCCAATCTGAATAAAATCGTCTAATAATAGCCAGAATATAGAACAGAAAGGGGTCTTGGTATCTCGAAAGGGCTAAAGACAACCAAATCAGTCACACAAACACACGGCGAACACTACAGATCGTCCACAAAGACACCTCCATATACCTTCTCAATCTTAATAAAATCATCTAATAATCCTTTGAAGATTATGACGCATTTTAAAAGTTTGTTCTGGATATCATTAGACAATTTTGACAGTTTACGAAGGATCTGTGGGAATTATAAAGGGTAAAGACTATCTCAATTACCTCTCTGACTTCCATATACCTTTCTTAATCTGAATATAATCTTCTAATAATAGCTAGAAAATAGAAAAGAAAGGCTTCCTTGTATCTCGAAAGGGCTAAGGAAAACCAAATCAGTCATACAAGGACACGAGCAGCTCAGATCGTCCACAAAGACACCGCCATATACCCTTCCAAATCTGAATAAAATCGTCTAATAATAGAACAAAAAAAACGTCCTTCTAGCTTGAAAGGGCTAAGGAAAACCAAAACCAAAACCAAAAAAAAAAAAAAATGAAAAGGCCAGTCGTCAACAACGAAGCCGACGTAAGCTATCTGTTTCCGTAAGCCTTAAATTAGTAGTCGGCGTGTTTTAGAGGCGTGGGAATCAACAGACGTTGCGGCTCGATTGATAGAGACATTCCTGGAACATGGGGGAGGGAGGACTTGGAGATAAAGGCGTGTATGAGTGAGTGTGCGAGTGACTGAGGATTGGATGTGTGTGTAAGTGCAAGTGAGTGAGAATTGGATGAGTGTGTGAGTGAGTGTGTAAGTGCGAGTGAGTGAGGATTGGATGAGTGTGTGAGTGCGAGTGAGTGAGGATTGGATGAGTGTGTAAGTGCAAGTGAGTGAGGATTGGATGAGTGTGTGAGTGAGTGTGTAAGTGCGAGTGAGTGAGGATTGGATGAGTGTGTGAGTGAGTGTGTAAGTGCAAATGAGTGAGGATTGGATGAGTGTGTGAGTGAGTGTGTAAGTGCGAGTGAATGAGGATTGGATGAGTGTGTGAGTGAGTGTGTAAGTGCGAGTGAGTGAGGATTGGATGAGTGTGTGAGTGAGTGTGTAAGTGCGAGTGAGTGAGGATTGGATGAGTGTGAGTGAGTGTGTAAGTGCGAGTGAGTGAGGATTGGATGAGTGTGTGTGTAAGTGCGAGTGAGTGAGGATTGGATGAGTGTGTGTGTGAGTGTGTAAGTGCAAGTGAGTGAGGATTGGATGTGTGAGTGAGTGAGTGTGTAAGTGCGAGTGAGTGAGGATTGGATGAGTGTGTGAGTGAGTGTGTAAGTGCAAGTGAGTGAGGATTGGATGAGTGTGTGAGTGAGTGTGTAAGTGCGAGTGAGTGAGGATTGGATGAATGTGTGTGAGTGTGTAAGTGCGAGTGAGTGAGGATTGGATGTGTGTAAGTGCGAGTGAGTGAGGATTGGATGTGCGTAAGTGCGAGTGAGTGAGGATTGAATGTGTGAGTGAGTGTGTAAGTGCGAGTGAGTGAGGATTGGATGAGTGTGTGAATGAGTGAGGATTGGATGTGTGTAAGTGCAAGTGAGTGAGGATTGGATGTGTAAGTGCGAGTGAGTGAGGATTGGATGTGTGTAAGTGCGAGTGAGTGAGTATTGGATGAGTGTGTGAGTGAGTGTGTAAGTGCGAGTGAGTGAGGATTGGATGTGTGTAAGTGCGAGTGAGTGAGGATTGGATGTGTGTAAGTGCGAGTGAGTGATGATTGGATGTGTGTAAGTGCGAGTGAGTGAGGATTGGATGTGTGTAAGTGCAAGTGAGTGAGGATTGGATGTGTGTAAGTGCGAGTGAGAGGATTGGATGTGTGTAAGTGCGAGTGAGTGAGGATTGGATGTGTGTGAGTGTGTAAGTGCGAGTGAGTGAGGATTGGATGTGTGTGAGTGTGTAAGTGCGAGTGAGTGAGGATTGGATGAGTGTGTGAGTGAGTGTGTAAGTGCGAGTGAGTGAGGATTGCATGTGTGTAAGTGCGAGTGAGTGAGGATTGGATGTGTGTAAGTGCAAGTGAGTGAGGATTGGATGTGTGAGTGTGTAAGTGCAAGTGAGTGAGGATTGGATGTGTGTGTGAGTGAGTGTGTAAGTGCGAGTGAGTGGGATTGGATGTGAGTTAGTGAGTGCGTGTGAGTGAGGATCGGGTGAGTGTGTGAGTGGGTTGGTGAGTTAGGAGAGTGGTGGCTGGAAGGGTGAATGAGTGAGTAGATGGGTGAACAGGTGACTTGGTAGGTGAGTGAATGACTATGCAGGATAGTTAGTTTTGAAATTTTAAAACGTTCGGTCCATTAGTTTGGCGATTTTAACATCTTTAGCTCCATTTCGTTGTCAATTTTAAGACCTATCGCGCCATTTAGGTGTCAATTTTTTCCTGGCGACCGATAGCGAGCCTGTATTTATGAGAGGAACCGGCCTTGGGCCGGGAAATTTTTCTACCGAAATATGTACACGTTTACCTTGAGGGGGAGTCTGGGGTGTGTTTTTCTAAGTTTTCTAGGACTGCCACATGTGTTTGTAAATTTCATTAATCGATTTTAGGAGTATAGTTGGTTGTTGGAAGGAACATAATATTTGAGGGAGGTCTAGCGAGGAAAAAAAAAAAAAAAAAAAAAAAAAAAAAAAAAAAATAATAATAATAATAATAATTAATAGACCACAAAAACAGCCACTAGCCCCTTAACTTTATTGGCGGAAGTTATTTTAAGCAACCACGATGCCGACAACTACTAATTAAAATACCCGGTCATGGTTGTTTACTTTCTAGAGGGTAATTATTAACCTAATCTAATCTAACATCCCGTGTGACATAATCCCTTCATGGTGCACAGTACCCGTAGTAGTACCTTGTGCATATTCAAATTATACACTATGATATCCATCTTGAGTATCTGAATAAGTCCAAGAAATAAAAACAACCTTAAGGGGAGGTTTTTAGTTGATTCCCTAGACTTCCATCAAGCTTAAAATTACTCCCCCTTGACCCCCTTTCAAGATAAATTTGTACATTTTTCGGTAGAAAAATTTCCCGGCCGAAGGCCGATTCCCTTTAAATTACAGGCTCGCTATCGCTCGCCAGGAAAAAATCGAAACCTAAATGCCACGAATGGTCTTAAAATTGACAGAAATGGGACGAGGGTTCTTAAAATCGCCAAACTAATGGGGTAAGCGTCTTTAAATCTCACAAGCAATGGGGCTAAACATGAGGGAGAAAGAGGTTCAGAAAAAAATCCTCCAGGTGGAAATCTCCCCTTAAAGACCTATGACGATTAGCTTTTTTCTTGCCTAACTATTGATTTACCCTTTCAGTGCCGGTGCTGTCTTTTTAACTATATTCTGGCTACTGTTTTACGATTTTATTCAGTTTGAAAAGAGCCTCCAGCAATGCACAGGCTTCGAACTATCTCTTATACCCGGTACCTCTTTTTACTAAGACAGATCTCTCTTAAACTGCACAAAATCGTCTAAATACAGCTAGATTAAAATAAAAAAGACGTCGCCGGTACAGAAGGGGATAAGCAACGGTTCTTCCCGAAGATTTGACTAGCGCTCGCAACACTTTACCAGAACTTATTACACCCAGATGGGACGTCACAAATGTCTTCTAACTGCAGGCTATATACTGCTAGGTGAACACAGGTATCGGGTGTTAGGAAACTTCCCCATCCGCTTCGTCCTGCCCGAAAATCTTGGTTGTGAACCAAGCGCGCTACCAATGCACCAATGCATTATTCACATAAATCATATCGTCTGAAGCTATGTTACGATCCTACCTAAATCCTTTTCCTCAAATCTCCGCGCATCATGCTAAACGAGAACAGCCCTCAGTGGGTCCCACAGTAAACCGAATTGAACTTCAGAAACTTTATGATGGAAGAATTTATATGAATAAATCATCATGAACGAAACCCTCCACATCAAAATAATCATAATCTTTATCATTATCAATATCGAAATGTTTACTATTATAATACTCTAAAAGAGCTAATCAAATATAATCCACTAAGCACCATTAGAAATTAAATAAATAAATATAAAACAATAGTAACCAAGTTTAAACAAATTATCAACTAACTGACCAAACTCAATATTAGGCACATTGAAATTCATAACCGTAAACAAATACAACCAACAAAAACAAAAATCATCCAATGACTTGTATATTAGTAGTCTAAACAAAAATAAAAATATCACTAACATATAAGTTCTATGAAAAGGAAAGAACATATATTACATAAATCACTAACATACAAGTAGAATAAAACTAAAACTAAATTAATTCTACTAACCTTATTCTAAATCACTAACATGCGAGTACAAAAAGAATGAATAAAACTAAATCTATTCCACTGACCTTATTCTAAATCACAAACAAGAACAAAAAACAAAATAAAACTAAATTCGTTCTACTGACCTAATTCTCCTGGGCAGCCGAAACTGATGGGCCAAGGTGCAGAGGGTGAGCATGTTACCCAGGGAGCCCACCACCATCACCACCATCGTCACCACCATACCCAACACTAGAGACCAATCCTCGGGCATCCCCTCACCATCACCGCTATGGCAGGAGTTCCCGGTGCAAGGGGTGGTGGTGTTAGTAGGGTAGGGGGAGAACGTGGTCGAAAAGGGTAGGGTGGTGTTGGTAGGGTAGAGGGAGGACAGGGTGGTGTTGGTAGGATAGGGGGAGAACGTGGTCGAGAAGGGTAGGGTGGAGTTGGTAGGGTAGGGGAAGAACGTGGTCGAGAAGGGTAAGGTGGTGTTGGTAGGGTAGGGGGAAGGCAGGGTAGTGTTGGTAGGATAGGGGGTGAACGTGACAGAGGAGGGCAAGGTAGTGTTGGTAGGGTCAGAAGGGTTGTAGTAGTTTCTGCTGGAACTACCCAAAGAAGACGGGCCATCCTTCCCTCTTCCTACGGGACTAGCTAACACATAGATGGTAGTGTCGTTAAGCCACTCCGCCACATAGGCCAACCCCAACGGAGTTGACATGTTGTAAAATAATAATGACAGTGGTACTTTTCTAGAGGCTAATAGTTACAGGAATTGTTGTTGTTTTCTCCAACTCGTTTTCCTTCTACTTTCCGAGCTTTAAATGTGAGGTCAGGGGGAAGGTACACTAGGTAACAGAGGTCATGGGCACTTGAGGCTCCTTTCCCTTTTTCATTTTATATTAGTTCACTGAAACCAATGCCCACGTCACAGGTCAACGTCTTGGATTTGGGCTATAGTAGGATTTGGACCCTCATTTAAGAGTTTTGTATATATACTGTATATATATATATGTGTTTTAGCCTCTGGAGATAGTATGTTAGGTCTCTAGATTAACAATCAGTTCAGTTTGCGAGTTGTGGTAAATCAGAAAATTCAAAGACACATACGTTCCGCAAACCTTTGAAATAATGCGGATTGTATAATTATTCAAGTCACTGTCCAATATATGATAGTTTAAAGACACTTAATGTTCTTTCTCTTGCAGTTGCAATAATAAAGTTTCTGTTATTTAGCTCTTCACATTACAGTTCATAATTTACCAGACGATTTCAAAACACATAAGTAAACGTCCATTACTTTTTGTATAATATAATTGTTAATGGATTTGTTCATCGGGTTTCTCACAAGGTGTTTCAATGCATGTGCTTCTGGTTATCAGGCAATATTCACTAGTATATAGTTAAGTTTTCAAAACGTTGGAAATATCTGTTAATGTAATATAAGCAGTTCTTGTACTGTACCCGTACACTAATTTATACAGTTCTCATATAAATTGATGGTTTTCAAAATCCAAATTTTTCTGTAAGGTAACACGTCTATTAACAATAATGCACAGTCATAGTCATTAATAATTAAGTTTATAAAACTCTCACTCCAATTTATGAGAAGCGAACCACACACGCGCACACCCACATACAAAGACACACATATATACGCACACACCCAGAATATTTATAACATAACAGTGTCACACCAGTAAAATCCTTACATAGTACCAGCTTAAATTATTATAGTAGTAATACATATTAATTAGCACAGACCAATTCATTGACAATTTCTGGTAACTCAGCTGCAAGATCCTAATAAACATGGAAATATTTATAATTTTGCATCAACAGGAATGTCGATGAGGAAATTGAGGAGAGCGACCGATACTACAGTCCGTTCTTTATAAACTGGCGATAAACTGAGTAATACCCATCGTAATTACTCAGCTATTACAAAATTGTAATAGTAAAATATGGTGTTAATTGTGAAACATTGGCAATTATATGAACCAGACATGACAGATTCCTATTTGCCCAACAGTTATAGAAAATTCACCTGCTAATGAAGTAAAGTCTTCACCAGGTAAGACACTAAATAAATAGACTACTGGTATATCGGCCAATCAGCGGAAATATTTGTGGTGTGAAGGGCTGTCTATTGCTGTCATAACACTCTTAATCTCATTGATAGCTTGTCCGTTGATCAAGGGTGACCCAGAATTGCTCAAGTACTTTAATGCAACACTTGAAGTAGAGTAACAGCAGAAATGCCTTTCTCGAATGAAAACAAAAATAAATAAATAAATAACTAAATCAAAAATAATAATCCGACTAAGTGGTGGTCTGCATTTTCCTGTTATATAAATCGCTAGACTTTTATCAGTGGGATTTTCTCAGAGTAAGAGTTTACAAGATTAATCGTAAAGACTTCCATGAGCTTAAACGATAGTTGAGAAATTAGGTCACTTTAAATCGACACATAGACACCCATACTCAATACATTCTGGTAATGAAATGAGATCTACTTTCAGTGCAAAGCTAAACATTTGGGATAATGTCAACCATCAATTACTAGCTTAAAATTAAGTCGCAGCTTTAAAATGCCCATGTTGCATATTTTGTAACAGTTGATAATATTGAATTACTCTAATAAATACATACAGTATATAACGTGAATATACTAATTCTAAGCAATCTGTGCATGGCGTTCTCAATATACTTTCAGAAAAAAAAATCTTTCAAAACCACTTTGCCAATTGACAACATTAATTCGAAAACAGTTCTGGAAATAATTACTCACGTATCAAAGTGATTATCGCGTATTGCCCTGGATAATAACAAAACTAATAACCCCACACTAAATCCCCAGAGGTCGGCAGGGGTAGGTACTGTTTAGGCGTGCACAAGAAAGGAGAAGTAGTGTGAGACTGTGTTTATGCGGCGGCTGTCACTGGTCTACCCCCCCCCCCCCCCACCCCCCACACACACACACACACACACACGATTAGCACCTCTTATCACCGGCAGACCCTGGTGGTGTACGGCTGGTGAAGGCGGTGTAATCTCGGTGGTGTGTTTTGGTGGGGGTGGTTCAGGTGGTGTAGAGTGTGTAGTGGGAGTGGGGATGCTCAAGGTGGAGTAACCTAGGTGTTGTATTCTAGCGGAGGTGGTGCAGTAGTAGGGGTGGTGGTGGTGGTGTAATCTCGGTGGTGTGTTTTGGTGGGGATGGTTCAGGTGGTGTAGTGTGTGTAGTGGGGGTGGGGAGGCTGAAGGTAGAGTAATTATGCTGTTGTATTGTAGTGGAGGTGGTGTGGGGGTGGAGGGATGGTGGTGGTGGTGTTATCTCGTTGTGTTGTAGTGGCGGTGGTGTGGTGGTAGGGGTGGTGTAATATTGGTGTTTTATTGTAATGGAGTTGGTGTAGTGGTGTAATATTGGTGTTGTATTGTAATGGAGGTGGTGTGGTGGTGTAATATTGGTGTTGTATTGTAATGGAGGTGGTGTGGTGGTGTAATATTGGTGTTGTATTGTAATGAAGGTGGTG
This sequence comes from Paralithodes platypus, assembly GCA_032716605.1. Lineage (NCBI taxonomy): Eukaryota > Metazoa > Arthropoda > Malacostraca > Decapoda > Lithodidae > Paralithodes > Paralithodes platypus. The sequence goes on from CM064486.1 coordinate 27,803,174, forward strand.
TGGTGGAAGGGGTGGTGGTGGTGTAATCTTGGTGTTGTACTGTATTGTAGTGGAGGTGGTATGGTGGTAGGGGTGGGGGTGGTGTTGGTGTAATCTTGGTATATTGTAGTGGAGGTGGTGTGGTGGTAGAGTGGTAGTGGTTGTGTAATATTGGTGTTTTATTGTAATGGAGGTGTGGTGGTAGGCGTGGTGTGGGGGTAAGGAGATGGTTGTGGTGGTGGTATAATCTTGATATTGTATTGTAGTGGTGAGGGTGTAGAGGGTAGGGGTGGTGTGGAGATGGGGGTGGTGAAAGTGGTGTAATCTTGGTGTTGTGGTAGCGTAGTGGAGGTGGTAGTGGTGATGGTAGAGCATGCTAAATAACACTATTTTTGGTGGTTTAAAATAATATTCATAATATGTACACTGTAGTTTGTCTCACACAAATAAACCAAGTACCGGTATAACTCTTCTTCCACACATACACTTCTAGACATAGATGAGGGTCTCATCTGTACAATCTCAAAGTTTGCTGACGATAGTAAAATTGCAAATAGCGTACTCTCAAAAGAACAAGTTGACAATATGCAACACAATCTAGATAAGTTGTCACGTTGGGCCCAAATTTGGCAACTGAGTTTCAATGCGGATAAATGTAAAGTACTACATATCGGATACCGAAATGAGAAAGAAAACTATTCGATTAATGGCACTCAGCTTAAGACTGTAGACAGAGAAACCGACCTGGGAGTAACAATATCGAGTAACCTAAAACCGAGTCAACAATGTTCAGAAGTTGTTAAGAAGGCAAACAAAATAATTGGCTTTATAGGCAGGTTATGAGCATAAATCCAAAGACGTTATCCTAACCCTTTACAATTCCTTAGTCGCCCTCTTCTGGAATACTGCGTTCAGTCCTGGTGCCCTTATTACCAAAAAGATATAGACAAGCTAGAACGAGTTCAACGTAGAGTTACCAAAATGATACATAGCCTTTCCTTTAACCCACCAAAGATTAAGAGGCGACTTAATTCAAGTGTTCAAAACCATCAAAGGCATCGACAACATGAACTGTAGTAAGTACTTCACTATTGACCAGTCTAATTTCAAGCGGGGAAACGGTTGCAAAATTATTGGTAAATCTTTTAACTCACACGAATCTAAGAATTCCTTCTTCAATCGAGTTATCAACTTGTGGAATGGGCTTCCCCGAGACGTTATAGACTGCAGCACCGTTGATTCTTTTAAACTTCGCCTAGACAAATATCTTGCATCAAACCCGCGACTGACTGCGTTTGTAAATTAATAACTTTATTTTATTCCCCCCTCAAATTCATCAAAGGATTTTTGCGTTTATATATTGCTAAGACGTTACTCTCTTTTTCCAAGATATACGAAAGATCCTTATAACTGTGTTATGTTACTAACCCCTCTGTCCCCTACTAACTTCCTAGTCCTGCCACGGACATTAGTTCCAGGGCAGTGATTTCCTTTCCAATTTTCCCTTACCCACTCTAAACCACTGTTTGGACACTTGATCCGCAGTGTTTTGGAGGACAAGCAGCCTAGAGGGGTCACTAGATATGTTGTTGCTTGATTTCCTTTGTGCTCCTTTGAAATTCTTACTACTATGATAAGAGTAATAATCGCTAACAAGGAACAACAATAAGGCCTCCTCACTATCAACACAGACATTATGACGCTGGAGAAGTTAAGGGAAAATCTTTAGTTGACTCTTGGTTACTTCTTTTTTATCTATGTGGTGGAAGAATATTATATTTTTCAATTCCATCGCATTAGAAATTATTCATAGATACAAAAAATAAATATATATATATATATATAATTACGTTAATGTATAAGGGATATAGATAGATGCATTATATATATAGATAGCCAGAGAGTTGCTAGGTCCAAGCGATAAATAAAATGCGAACATAAATGAGACGGACTCAAATTACTGAAAAGACAAAGTATAAATATTTATTGACTTTCCTTTTAATTTTATTATTTGTTTGCTGGAAGGATATTATTGTCAATTCCATCTCATTAAAAATGATTCATAGATTAAAAAAAGATCAAAAAGACATAGTTATATATATGTATAAGGGAGATAGATGCATTAGATAGACAGACAGACATTTGATGCATAAATAACATATGAGACCTGACTGTATACATTATTCATATTGGTATATATATATATATATATATATATATATTGAGTTTTATGATTTATCATTGTATTATATATATTTATATATTGTTCATATGTTATTATTTTGCTATTTCTCATTTTCTATGATTCTTGTATAATTTCTTAAGTTATATTTTAGTTAGGTATGATGTTTGACATTTTAATATTTAGTTTATGTAATTGCAAGTTGCCGCGAGTGTTCATGAGTCAAGTACGAATAGTTACGAGTATTTTCGAGTCACTGAGAGTCACAGAATTGTCGGACTCGCGGTCGAAATTTCGTGCCTGGGTGAACTTTTGCCGGACCAGCCCAAGTCACTACGAGTGTCTGCGAGTCACCCACGAATCGCGAGTCACTACGAGTCACTGATTTTTACCGGGAGTCGTTAAGCGAGTTCCAAAAAGTGCGGATTCGTGGTAACTCGGCTCTCACTCGTGAATGTGGTGTGAACTAGGCTTGATACAATAACGGTCAATTACATACCCCCACCCGCACACTCTCCCCTTTTCTCTCCCCCCCCCCCCCCCTTCCACACACACACACACATCTCACTGATACGATAACAGTAATCATCACTATCAAGGAACAACAGCAAGGTCTCCTCACTATCAACACAATCATTAGGGCATCACCTCACAATCACCGGAAGAAGGCACGATCACTCAGAAAAGTTTGTGGGCCTCTACAGTATATATTGAGAATATATCACAAATACACATGAGCCTCTAAATGTTTCTAATCTCTCAGTGGGGATCGAACCGTCGACCATCAGGACGATAGCCGACGCTTTAATCAACCACACCACTGCCGTGGTGTAGTTGATTAAAGAGTCAGCTATCGTCCTGATGGTCGACGGTTCGATCCCCATAGAGAGATTAGAAACATACAGTATATATATATATATATATATATATATATATATATATATATATATATATATATAAGCTGATATATGCATGGAATGTCGCATACATTAACCCTTTCAAAATAGGATGGCGAATTTATTTTCTGTTATTTGACTATTAATTGACGATTTTATTCAGATTAGGAAGAGTAGGCCTATATGGAAGTCAGAGGGTTAATTGAGATATTATTTACCCTTTTAAATCCCACAGATCCTTCCTAAACTGTGCAAAATCGTCTCGTGATAGCCAGAATATGCTGTCAAAACGCGGCATAATCTTCAAGGAGCTAAACAATAACCACATACGTAATTTAGTACGAACCAAATTTCCTGCATAGATGAATACTGAACGTTGTATTAGGCCTAAAGAGAAACAGAAGAGGTCCGGGAACTTTGGTGCGTGACTGTGCAGACCGGATCAGTAGTTCGCCGAAAATGTGGATGGTTTGTGCGAAATATAGAGAGACCGACATTAACCCCTTCAGTACCGGCGATGTCTCTCTCATTTTATCCTAGCTATATTTAGACGATTTTGTGTAGTTTATGAAAGTGGTAGTAAAATGGATTAAGTGAGATAGTTCGAAGCCTGTTAATTGGTGGAGGTCCTGAGTCTGTATGCTGACTAAAATCGGCTAATGGTAGCCAGAATATAGACAAAAGAACGGCACCGGTACAAAAGGGGTTAAGGGGAGTCTTTTTTCTGGATCCCCTTCTCCCTCATGTTTAGCCCCATTAGTTTTGAGATGTTAATTAAGACAGTCGCATCATTAGTAGTTTATATAATTTTTATGAATATTTATGAATAAGAGTTAAGTGACAGGGCCAAAATCAAGGCCCGTTCGAGCCAAAATGCTTGGACACACGGAGTTTGAAGCAATTTAAGTCATAGAATGAGGGAAAGATGGGCTCAGGGAGAGAGTTTCGTAGCTCAGCTGTGGAATAGAAGAAAGACTAGGAATATCGGTTCACCCTTAAGTTGGAGTTTCACAGAGTAAGGGTATGATTGTGTTGCAAGACGGGTGCTACATGTTCTACGTAGAGGGGGTGGTATACACTGAGAGAGATCTGAGGAACATTGATTATTGTAATAGCGATAGAATAGTGACAGAGATGCAACATTGCGGCGAAGAGAGAGAGAGAGACTGCAGTGGAAGTGATGCAAAAGGCTTTCTATTCTAATTTGTCTAAAAGTGCTGTGTGAGAGGAGCCTCCCCACAATACTCAATACATGGATGCATTGTGCCCTTGTACAGAGCAAGAAGCTATGCAGGGGTAAAGAACCCCTGGAGGCAGTTGGGTAAACCTAGCTTCTGGGAAGCTGTTTTAGCAAGAGTGGTAATGTGATCTATCAAAGAGAGATCAGGAGAAAAGGTGACACTGAGAATATTAAAAGATGAAAGGTTAATTTGTATGCTGTTGAAGAGTAGGGGATAGTCTTGTGGAAGGTTGTGATGAGTAGGGGATAGTCTTGTGGAAGGTTGTGATGAGTAGACAAATGGAGAAATTGATTTTTGGAGGCATTGAAAGTAACAAGTTTTTCTCTGCTCCAATCAGAAATAGTAGAAAGATCAGAAGACAGTTGCGCTATGGCCTCCTCAGTTTTTGAAGTAATTGCTGGGAGGGATGTTGTGGAAAAGCTAATTGAATAGTGATAGTGTAGTGTAGAGTCATCAGCATATGATTGAATGGGGCTGGAGGTGCAGTTAAGAAGATCGTTAACGAATATTATATAGAGAATTGGAGAGAAGACAGAACCCTGAGGAACACCGGAGCTATTAGGTTGAGGAGGTGAACGGTGGCCGGCCACAACCGCAGTTATGGAACGGCGAGAAAGGAAATTAGAGAAAAAGGCACAGATGAAGGGATAGAAACTGAGAGATTTGTGCCATCAAGCTATCGAAAGCTGTTTTGTTTTTAGTGCAAGATAATAAGTCGCACCGAAGTCCCAAAAGGAGGATGTCCAAAAGTTAGTAAGATAAGAAAGAAGATCACTAGTTTGGCGATATTAAGACCTTTCGTCCCATTTATTTGTAAATATTTAGACGATTAAGTCCATTCAGGTGTCGATTTCTTCCTGGAGAGCAAGGGCGAGCCTGTAATTTAGGAGGAACCGGCCTTTGGCAGGTACATTTTTCTACCGAAAAGTGTGCACATTTATTTCAAAGGGGGGTCTTGGGGGTATTTATATAAGCTTGATGGTGGTCTAGGGAGTAAACTAAAATATATATATATAATAATAATAATAATAATAATAATAATAATAATAATAATAATAATAATAATACAAAATATATATAACTAGACATTTCAACAACGTGACACAAACCATTGTTCGTAAGTTATCATAACATTGAAATTGCCTAGTAAAACTTATATCAACATAAGAATACACCTTATGACAAGATTTTTGACAAACTAATGATTCAGCCTGTATAATCGCCTGAAGTGATAAATGATAAGCATATCAATTAACGATTCTGACTCGCTGACGTAATGTTATGAAACGTTTCCCTAGTCTCCCCGCTCCGAGTAGGTGTTTCCTCTCAACCAAAAGTCACTGGCTCAAGTTAATAACATACGAATGAAGAATAACATAGGCGCATGTACTGTCGGCCAAATAAGTGATGTCGCAGCAATAAGTATATTTCGATCAATAATTGGTATCAGCACAATCTAAGCTTTAATTCATCGTTTCGAGTGAGATATACAACCATGTTTCTATCTTTACACACCCTATTCAACATCTGACAGACATTAATACAGCACACAGTGAGCAAAACGTAATGACAGCGGAGACACGACATATTTGGTTAACCGTACTGTACAATCGCACACATAAATTCCTTCCCTCTCAGTGATATAATGCACCATAGTACACTGTAAAAAGACAGACAGGTAAAATTCTATATGATAATTGGGTATATTGATGGTGATATACCTTTATATCTAATATATTGAGCGGGTAAAATACAAAACAATTCCTAAACCCAAAACCATTCTCCGATACTACCAGACAGGTACTTAACTACACCCATACTTCGATACATATCTAGGCTATGGTGCAAAATTCTTAGACTCACATTCATTACTCTGATACACATTCATTGACTCCGATACACATTCATGGACTCCGATACACATTCATGACCTCCGATACACATTCATGGACTCCGATACACATTCATGGACTCTGATACACATTCATGGACTCCGCTACACATTCATGACCTCCGATACACATTCATGGACTCTGATACACATTCATGGACTCCGATACACATTCATGGACTCCGATACACATTCATGGACTCCGATACACATTCATGGACTCTGATACACATTCATGGACTCCGATACACATTCATGACCTCCGATACACATTCATGGACTCTGATACACATTCATGGACTCTGATACACATTCATGGACTCCGATACACATTCATGACCTCCGATACACATTCATGGACTCTGATACACATTCACGGACTCCGATACACATTCACGGACTCCGATACACATTCACGGACTCCGATACACATTCATGGACTCAAATAAACATTCATGGACTCAAATAAACTCATGGACTCCGATACACATTCATGGACTCCGATACACATTCATGATCTCCGATACACATTCATGACCTCCGATACACATTCATGGACTCCGATACACATTCATGACCTCCGATACACATTTATGGACTCCGATACACATTCATAGACTCCGATACACATTCATGGAATCCGATACACATTCATGGACTCCGATACATATTCATGGACTCCGATACACATTCATGGACTCCGATACATATTCATGGACTCCGATACACATTCATGACCTCTGATACACATTCATGGACTCCGATACACATTCATGACCTCCGATACACATTCATGGACTCCGATACACATTCATGGACTCCGATACACATTCATGGACTCCGATACACATTCATGGACTCCGATAAACATTAATTGACTCCGATACACAGTCATGGACATCTGATACACATTCATGGACTCTGATACACATTTGTGGACTCCGATACACATTCATGGACTCTGATACACATTTATGGACTCTGATACACATTCGTGGACTCCGATACACTTTAATGGACTTCGATGCACATTCGTGGACTCCGATACACATTCGTGGACTCCAATACATACCCTATCATACAAATTTATGGATTTTGATTAAAATAACAACTCGCAGTCACTTCTAAATAATGTTTTGGGATAAAGTAATACAATACAGAATGGCCTCAGTAGGTATTACCTAATCAAGAAAATAAATACACAGATACATTTTATATTAAGTCCAAGTAGAGATGTTCTAGTGTGACATCGAAATAAGAGTGTTATACTCCATTGATTATTACTAGCTTAGAAAATGTGACCCCCGCCTCTTGTAACTCACGGAGGGAGGGAGGGAGGGAGGGAACAAACAGACTGTAACCCCCGCCTCTTGTAACTCAGGGAGGGAGGGAGGGAGGGAACAAACAGACTGTAACTCCAGCCTCTTGTAACTCAGGGAGGGAGGGAGGGAGGGAGGGAACAAACAGACTGTAACCCCCGCCTCTTGTAACTCAGGGAGGGAGGGAGGGAACAAACAGACTGTAACCCCCGCCTCTTGTAACTCAGGGAGGGAGGGAGCAAACAGACTGTAACCCCAGCCTCTTGTAACTCAGGGAGGGAGGGAGGGAGGGAACAAACAGACTGTAACCCCCGCCTCTTGTAACTCAGGGAGGGAGGGAGGGAGGGAGCAAACAGACTGTAACCCCAGCCTCAGGGGGGAAGGGAGGGAGGGAGGGAGGGAAGGAACAGACTGTAACCCCACCCTCAGGGAGGAAGGGCGGGAGGGAGGGAGGGAGGGAGGGAGGGAACAAACAGACTGTAACCCCACCCTCAGGGAGGAAGGGAGGGAGGGAGGGAGGGAGGGAGCAGACTGTGTCCCCCAGCCTCTTGTAACTCAGGGAGGGAGGGAGGGAGGGAGAGAACAAACAGACTGTGACCCCAGCCTCTTGTAACTCAGGGAGGGAGGGAGGGAGGGAGAGAACAAACAGACAGTGACCCCAGCCTCTTGTAACTCAGGGAGGGAGGGAGGGAGGGAGGGAGGGAACAAACAGACTGTGACCCCAGCCTCTTGTAACTCAGGGAGGGAGGGAGGGAGGGAGGGAGGGAGGGAACAAACAGACAATGACCCCCAGCCTCTTGTAACACAGGGAGGGAGGGAGGGAGGGAGGGAGAGAACAAACAGACAGTGACCCCAGCCTCTTGTAACTCAGGGAGGGAGGGAGGGAACAAACAGACAGTGACCCCAGCCTCTTGTAACTCAGGGAGGGAGGGAGGGAGGGAGGGAACAAACAGACTGTAACCCCAGCCTCTTGTAACTCAGGGAGGGAGGGAGGGAGGGAGGGAGGGAGGGAACAAACAGACAGTGACCCCCAGCCTCAGGGAGAAGTCGCCCCGCCGCGAGTTCGGCCCGTTAATGTTCCCCCTCACCCCTAAAGGGGTACTGAAGAATTCCCCCTCTATTCATCTTTCTAACCTAACCAAACCTAACCTAACCTAACCTAACCTAACCTAACCTAACCTAACCTAACCTAACCTAACCTAACCTAACCTAACCTAACCTAACCTAACCTAACCTAACCTAACCTTAACCTAACCTAACCTAACCTAACCTAACCTTAACCTAACCTAACCTAACCTAACCTAACCTAACCTAACCTAACCTAACCTAACCTAACCTATCCTATCCTATCCTATCCTATCCTATCCTAACCTAACCTAACCTAACCTAACCCTACCCTAACCTAACCCTACCCTACCCTACCCTACTCTACCCTACCCTACCCTACCCTACCCTACCCTACCCTATCCTACCCTAACCTAACCTAAACTAACAAATGAGTACAAATGAGTAATGTCCTCAATTCCTTCTTTGCATCAGTTTTTACTACAGAAGACCTCAGGGGTTGGGGGAGGGAGGGAAATAAGTGGTAAGCTCCAGGGGTGGTGGTGGTGGGGGGGGGGGGGGGGGGTTGGGGGGCGGGGGCTATAAACGGGGCGAACTCGTTGTCCAAGAGCGGGGCGATTTGGTTTCGGGGCGAATTCTCCTGTAACCGCTCAGGGAGGGCGGGAGGGAGGGAGGGAGGGAGCAAACACACTATAACTTTGCACATCAATTTACAGTTTGAATTTCCTCCAGTAGTAGACATTATCTGGTCAAAACCTCAGCTCCTTCTTGAGTTATGAGAGGATGTTAGTTGGGATTTCTATACTCTTCACAACGGATAAACAATAAGCTGGATAAAGGGGGTAGTGCTTGGTTTTTGGTCTATAAATTTAGTTATCTATATAGTTTTGAATTTCCTCGCTAAACCTAAATCAAACATAAAATAGCACCACCTAGATCCCCTTTTAAGATAAATTTGTACATTTTTCGGTAGAAAATGTCCCGGCCGAAGGCCGGTTCTTTCATAAATTACAGGCTCGCTATCTCTCGCCAGGAAAATACAGACATCGAAATGGCACGAAAGGTCTTAATACTGTCAAAGAAATGGGGTGAAAGGTCTTAAAATCGCCAAAGTAATGGAATGAACGTCTTACAATCTCAAAGCTAATATGCTAAACATGAGGGAGAAGGAGGTCCATAAAAAACGACTTCCTCCCCCTTAAGCTATTGGTGGAATGTTTATAATGTATAATCCATTCATTATAGGTAGGCCAGGAATCATGACCACCATCCTCTATAATGCCGGTATCACAAGAGAGCTTTTATAGTCAACATTTGATGATAACAATTCTGGCAACATTTCTGGAATATTTTACACTGGTATCGGAAACTAGCCTGATGATAGATGAATTTAGGCAAAATATATATGTTAAAAATTGACTTCATAAGCTGTCAGACCAGTGTTGAGTATAAATGATGAGGGAAAAAGCGCTCGTGTGATACCGGCTTAACTCATGAGCGACTAGAGTAACCGAGTAAATAATACCATTAGCGAATAGTCGGGGAGGGATTAGGTGTGGACAGTTTACAGCCCATTTTCTCCAGCCCCTTTTATGGTGCAGAGGTTAGGAGTCACGATTTCTGGCCTACCTGAGCGGAAATTTGCAGCCCATTTTCTCTAACCATTTTTGATTAAGGGGGGGGGGGGGTCACCGGCCTTTTTTTTTTATCTTTCTCTCCTTTTCTCTCTTTCCGTGGCTTATATCCATTCGGCCCCATTCAGCCAACTGTTTTAAGACGTTTATCCCCATCCAGGTGTCGATTCCTTCCTGGCGAGCGATAGCGAGCCAGCATTGCATGGTGAAACCCGGCTTCGCCGGAATTTTTTTTCTATCGAAAAAGGTACAAATTTAGGTTGCTGTCAAAACAAAAATATATATATGCTGGCTCGCTACCGCTCGCCAGGAAACTATTGACACCTGGATGGGGGTAAACGTCTTACAACAGTAGGCTGAATGGGGCCGAATGGATACAAGCCAAAGAGAGAGAGAGAGAAAGAGGACAAAAAGCCGAGGTGGGCTCCCTGAATAGAGGTATAGGTTCATGGCCTAGCTCTGTACTGAACGGACTATAGGTAGGTAGGTAGGTAGGTAGGTAGGTAGGTAGGTAGGTAGGTAGGTAGGTAGGTAGGTAGGTAGGTAGGTAGGTAGGGAGGGAGGGAGGTAGGTAGGTAGGTAGGTAGGTAGGTAGGTAGGTAGGTAGGTAGGTAGGTAGGTAGGTAGGTAGGTAGGTAGGTAGGTAGGTAGGTAGGTAGGTAGGTAGGTAGGTAGGTAGGTAGGTAGGTAGTAGGTAGGTAGGGAGGTAGGTAGGGAGGTAGGTAGATAGGTAGGTAGGCAGGTAAGGAGGTAGGTAGGTAAGTAGGTAGGTAGGTAGGTAGGTAGGTAGGTAGGTAGGTAGGTAGGTAGGTAGGTAGGTAGGTAGGTAGGTAGGTAGGTAGGTAGGTAGGTAGGTAGGTAGGTAGTGGTAGGTAGGTAGGTAGGTAGGTAGGTAGGTAGGTAGGTAGGTAGGTAGGTAGGTAGGTAGGTAGGTAGGTAGGTAGGTAGGTAGGTAGGTAGGTAGGTAGGTAGGTAGGTAGGTAGGTAGGTAGGTTGACGCTACAGGGGAAGCTCTCGGTAAATGTGGGTGTTATCAGACAATGGAAAAACCCCGGGGGCGATAACACGTACAGTCGCGCTAATAAGTCAAGTATGTTTTGATCAATCATTGGTATCGGCAATATCTAAACTTAATTTATTCATTTCGAAGGGGATATACAAACCTATTCCTACCCTTTACCCACCCTATTCAACATCTGGCAGACATTAATACAGCACAGAGCCAGCCAAATGTAAGGACAGCTGGGACATGACTTATTAGCGATAACATGTACAGTCGCCCGCATAAGTTACCGGCCTTCTCTCCAAAGCCGACGTATCACAAACACTTTAAGGAGAGATAGGCCGTTTTTCTGGTCTATTAATTCATGTATTCCTTTATTTTTTAGTTTCCTCGCTAGACCTCCTTCAAACATAAAAAAACATCCATTAGATCCTCCTTCTAGATAAATTTGTACATATTTCGGTAGAAAAATATCCCGGCCTAAGGCCGATTCTTCCACCATTACAGGCTCACTATCGTTCGCCAGGGAAACAATTGACACCTAAATAGCACGAAAGGTCTTAATATTGACAAATAAATGGGGTGAAAGGTCTTAAAATCGCCAAATTAATGGGGCAAACGTCTTAAAATCTCAAAACCAATAGGGATGAACATGAGGGAGAAAGTGGTCCAGAAAACCGGCCCATCTTCCCTTAAGGGGAGATCTTTCTTTATTTTGTATTTATTGGTGAACATATTTCTTTAATATTATTCTTTTAGTGTCCTCCCTAGACCTCCTTCAAGCTTAATAGAATACCCACGAGACTCCCTTTCAAGGTAAATTGGTGAATTTTTCAGTAGAAAAATGCACTGGCGGTTCCTCCTATTTTCAGGCTCGCTATCAACCGCCAGGACGCCATCGACACCTAAATGGCACGACAGGTCTTAAAATAGGCAAACGAATGGGACGAATTTCTTAACTAATGGAGATAAACATGAAGGAGAAGGAGTTAAAAAAAAAAAAAAAATACATTAAGCCTTTGAGTACCAGCGACGTGTGTTGTATTGTATTCTAGCCGTATTTAGACGATAATATGCAGCTTAGGAAGGATCTGGAGTAGTTACAAAGGTTGGTTGAGACAGTTTGAAGCCTTATTATTGCTAGAGGTCCTACCTAAGCTGAATAAAATCCTCCAGTAGTTGCCAGAACGTGATGAAAATGTCGTCCCTGGTACTGTATGGGTTAAGACGATATCACACGAGCACTTTAACGGCAGATGTATCAGCCAGTATATATATATATATATATATATATATATATATATATATATATATATATATATATATATATATATATATATATATATATATATGTTTTAACAGCAAGCTAAATTTGTACATTTTTCGATAGAAAAATTTCTCCGGCGAAGCCGGATTTCTCCATACAATGCTGGCTCGCTTACGCTCGCCGGGAAGAAATCGACACCTGGATGGGGATAACAGTCTTATAAAAAAAACAGTTGGCTGAATGGGGCCGAATGGATACAAGCCAGGGAAAGAGAGAAAAGGAGAGAAAGATTAAAACAAAAAGCCGGTGACCCCCCTTAAGTCCTTTTTTACACCCTTGAATTTTCACAGCACATAATCCAGAAGTTATAATGTGTTGTTCTAGTATAGGGTACGAAGAGGACGAGAGGAGGGGAAAAAGGGTGTTTGTGCTCGCTGACGTTGGGGGTGCTTTTAGTGATGACTGATAATTATAATACTAATACTATTATTATTAAATTTATTATTTTGATTAGTATTATTAATAGTATTATCATTATTATCATCATTATTATTATTATTATTATTACATTGAGGGCTTTCACAGTTGATGGTTTTTGCCATTTTTCGAACAATTTCCCAAGACTTTTCAAGCTGCAAAAACGCTTACCTTGACCCCCATCAAGTTAAATATATGCCCCCGAAGACTCACCTTCAATCTAAATCAAAGTCAGCAAAGTTAAAGGGGCGAAACGTCATAAAGTGCCATAATAATAGGGTGAAAACTGGGTCCCCATCTAACCCTCTCCTTTAAGAGTATGATTTCAATGTCATTACTGCTGCCATTTAACGATTGTACTCCTCCTAGGAATAACCACCAATAATAAGAGGGCTGAACACAATCCCAATGGGGGGCTTTCCCAGCTCAGACACTCCCGCCATATTAGGCCTTCTGGAATTTAACTGTCTTGATAGCGTAATGCATAGTGTGCGGAATTTCGGTGTGAGTATCCTAGGTTTGAGTCCTTGGAGTACCACATGTATTCATAACTTTTGGTGAAAACAAATATGAATTTAGTAATTTTTCATATTACGTTTCTCAGTCATTAGTAATGTATGATATCTAAGGTAGGTGCTTTAGGGCTATACTTCAATTCAATTCAAAACATACTTAAGGTGGGTCACCTGCTTTTTGTTATCTTTCTCTCATTTTCTCTCTTTCTCTGGTTTGTATCCATTCGGCCCCATTTAGCCAACTGTTTTAAGACGTTTATCCCCATCCAGGTGTCGATTTCTTCCTGGCGAGCGATAGCAAGCCAGCACTGTATGGAGAAATCCGGCTTCGCCGGAGAAATTTTTCTATCGAAAAATGTACAAATTTAGCTTGCTGTAAAACAAAAATATATATATGCTGGCTCGCTACCGCTCGCCAGGAAAATACTGACACCTGGAGGGGGTAAACGTCTTAAAACAGTAGGCTGAATGGGGCCGAATGGATACAAGCCAAAGAGAGAGGGAGAGAAAGAGAAAAAAAAGCGAGGTGGGCTCCCTTAAACAACAAACGTCTATTTTATCAGGGAGGATCCATATTGATTTCTACCTATGCTGGAGTCCCTCCGCCGAGACTTGCTATATGATGTCTACAATAGCCAGTCTCGTCTGAGGGACTCTAGTACCAGTCGAAGAAATATGGAACCTCTCCAATCCAAGATATATTAGCGAAGTCTAAATATACAGCCAGTGTCACACGCGCGCTTTTTCCGTCAATTTTCCATGAGCAAGATTGTTATCGTATTATTTAAGGGGAGATTTCCACTTGAGGGATTTCTTACTGAACTCCTTTCTCATTCAGGTTTATCCCCATTGATTTTGAGATTTTAAGACGTTCGCCCCATTAGTTTGGCGATTTTAGTAACTTTCGCCCCATTTCTGTCAATTTTAAGATTTTTCGTGTCATTTAGGGGTCAATTTTTTCCTGGCGAGCGATAGCGAGCCTGTAATTTAAGAGGAACCGGCCTTCGGCCGGGACATTTTTCTACCGAAAATTTTACAAATTTAGCTTGAAAGAGGGTCTAGAGGGTGTAATTTTAAGCTTGATGGAGGTCGAGGGAACAAACTAGAAACCTCCCCTTAATGACATTTTCGCACTGGTATCGGTAATTAGACTGAAGGTAGATTAAGTTAGGCGGCTGAATTATAATAATGTGTATTTTTGTTTAAGCTTCCAGACCATAATTGCCCGTAAACATTGCTCGTAAAAGGGCTCGTGTGACTCCGGCTTAACCCAACAGTACCTATACCTTCGTTATCACACATTAACCCCTTCTGTACCAGCGACGTTCCTTAATATATAAATCTAGATATAAATATATAGTAGTTTGTGTGCAGTTTAAGAAGGCTCTGTGGTAATATAAAGGGTTAAGGGGAGGTCTTTAGTTTGTTCCTTAGACCTCCATCAAGCTTATAATGACAGCCCCTAGACCCCTTTTCAAGATAAATTTATACATTTTTCGGTAGAAAAATGTCCAGGCCGAAGGCCGGTTCCTCTTAAATTACAGACTCGCTATCGCTCGTCAGGCAAAAATCGACAGCTAAAAGGCACGCAAGGTCTTAAAAGTGACATAAATGAGGCGAAAGTTCTTAAAATCGCCAAACTAATGGGGTGAACGTCTTAAAATCTCAAAAGCAATGGGGCATGAGGGAGAAAGGGGTCAAGAGAAAGGTCCCTCAAGTGAAGAACTCCCCTTAAGTGAGATAGTTGGATGCTTAGTTGTCCTTTTAAAACTGAATAACATCGTTTAATAGTAGCCAGACAGAGTTAAAAGGGCGGCACCGGTAACGACTTAGGCGTTAATCATGACTAAGATACGTAGTGTGAAAAAGTACAACATTCCATATGGTTTAATATGGCGGGAGTGTCTGAGTCAGGAAAGCACCTCATTAACCCCTTCCGTACCGGCAACGTCTTGTAAACTGCATTCTAGCTATATTTAGACGATTGTGTGCAGTTTAAAATGGGCCTACAGCAAGTAACAAACTTTGAACTATCTCACATAACCCTCTTTACTACCACAGATCCTTCTTAACCCCTTCTGTACCGGTGATGTACTTTTAACTTTATTCTGGCTACATTAACCCTTTCACGCATTTAGGACGCAGAGGTTGCCAGATTAGCAATAAGAAATAGAGTTCTCTCACTCTTATAATTACCTCTCCAAAATTAGTTTTCTGCCCACAGCTAACTCAAAGACAACTGCAGAGGTTGAAGTAACTAAACTAAAGGTTTCTAAATACCCGTGATGGTAACAAAGGCTTTAAAGTATCCCCAATAGGCTCAAAATCGCGTCATATGTCGGAGAGGGTTAAGAAAATTTTACTCAGGTTTATAAAGGTTTCCAGCAATAACAGGCTTCTAACTATCTCACTCAACTCTTTTTACTACCACAGATCCTTCCTAAACTGCACAAAATCCTCTAAATATAGCTAGAATATTATTAAAAAGACGTCGCCGGTACAGAAGGGGTTAAGCTGCACAATATCGTCTAAATATAGCTAGAAGGAAACTAAAAGGACGTCGCCGGTACAGAAGGGGTTAACTCGATCTAGTTGGACGTCTTGGGGGTTATTATGATATATTGTTAAATTATTGTTGAGGATTTTGCCTGATTTTGCCCTTTTCGAGCAATTTCTTTAAATTTGTCCCCAAGGTTAACAAAAACGTCTTCCCAAACCTCCTTTAAAATAAAAAAAAATTAACACCCAAAGCCCCCTTCAAGTTAAATTAACACCCAAAGCCCCCTTCAAGTTAAATGTGCATATTCTTCGATATATAAATGTCCCAGCCAAAGGCCGAATTATTCAAAGTTAAAGGTTCGCTATCGCTCGCCTAGAAAACACCTGAATGTGGTGAGTCTTACTGCCAAAATAATGGGGCGATACATCTTAAAATATCCAAAATTAATGGAGAGAAACAGGAAAGAACCAAAAAGATACCTCCTCGGACCATATAGGGTTAAGGCTCTGACTAGCACCGGTCTTCAAAAACTGAATATATTTGATTAATGATAAAGATCAAAAGTCTCCATCCTATTGCCGCCGTACAGTCATGAACATACTGTATATATAGAGAGTTACACCAATTGGAACCTTTGAACCATATAAGCTGGGAGATATATGTCGCTTTGGCAATCCCCCCTTCTCCCTCATGTTTAGCCCCATTTGTTTTGGGATTATAAGACGTTAGCCCTATTAGTTTGGCGATTCTAAGACCTTTCAACCAATTTTTTTTTGTCAATATTAGGGCCTTTCGTGCTATTTAGGTGTCCATTTATTCATGGCGAGCGATAGCGAGCCAGTAATTTTAGGAGGAACCGGCCTTCGGCCGACACATTTTTCTACCGAAAAATGTACAAATTTATCTTGTCTAGGTAGTGTTTTTTCAAAGTTTGATAAAGGTTTAACGAGGAAACTAATAAAATAATAAATATACTGCATATATACAGTATATATACTGTGTGTGTGTGTGTGTGTATATATATATATATATATATATATATATATATATATATATATATATATATATATAAACCGACCAAAATATAAACCCTACCCCCTTTTTCTGCCCTCCCCCCTCTCGCATGCTCAGCCTCTTTAGTTTTCAGATTTGAAGACGTTCGGAACATTAGTTTGGCGATTGTAAGACCTTTCGCCCCATTTCTTTGTCAATATTAACAAATTTCGTGCTATTTAGGTATAATTTTGTTTTCTTGGCAAACGATATATAGTGAGCCTGTAATTTTGAAAGAACAGGCCTTCGGCTGGGATTTTTATTTACCGAAAAATGTACAAAACAATTTAGAAGCGGGATCTAATGGATGTTTTTGTTTTATGTTTGATGGAGGTCAAGGGAGGAAACTAAAAAAATAATGAATATATATATATATATATATATATATATATATATATATATATATATATATATATATATATGACCCCAAAATGGACCAGTGTCCCCTTAACTGTACATGAAGGGTTTGTAATGAAAGCCTAGGCAGGGATTAGGCCATGAGGTTGGAGATATTCCCTGTGGTGGTAAATCCCAGGCTGATATTCAAGTGGAGTACACGTGAACTGTATAATACTTGGTAAGGGGGGGGGGGGGGGGAAAGCAGGGAGTAGCAGGGGTGGCAGCTGCGTCTGGTAATATACTATTGAACTTCGCCGAGGTAGGTAACAGTCGGGATGAATGTAAACATTATAATAATAATAACAATTATTAGTATTATAATAATAATAATAATAATAAAATAATAATAGTAACATTAATAATAATAAAAACAAATTTAATAATCGGTTTATTTCGAGCTGACAGCCAATGAAGTTGATAACACACAGTTCCCTAACCTGTATCTTAAGGGTACATCACACAGTCAGGAGTGCGAGCTAGTGGGAGTCTAACAGGAGTCACTAGGAGTCGCTAGAATCACTAGGAGTCATCAATTTTCACCGCGAGCGAGTGGGAGTCTAACAGAAGTCGCTAGAGTCACTAGGAGTCATCGATTTTCACCGAGAATAGGCCCGCGAGTCCGAATTGTCCCCTACTCCTAATGACTCTAGCTCGCACTCCTGACTGTGTGATGTACCCTTTAGGTGGTACATAGACTGATGTTAGCTGCCAAAGTGCGCGGCGACGACGTATCTCCAGGTGGGGCAGTACAGAGGCAATGAACCAGGTGAAGGCATTGAGGAGAGACTGGCCGTTTGTTTGGTTTATTCATTAATTTATTTATATATTGTTTTAGTTTCCTCCCTCAAGCTTAGTAAAACACCCCCTAGATCCCGCTTCAAGATAAATTTGTACATTTTTCGGTAGAAAAATTTCCCGGCCAAAGGCCGGTTCCTCTTAAAATTGCAGGCTCGCTATTGCTCGCCAGGAAAAAGTCGACCCCTAAATGGCACGAAGGTCTTAAAATGTACAACGAAATGGGGCGAAAGGTGTTAAAATCGCCAAACTAATGGGCCGAACGTCTTACAATCTCAAAACTAGTGGGGCTAAAGATTAGGGAGAAGGGGGTCATGAAAAACGGTCTGCCTCCCCTTAAGGGATAAGCCTTTACCAATAGTACTAGCCCGCTCGAGGCTAATTCCCAGCCACGAAAGGTTTTCATGAGAAATCTGACCTTCAGACAGAGAGATATGAACCCTCGATGCCTGGGATACCAACTACAAAATGTATACAGACTACAGTGTGTGTGTGTGTGTGTGTGTGTGTGTGTGTGTGTGTGTGTGTGTGTGTGTGTGTGTCACTTTATCTTATGCTAAATATGTTTCAATACTTTTTGACGTAGTTAATGGATTTCTTCTTCGATATCCGACAACAAAATGTGACTTCCCCAATTTGAACTAACTGATTTTGTCTACTCTACTTCTGACTATCAAATTGACTTCCCGAATTTGTCAACCCCCTGATTTTGACTATTTCATTAGTACTATACTACTTTTTCTTTTAGGGCAAACACTCTACACCAGGTATTATAGAGATAGCCGGTTTGCCACAGTTATAACAGAAAACCGATTACGGCGGATGGCTGTGGCCTGATGAAGTCCATCCGCCTCTCTATTTTGCCTTGGGGTGGGTGTTTGACTGTCTCTCTATATTTGTCATATATCTGTGTTAATTTCAACTCTTTTCACATGTGTGTGTGTGTGTGTGTAATAAGTATTGCATAATAGGAGATCTGAACGCTAGGTTTGGAAAATTTGCTCGTGAGTTACCTAAGCTAGTTGAGTTGCCGGATAGTGATTCGTTCTCCTACCCTATCTTACCTGACGATGTAACACTCCCGAATGACAATGCTTTTATATTGGCTACTGTATGTAAAGAATCCGGATTGTTGTTGGTGAATAATCTTAAGACACCTACTAATCATTGTCACAGTAAAAAGACTTACAGGAAAGGCGGTACCTGGGTGTCTGAGTTGGATACTTGCATTGTGAGCTCTACGGTGTTGAGCGAGTTTTCTGTTCTTAGTAATGATTCTCTGCCATCAGATCATGCTCCTATTTAAATAACATTATCATTGCCAGAAGTAGATCTGGATAATGTGTTCGCTCGCGCTCAGCACCTGGGAGATCACGCAGTCCTATATGGCCCCACGATTCAGAGTAAAAATAGAACTAAACCTATCAATGTTAATAATGTTAATGAAAGACTATGTTTAAGTAATCTAGCAGAGACAGAGATGCCTATAGAATCTATTGATGTCGATGTGTTTAATAATAGTGTAACACGTTCGTTGTACCAATGTGCGGATATTAGCAGGTGTGAGCCTCATGTACAGAATGTGAATGGAAGTCTCGGAAGATGGGAGAGATTATTAGAGGATAAAGATGATTTAAAAATATGGAGAGCCATAAATTGGAGGGGAGAGTATGAGAGTAACAATAAAGCAGATCATTGTCGTCTACTGATGACGAGTTTAAGCAGTTCTGAGAGTGCCTTGAACCCCCAAGCCAATTTAGGGCTCACCGACACTGATTTGACTACTGATGTCACTATACTTGTCCTAGATGAAGCAATTTCCCCACTTGAAGTCCAGCAACAGACAAAGCAACTGAAGTCAGATAAAGTATGTGGCCCTGATGGTTTACCTCCAGGTGTATTAAAATTCTTACCTTGTTCTTGGATTCTCTTGCTGACATCATTATTTAATACAGTATTCACTTCAGGTATGTACCCACAGTCATGGTCAAGAGCAATTTTGTTTACCATATTCAAGAAAGGAGATAAGTTAAATGTACGGAATTATAGAGGAATAAGTATAATAAACAGTCTGGCTAAATGATATGATATGGTGTTATGTTCACGATTAAAGCTGTGGTTTAGGCCATTCCGAGAACAGGCGGGTGCTCAAGAGGAGAGAGGCTGTTTGGAACATATTGTGTCTTTACGGCTGTTGTGTGATATGGCTAAAAGAAGAAAATTTTCTTTATTTGTCACATTCGTGGATTTCTCACAGGCGTACGACATGGTACCTAGAGTTACGTTATTTGGAGTATTGCGGAGGTTGGGGTGTGGATCAGTTATGTTGTGCGCTTTGGTGGCTATGTATAATATAACAGAGAGTCTGATTGGTACTGCTCTAATTACGATAACACTGGGTGTAAGGCAAGGGTCACCGACTTCATGCCTAATGTTCATTATCTTTGTTGATGATCTGATAAGGATCATTAAGGAAGGTAGTGGGCCGGATGGCTTTTTTGGGTTGGTTACATATTCTCGTACTTATGGACGACACTATACTATTATCTACAACCAGAAAAAATATGTTAAAAAAACTAGATCTGCTTCAGAATTATTGTTCAGATTACGGGATGAAGATTAACCAATCCAAAACTAAATTTTTCGTCATTAGCGGAAGTGACGCGGACCGTGAGCCGTTGGCCGTGAATGGGTTGGAGGTGAAACATTGTGACACATATACGTATCTTGGGTCTCCCTTCACGAGCGACGGTTGCACCTCCTCTGCTGTCAGAGTACACGCCACTTCAAAAACGCCACATGTACTTAAATTTGTATCCTTTATTTCTAAAAACAATGATGTTCCTTTTGTAGTAAAACGGCGAGTATTCGAAGCAGCGCTCATGTCGTCTCTTTTGTATGGTTGTGAGTCATGGGTAGGCGCTGATATGAAACCTATGATCAAATTGTATAACTGGTGTCTGAAGCAATTACTCGGTGTGAGACGAACCACTTGTAATGATATTTGTTACGTTGAGTCAGGATATCCACCTTTACAAGACCTAGTTAAATACAAGCAACACAAATGTTTTCATTCAATGTGGCAGGAAAGGTCTGAATACACCGATGATCCATTATCATTTGTTATTAAAACGGTGACCAACACAAATACTATTGTAAGCAGGCTGATAAAGGATTTTATATCGAAGGATGTTGTAGATATAAGCGTGTCTATGCAGAGGATTGCAATTAACATTACAAATAGCGATTCATCAAGACGAAAGACATAAAGAAATAAACCCAGAATTTACAGTACCGTTTGTTTACAAGAATAAACATACCATAAACGAAATTCACCGAATATCTTTCACTAGGTTTCGTGTGAGTGGTCATTTCTTAGCGTGTGAGACAGGGAGATGGAACAGACGGGGTCGCGGGCGTTTACCTCTCGAAGAAAGACTATGTGTTTGTGGTGAAATACAAACGGAACGACACGTAATTCAGAATTGTTCACTCACACAACATCTAAGACACACTCACAACTTCGAAACCATGGAAAATCTATTCTCAAACCAGTTTATGCCTGATGTTATAATTATGTAAAGTGGTTCACGATATTTGTCTGTTTATCTTTAATATTTGGTAATGTGTATGTAATAATATGAAAGTGTTTACCTTTAATGATTGTATATGTTATAAATAAATAACGATATTAATATTATGTTGGACTACAGTTGTAGTTTAAAATTCAAAAGTTCTATATTCTATATTCGAACTTTATAAAGTGTTTGTATTAGATACTAATGTAAAAATGTAAGCTGTGATCAATAAACTATCTATCTATCTATCTGTGTGTGTGTGTGTGTGTTGTTTACCTATATTAACTACGATAGTGGTGATGGCATAATGTGAACAATAAATGCAGGACGGGTGTAGGACATAATTACGGTTTGAAGATGCTAAAGAGCTAAGCGATTCTCTACTGCATGACCACATTATGGGTTAGTATCACTGTCAACTGCCTTCTAGTTCACATTATACGAACGGTTTTCAAGAACGCTAAATTATAACTTGCCTTGTACATAATATTGCAAAGAAGATCATAGGCAGCATTAACAATAATTTAGGCCAGGCATAATATATATATATATATATATATATATATATATATATATATATATATATACTGTATATATATATATGGATAGTGCTTGGTTTTTGCTCTATATATTTATTTATTAATTTAGTTTTGAGTTTCCTCGCTAGACCTCCATCTAGCTAAGGAAAACACCCCCTTTCAAGACAAATTTAAAAATTTGTCAGTAGAAAAATGTCCCGGCCGCCGAAGGTTGCTTCCTTCTAAAATTAGAGGCTTGTTATCGGTCGCCAGGAAAAGATCGACACCTAAAGGGCACGAAAGGTCTTAATATTGAAAAAAAATATATATATATAATATATATACTGTACAGTATAATATTATATAAATGAGGTGAAAGGTCTCAAAATCGCCAAACTAACGGAACGAACGTCTTAAAACCTCAAAACTAATATGCTAAACATGAGGGAGAAGGGTGTCCATAAGTATTACCCCCTTAAGGTTAATATAATCCAGTTTCTGGGGCTAAACGCGACACATAAATTGGAATTAGTTCAAGGAATACATCTCACTGAAAATATGAACAAATGCCAAAATATTCTACTATCTAACACCACAAATTAAGCCTTAAGATTAATGATGCAGTGGAATTGTCGATAGTAGGCAATACTATTATATATATACTATATTGTTGTTTCATAATGAGGAAAAGGACGGGGCCAGTGGTAAATAATCTAGAGAAATTAGGAGTAAATAAGGAGAGGAAGGTTGTTGAAAATCCCTGCCTTAGACTGAACAATGACATTAAAAAGCCGGGAATGTTAAATCAATCAATCAATCAATCAATCAATCTCTCTCTCTCTCTCTCTCTATATATATATATATATATATATATATATATTAGAGATAGTTTTTATCCCCTTGTCTGTGTGAGGTATTTTCAAAACGGAATATAATCTTCTAACATTAGCCCCCAAAAAATGAAAATAGCGTTACATACTGAAAGGGGTTAATAAGCCTGCTCCACACTGAATGATAAAGACCCTGCAATAACAAAGATCGGCTATATTTGTCTATGTATACAAATATATGGGGTGATACCTGATCTTCTTTTCCTCACTGAAATCTGAGGCACCTGCCAGCAGCCCCTTCTCTGTATCCTCCTAGTTTCTCTATCCTAGTTTCAAAGCCAAAGGCGGTTGTTGTGCATACGTGCACAACAAACTCACTTGCTCTCGCGTCGAACTCCTCTGGATTCTCAACTTTATGGCTTAAACTATCCTGTCGTTCTCATACTAAATATTTCTTTGCTGTCTATCTATCCTCTAACTCTACCGACTTTCCCAAATTCTTTGACTATCTAAACTCTAAAGTGGAACAAATTCTATCCATCTCTCCCTTCTCGGAAATCTCCATGTTAGATTTCAACGTTCACCACCGCCAATGGCTCTCCTCTCTTACTACTGACCAACCTGGTGAACAGGCCTTCGTCTTTTCTATCCTAAATGACCTAAAGCAGCTGGTCCCGCAACCCACCCGTATCCCGGATAGCTTTGGAGATCGGCCTAACATTCTTGACTTACTTCTGACTTCTAACCCTACTTCTTATACTGTAAATCTTTTCTCTCCTTTGGGCTCCTCCGACCATAAACTTATCTCCGTCACCTGTCCTATCTTTTCAGTACGGCCACCCGATCCTCCCAGCCAGCGGTGCTTGTGGCACTTTGGCGCTGCCGACGGAGAGGCTCTCTGGCAGTACTTCTTTGATTTCCCATGGAATGACTTCTGCTTCCGTGGCCGAGGACCCTCGGAGAGTGCGGAACGCATTACCGCAGTAATCCTCTCGGGCATGGAAGCGTACATTCCATTTTCTTTCTCTCAGTCTAATGCTAAAAAATCTTGGTTTACTCACGCTTGTTCTACTGCTGTCCGCAACATGGAGGAAGCATTCAAACGGTACTGACGCCTTAAAACTCACGAATCTCATTTTTCCTATGTTTCTGCCCGGAATCAAGCCAAATCTGTTCTTCGACTTGCCAAGCACTCTTTCATCAATAGTAAATGCACTGAAATATCCAACTCTAGCTCTTCCCAAGCTTTCTGGCATCTAGCCATAAAACCTCTCCAACAATTTTTCTTCCTCGTCTTTCCCTCCCCTTTTCCACTCTGATGGCACAACTATCACTTCTTCCTCTGACAAAGCTGAACTTTTTGCTCAAAGTTTTGCTAGAAGCTCCACTTTGGATGATTCCGGTGCTATTCCTCCCTCTCCACCCCCCCCCCCCCCTTTCCTACTTATGCCTAATATCGTAATCTCTTCTAAAGATGTACTTTCTACCCTCTCTGGGCTTAATACTAAGAAGGCGTATGGTCCTGTTGTACTTAAAGCTGTGCTTTCGTGTTGACTCCCTGCCTAGGCAAACTCTTTTGTCTCTGTCTCTACTCTAATGTCTTCCCTTCTTGCTGGAAGTTTGCTCTCATCCAACCTGTCCCAAAGAAGGGTGACCGCTCTCAACCCTCCAACTATCGTCCAATTGCTCTCATCTCTTGTATCTCTAAAGTTTTTGAAACTATTCTTGCATCCAAATTTCTTCAGCATTTCTCTTCTCATAATCTACTCTCAGATTGCCAGTATGGCTTCCTTAAGGGTTGCTCTACTGGTGATCTTCTTTCATATCTTACTAACTCTTTTTCATCCTCCTTTCGGGACTTCGGTGAGACCTTTTCTATTGCACTAGACATATCGAAGGCTTTTGATAGAGTCTGGCACAAATCGTTAATTTCTAAACTACCCTCCTTCGGTTTCTATCCCTCCATCTGTGCCTTTATCTCTAATTTCCTTTCCGGCCGTTCTGTCCTATCTCCCATTCTGTTTCTAATTTTCATAAATGATCTTCTCAACTGTACCTCCAGTCCCATCCATTCATACGCAGACAACTCTACCTTAAACAACTCAATTAGATTTCTTGAACGCCCCAGCCTGCAATCCCTCAAAGACAAACGTAATGAAGCCATGCAACACTTATCTTCTGATCTAACTACTATTTTCAATTGGGGCAGAGAATACCTTGTTAACTTTAATGCTTCCAAAACCCAATTTCTTCACCTTACTACCCGTTCGGAACTTCCAGAGGACTATCCATTACACTTCAACAATACAAAAATCAATCCTTCATCTTTTCTCAATATTCTCGGTGTCTCCTTTTCTTCTGCTCTCACTTGGAAGGCCCATATTACCAGTCTTGCTAAGGCAGCCTCCCAGAAGCTGGGTGTGCTCAACTGCCTCAAGGGGTTCTTTACCCCTGCACAGCTTCTGGCTCTGTACAGGGGCACAGTGCGTCTCTGTATTGAGTATTGTTTACATGTGTGGGGAGGATGCCCTCACACCGCACTCCTGGACAAAGTAGAAAGGAAAGCCTTTCGTATCATTAACTCCCGTCCTTTCACCAACTCTGCAATCTCTCTCTCTACGCCGCAATGTTGCATCTCTCTCGCTATTCTATCGCTACTACAATAATCAGTGTTCCTCAGAGCTTTCCCAGTGTATACCACCTACTCTACGTAGGGTACGTAGTACCTGTCTTTCAACACAATCCCACTCCTACTCTGTACAACTCTCCAATCCAAGAGTGAAACGATATTCTCAAGAGTTTCTTCTATTCAACTGCAGAGCTCTGGAACTCTCTCCCAGAATCAATCTTTCCCTCTTCCTATGACTTAAATTGCTTCAAACTCCTTGTGTCCAGGCATCTTGGCTCAAACGTCCCTTGATTTTGGCCCTGTCACTCTTTCAAGTCTGGGGGAGGCATTCGTTACAGGCAGTTCTGCTTTTTGTGTCAGTCATTCACATAGAAAAAAAAAAAAATTGGAGGAAGCACGTCATCGCATTCTGATAGGGTTAACCAGCATCCCTCTTCAGATTACAACCATCACTGATAGAGTAATAGGCTTTATCACTAACATTATCGTCATCTTCATACTATCACCACCAATATTATCATCACTACCATCACTAATAATATAAGCTTTATCCCTAACATTATCGTCATCTTCATTACTATCATCACCAATAATATCATCACTACCATCACTAATAATATAAGCTTTATCCCTAACATTACCGTCATCTTCATTACTATCATCACCAATAATATCACTACCATCACTAATAATATAAGCTTTATCCCTAACATTACCGTCATCTTCATTACTATCATCACCAATAATATCATCACTACCATCACTAATAATATAAGCTTTATCCCTAACATTATCGTCATCTTCATTACTATCATCACCAATAATATCATCACTACCATCACTAATAATATACGCTTTATCACCAACATTACCGTCATCTGCATTACTATCATCACCAATAATATCATCACTACCATCACTAATAGTATAAGCTTTATCCCTAACATTACCGTCATCTTCATTACTATCATCACCAATAATATCATCACTACCATCACTAATAATATAAGTTTAATCCCTAACATTACCGCCATCCTTCATTACTATCACCACCAATAGTATATACGCTTAAACACTAACATTACCACCGTCATCTTCAATATTATCACCACCGATAATACCACTCATTACTATCACCACCAATAATATCATCACTACCATCACTAATAGTATAACCTAACATTACAGTCATATTCACTCTTTGGTCGATTTTTTCATTTTGTATTTATGTTTCTAGTTTCCTCCCTAGACCTTCAAACCTTAAAAAAAAAAAAAAAAAAAAAACATCTATTAGATCTCCCTTCTAGAATAATTTGTAATGTACCGGCCAAAGGCCGGTACATTACATATTACAGGCTAACTATCGTTCGCCAGGGAAAAAATCGACACCTAAATAGCACAAAAGGTCTTAACATAAACAAGAAAATGGGGCGGAAGGTCTTACATCAACAAACTAATGGGGCAAACATCTTAACATTTGAAAACTAATGAGGCTAAACATGAGGGAGAAGGGGATCTAAAAAAATACGACCCATCTCCCCTTACCACCGATAATATCATTCATTACTATCACCACTGCTAATATTACTCTTGAAACAGGCATCTCTTTCTTCGTGTAATACTTTATCATTAACATTTTAGTTGTGCCATATTTTATAATCCCTCTTAATGTACGAGTCAGACATGGGCATGATAATAAAAAAATGATTATGATTTGATTTTGATTATCATCCGGAATAATATTTGATTATGATTAGATTATGATTATTCGTTTTTTCCTTTTTATGATTAGGATTTGATTATGATTATTTCGCTTTACGTATTTTTGATTATGATTAGATTTTTTCTATTATTGCTTGATTATGATTAGATTATGATTATAATCACATTTTATTGTGATTATTTGTACACAGTAATGATTATTATTAAGGTAATTTTGTTGTTCAGTTATACATTAGTCAACAGTGTTTTTTATTGCAATTGACACTAGCTTAAAGGAAACCACATCTAATTGGTGCATTTTGGAGTGAAGAGTCTCTACCAGCTGTCTGCCTTATATAACCAACAGCATGTCTACAAACGTGTTAGGTGGTGCCATGTGTTTCAAGCATGCTGGAACATGTACTGTATATGCTTTGTGTGTAGGCCTATTTGACTGATATATCAAGGGAGACAAACATGTACAAACATGTTAGTTAGTGTCATGCTTTGCAAACATGCTTGGACCTGGAACATAATTATATATGAAATTGGCTAATTTATTTAGGAGAAATAGAATTGCTAAATGGAAAATACAATGAAATAATCACAATAATCACATTTTAATCATTGATTATTATGAAGAAAAATATGATTATGATTTGATTATGATTAAAGCTGCAGCTTCATATTTGATTATGATTATACCTGTTGCTTAACTTTTGATTATGATTTGATTATAAATATGTAATCACAGCCTTTGATTATGATTTTTTTGATTAATAATCGTAATCATGCCCATGTCTGGCTACGAGTACGCTTTCTTGGCCGACATAAAATTAACCCTTTGAAGATTATGACGCATTTTGACAGCTGATTCTGGCTATCTTTAGACGATTGTATACAGTTTAGGAAGGATCTGTGGGAATTTTAATAAGGGCTAAACACTATCTCAATTAATCCTTTGACTTCCACATACCCTTTCCAATCTGAATAAACTCGTCTAAGAACAGCCAGAACACAAATGCATCATGCGTATTGAATCTTGAAAGGGTTAAAGTGGTACAATCAGTCTCAAATAACCCTCTGACTTTCAAAATGATTTCGTAAAGTTAATAACATCGGCAAATAAATGAAAGATGGGGAACGGAGAAGAACGTCCTCATGTATTGAAAGAGTGAGAAAGAGAGAGAGAGAGAGAGAGAGAGAGTGAGAGTTACAGGAGAGAGAGAGTTAGAGAGAGAGAGTGCGTTACAGGATAGAGTTAGAGGAGAGAGAGATTAGAGGAGAGAGAGAGTTAGAGGAGAAGAGAGTTAGAGGACAGTGAGAGTTAGAGGAAAGAGAGGAGAGTTACAAGAGAGAGAGAGTTAGAGGAGAAAGAGTTAGAGGATGGAGAGTTAGAGGAGAAAGAGTTAGAGGAAAGAGAGGAGAGTTACAAGAGAGAGAGTTAGAGGAGAAAGAGAGTTAGAGGAGAGAGAGTTAGAGGAGAGAGTTAGAGGAGAGAGGGAGTTAAAGGAGAGAGAGAGTTAGAGGAGAGAGAGAGTTAGAGTTAGAGGAGAGAGAATTAGAGGAGAGAGGGAGTTAGAGGAGAGAGGGAGTTACAAGAGAGAGAGAGTTAGAGGAGAGAGAGTTAGAGGAGAGAGGGAGTTAGAGGAGAGAGAGAGTTAGAGGAGAGAGAGAGTTAGAGGAGAGAGAGAGTTAGAGGAGAGAGAGAGTTAGAGGAGAGAGGGAGTTAGAGGAGAGAGGGAGTTACAAAGAGAGAGAGAGTTAGAGGAGAGAGAGTTAGAGGAGAAATAGAGTTAGAGGAGAAAGAGAGTTAGAGGAGAGAGAGTTAGAGGAGAGAGAGAGTTAGAGGAGAGAGAGGTAGGAGAGAGAGGTAGAGGAGAGAGAGAGGTAGAGGAGAGAGAGGTAGAGGAGAGAGAGGTAGAGGAGAGAGAGGTAGAGGAGAGAGAGTTAGAGGAGAGAGAGAGTTAGAGGAGAAAGAGAGTTAGAGGAGAAAGAGAGTTAGAGGAAAGAGAGAGTTAGAGGAGAGAGAGTACAAAGGAAATCAAGCAACAACAGATCTAGTGACCCTTCTAGGCTGCTTGTCCTCCAAAACACTGAGGATCAAGTGTCCAAACAGTGGTTTAGAGTGGGTAAGGGAACATTGGAAAGGGAACTACTGCCCTGGAACTAATGTCCGTGGCAGGATTAGGAAGTTAGTAGGGGACAGATGGGTTAGTAACTGAGGGGGGGATAAAATAAAGTTATTCATTTACAAACGCAGTCAGTCCCGGGTTTGATGCAAGATATTTGTCTAAGCGGAGTTTAAATGAATCAACGGTGCTGCAGTCTATAACGTCTCGGGGAAGCCCATTCCACAAGTTGACAACTCGATTGAAGAAGAAATTCTTAGATTCGTGGGAGTTAAAAGATTTACCTATAATTTTGCAACCGTTTCCCCGCGTGTAATTAGATTGGTCGATAGTGAAGTACTTACTACAGTTCATATTGTCGATGCCTTTGATGATTTTGAACACTTGAATTAAGTCACCTCTTAATCTGCGCTGGGTTAAAGGAAATAGATTTAATTCTCTAAGACGCTCTTCGTATGGTTTGTTCTTTAGGCTAGGTATCATTTTGGTAACTCTACGTTGAACTCGTTCTAGCTTGTTTATATCTTTTTGGTAATAAGGGCACCAGGATTGAACGCAGTATTCCAGAAGAGGGCAGACTAAGGAATTGTAAAGGGTTAGGATAACTTCTTTGGATTTATGCTCAAATGACCTGCCTATAAAGCCAATTATTTTGTTTGCCTTCTTAACAACTTCTGAACATTGTTGACTCGGTTTTAGGTTACTCGATATTGTTACTCCCAGATCGGTTTCTCTGTTTACATTCTTAAGCTGAGTGCCATTCATCGAATAGTTTGATTTCTCATTTAGGTATCCGATATGTAGTACTTTACATTTATCCGCATTGAAACTCATTTGCCAAATTTGGGCCCAACATGACAATTTATCTAGATTGTGTTGCATATCGTCAACTTGTTCTTTTGAGAGTACGCTATTTGCAATTTTTGTATCGTCAGCAAATTTTGAGATTGTACAGGTGAGACCCTCATCTATGTCGTTGATGTAAATTAGAAAGAGAATTGGTCCTAGTACCGATCCCTGGGGTACCCCACTACTGACATTGGTCCATTTAAATGCCTTACCGTTTATGACTACTCTTTGCTTTCTGTCGCTGAGCCAATTTTCTATCCATTTCAACACACCGTCTTGTATTCCATGTGCTTTTAGTTTTAGCAGTAAACGTTTGTGGGGAACTTTGTCAAAGGCCTTTTGAAAATCAAGGTATATAATATCTACAGCTTTACTATCATCGTAGAGGTTGAGGATATCGTGGAAGAAGTCTAAGAGGTTTGTTAAACAGGAACGTTTTTTACGAAAGCCGTGTTGAGTATCTTTAAGTAAGTTATTTGCCAAGTGATTTACGAGTCTGTCTCTTATGACCGTTTCTAGCATTTTACATACAATTGAGGTTAGCCTAAGCTAATTGGACGATAGTTACTGGGTAGGGATTTGCTGCATTTTTTGAATATCGGTGTTACGTTGGCTAGCTTCCACTGATCAGGCATAGTCCCAGACTGCTAGGATTCATTGAATAGCAATGTCAGTGGTTTGGAGAGCTCATCCTTAGCTTCCTTTAGAACTCTAGGCGAGATTGTATCAGGTCCAGGCGTTTTATTTACCTTGAGTTTATCTAAACAATTCAATACTTCTCTCTCTGTAACGGTGATATTGCTTAGAACATCTGAATTATCAATCTGAATCGGCGATGGTGTAGGGATATCACTGAGGTCTTCGGTTGTAAAAACTGATGCAAAGAAGGTATTGAGGGCATTACTCATTTGTACTTCGTCTTTGGTGTATTCTCCATTGAGGGCATTACTCATTAAATTTGGTGTATTCTCCATTTTCATCGACTAACGGACCAACAGTTGAAGTAACTACTTTTTTCTTTCTGATATAACTATAGAATTCTTTCGGGTTTGTTTTACTTTGATTCGCAACATTTAACTCCAAGGTCTTTTTACTTAGCTTAATTAACTTTTTGGCTTTGCGTCGTAGCTCTACAAATTTCACCCGTTCTTCGTAATTTTGTTAGGATTTTAATCTATCATTAGCAAATTTTTTAGCAAGCAGACAGTCTGAAATATCTTTATTCCACCATTTGGGCTTATCATTATGGCCTGGACGCCGTATTTTCGATGGTATGCAGTATTGCACTGCCTTAAGGTAAGTGGTTGTGAAACACTCCCAAGATGTATTTATGTCGTTATTGTTAGTCAGAAAGCTCCAGTCAGTTTCTTTAAGCTTTGATTTAAGTTTATGAAAATTTGCTTTCTTGAAATTAGGGACTTTCTCAATGCTGCTATTTGATTTGTTACTAGTAAACTTTAAAGTGAAAGTTATCGTACGATGGTCGCTGTTACTGAATTCATCACCAACATTCAAATTCTCTATTAATTCTTCTTTTGTTGCGAGTACAAGGTCAAGCACATTATTACCACGGGTCGGAGATTGTACAAATTGAAAAAGTTAACTCTCTTGCAAGTTAGCATAGAGAGTTAGAGGAGAGAGAGAGTTAGAAGAGAGAGTTAGAGGAGAGAGAGAGAGTTAGAGGAGAGAGAGTTAGAGGAGAGAGAGAGTTACAAGAGAGAGAGAGTTACAAGAGAGAGAGAGTTAGAGGAGAGAGAGAATTAGAGGAGAGAGAGAGAGTTAGAGGAGAGAGAGTTAGAGGAGAGAGTTAAAGGAGAGAGAGAGTTAGAGGAAAGAGAGGAGAGAGTTAGAAGAGAGAGAGACAGGAGAGAAAGTTACAGGAGAGAGAGAGAGTGGAGAGAGTGATAGTAGAGTTAGAGGAGAGAGAGAGAGTGGAGAGAGTGATAGTAGAGTTAGAGGAGAGAGAGAGAGAGAGAGTGAGTGTGAGAGTGAGTGAGTGAGTGAATGAGTGAGAGAGTTAGAGCTATAGAGTAATGACAGATAACATTACAGACGGTCCCAGAGAGTGTTCATCACCTGTAAGAGCTTTGACGTCATGCAGATAACATATGGTGCTTTGAAGGACAGGGAGGACAATAACAAAAACAATATTAAATGAATAAATAGTTAATAAATCAACTGCATTAGTATTTCAGCAAAAAATATATAATCAGCGGAGGGAGGACAAACATATACACTAAATATTATATACAAACAATAATTAATAAAACGACTGTATTAGTAAGTCAAAAACATCATAATAATAAGGGCAGGTGGGGGAAAAAAAAAAAAAAAAACACACACACACACAATAATAGTAAATTAAAATAAATAAAATAAATAACTGCATAAGTAAGTCAATACAAATAATAATAATAAGAGCAGGTGGGACCAAACAATATACAGTAATTATATACGAAATTAAAATAATTAAATAACACAACTTCATGAGGAAGTTAATACAACTAATAATAATTCAATAAGGTTTAAACAGTGAAATATATTAATCGACCCCTTCCCTCCCCGAATAAAAGTATACAAGTAGGTCAATATACAGTATACAAGAATAAATAGCCCTCGGTTCACTAAATTATTAAAGAAGCTTGATAAGGTTATACAAAAATAATTAACTAAAATCAATAAACATAAATCGGCACTGCTAAGACACTGAGGTGAAGGGAATCCATGACTATTTTACACATTTCCCACCCACCAGTTCGGTTAAGTGATGTGATTATAATCATCCTGGTACCATTCAGGAACCACTCTGATGACAAACCTATTGATAATATCGAACAGATTGGGAAAGAGGTATCCTGACCAGAAATCAAACCCATGTTCTCCATATATTTTTGTGATAGTTGTGTACCGTGTCCACTCACCCATGTGTGGATAATAAGGGAAGCAACCTTAGGTCTAATTTAAAGAAACAGGTTATAGTCTCGTGGAGGACTATGCAGTCATACACGTGGCAAGTTTATCAGACTTCAACCATGACTATTTTACACAATCCCCCCTACGGGGGCCCCCCCACCCCCACCACCACAACTCGGCTAAGTAATACTATTTTAATCATCTGGTACTATTATGGAACCTATCTGATGACAAATCTAATGATAATGCCGGACAAGTTGGGAGATAGGCATCTTGAACAGGATTCGAACCCACTCTCTCCTTGTTTATCTTAACTCTTTGTCATCCTCCTTTCGGGACTTCGGTGAGGCCCTTTTTATTGAGCTTGACATATCGAATGCCTTTGATAGAGCCGGCATAAATCCCTTGTTTCTAAACTACCATCCTTCCGTTTCTATTCCTCTGTCTGTGCCTTTTTCTCAAATTCAATTTCTGACTGTTCTATAGCTGCGGTTGTGGATGGCCATGGCTCACTTCCTAAATCTATCAATTCCGGTGTTCCTCAGGGTTCTGTCCTATCTCCAGTTATAATTATAATATTCACTAATGATCTTCCTAACTGTATATCTAGTCCTATCCGATACCGATGACTCTACACTATTCAACTAGCTTTCTACGGAGACTCTCCATGCAGTTACTTAAAAACTCATACATAGCACACTTCTGATCTATTAACTATTTCCGATTGGGGCAGAGATTACCTTGTTGCTTTCAATGCTTGCAAAACTCACTATCTCCATCTTTCTACCCATTACAATCTTCAACATGATTATCCGTTGCTCTTCAACAACACACAAATCAACCCTTTGCTTTCTCTCAATATTCTTGATGTATTTTTTCTTTTGACCTTTCTTGGAAAGATCATATACCACTCTTGCTAAAACAGCTTCCCAGAAGTTAGGTGTGCTCAACTGTCTCCATGGGTTCTTTACCCCCACATGGCTTCTTGCTCTGTACAGGTGTACTGTGTACCCATGTATCAGGTACTGTTCGCATGTGTGGAGAGGTTTCACCCATACCGCATTTCTCGAAAGGGAAGAGTCAAAAGCATTTTGTCTCATCACCTCACTTCCTCTTAAGAGTTCTCTACAATCACTATCTACACGCCGCAATTCTGCATCTCTTTCACTTTTCTACCGCTATTTCAATAATCAGTGTTATATAGAGCTTTTTCAGTGGATGACTCCTCCATTATGGAGAGTAGGTGGCACCCGCAATTTAACACATTCTCACCGCTTTTCTGTCTAACTGTCTAACCCAAGAGTGAACTGATTTTCAGTCTTTCTTACACTCAACAAGTGAACTCTGAAACTCTCTCCCTCATCTTACACTCAACAAGTGAACTCTGAAACTCTCTCCCTCAATCTATCTATCTGTCCCTCATCCTATGACTTAAACTGTTTCAAGCTCCGTGCGTCCAGACATTTTGAGTCTAACGTACCTTCAATTCGGCTCTGTCACTCTCAAGTTGCGGGAGACACTGTTACAGGCAGCGTTGCTCTTTGTCACTTCCTTACACATAGGAAGAACAAATTAACCCCTTCAATACGATGGCATTATTATGATCATGTTATAGCTAACAATAGACAATTTTACTCAGCTTAGGAAGTAACTTGGACTAAGAAAGGTGAGCCAAATCTTAATTAACTTTCAAACACCCACAGGTCCACCCTAAACTGAATAATATTGCTTAAACATAAACAAAACATGGAAAATAATAGCTCATCATGCTGAAGGAATATAATCTGATTACTGTCAATACGTAAAGGTATATGACATAAAGCGTACAAGAGTCTCCACGGTCACTTTATCTGTCTGAACAATGGGAGTATATGAGAACCAGGCAAGTGTTTCCTGTGTGTGTGTGTGGGGGGGGGGGGGGGATGTACAGTCAGGCAAATAAGTTGGCTTCAACTTTCATTACGTTTTGCTCGCTGTGTGCTGTATTAATGTCTGTCAGATGTTGAATATGGTGTGTATAGGTAAGATCATGTTTGAATATCTCACTCGAAATGATGGAATCAAGTTTAGATAGTGCTGACACCAATTACTTATCAAAATATACTTGGTGCCGCGACATGACCTATTTGGGCGACTGTACGTTCATGGGAAGGGTGTATGTGTCTCTCAGTAGTAGTGTTATCGGTGACCTTCACTGTGCGGCTACCTTTGTGTGGGGCGGCGGCTTGGGGTCTGTGTGGGGTGTGTGGAGGAAAGGGAAGGGAGGGGGAGGCATACGCATGAATACACGAAAGCACACTCATATAGATGTACACATACACACACACACACATTCATACATACACACACACATACAATAAAACATACACACTGACACACACACACACACTCTCTCTCTCTCTCACACAGACACACATCAATAATCACTTATTCTATCTATATATTTTGCCGGATGCCTTGATCCCCGAAGGGGTGGCCACGAACGAAATGCCCCCATGCGCCTCTGTCCCCAGTCAGTCGACGCCCCTCCTCCCATCCAGAACCGCCTTCACTCGTATACTTCTTCACTCCATCCTTCCACCTCTCATTCGGTCTACTTTCCCTCTCTGTCCTTCCACCTCGCTCTCGTACACTCTCTTAGTAATTGTCTTGCTTCCCATACGTTCCATATGGCTCAACCATCTCAAGGTGTTCCTTTTCACACTTTCCAGCACATCTACATCCACACCACACCTCTCTCTTACTTCCTCATTCGTCTGTCTACACTCTACAGTATCCCTCCGCACACTCTTCTCAAGTAACTCATTTCCATCCCTCTCACTCTTGGTCTGAGTCTCTCCACCTACGTCCATGCTTCGTTCCCGTAAGTCAAAGTCGGATTACCACACTGTCATGCAAGGACTTCTTTACTTCCATGCTGACCACCCTATTTCTTGTTACTGCTTTCAGCGTTCCTACAACCCTCTTTCCCTGTTGCACCCTCTCCTGCACTTCTTCATCCATACTGTCATCTCTGCTCAACACACTGCCCAAATGTTTAAATGAGCTGACAATCTCCATAGCCTGACTGTTCAACCTCACCTTACACACTGTGGCTGCACCCCTTTTAAAGACCATAACCTTGCTCTGCCCCGCATTTACCTTCATATTCCGTTTTTCACACACTGTTCCAAACATATTTACCAGACCTTGCAACTCCCATTCACTATCACTTATTATTTGTTATTAATTTATTACATAAACAATCTCTCTCAAATGGATTAAATAAATATAGATAGATAGCTAAATAGATACATATGTCAATGGGAAGATATTATTGGGATGGAATTTGTGCTGGCCTACTTTTAGTGCATTACCACATCACACCGAAATGCCAATAAAATACCCACATTGTTCCCTGATTAAATAGTTTTGTATGAATATTCCCATATTCAAAATAGGCTACAGGGGAGCAATGCCTAGTGAGTTAATTGCTCAATAGGTGGCGTTATGAGAGTGAGGGTCCGAGTCTATGGGGTGATGAGACTGTGAAGCGCAGAGGCGAAGCAGCTTCAGAGATGGAGTTGCTTCGAGCCGAATGGGTGCTTCGCATGTCTCACTCCCTAGACTGAACAAGACCTCACGGGCCTCACCGTGTTCAGCGGTAGAGTGCAGGCTCTCAGCCTATGCCCGAGAGGGAGTACTTGGAATATAGAAAACAAATATATATAGATAGCAGATAGCTAAATATATATATATATATATATATATATATATATATATATATATATAGAGAGAGAGAGAGAGAGAGAGAGAGAGAGAGAGAGAGAGAGAGAGAGAGAGAGAGAGAGAGAGAGAGAGAGAGAGAGAGAGCGAGCGAGCGAGTGTGAGAGAGAGAGCGAGCGAGTGTGAGAGAGAGAGAGAGAGAGAGAGAGAGCGAGAGTGTGAGTGAGTGAGTGTGAGTGTGTGTGAGTGTGTGTGAGTGTGAGTGTGTGTGAGAGTGAGTGTGAGTGTGAGTGAGTGTGTGCGTGCGTGTTATTAGCGTTGGAAATGGCGTTTGACAATGAACATCCCGTTGACAAATACTGCTGCCTTCACAAGTAACAAACCTCCCTCCACATGTCCACACTTTCCTTACGGCGCACGATACCTTATCTTAGGGTTGTTGTGGCTTGTTTGTCATTGTCTAGCAGGGATACAGCGTAATCTGTTCTGCTAGAGTTCGTTTTTACAATTTTCTTATTATTCAATTATTAATTTAATTTCGATTTTCCTCGCTAGACCTCCATCAAGCTTAAAAAAACACCCCCTAGATTCCCTTCCAAGATAAACTTGTACAATTTTATAAATACCTGTTTCTGCTAAATTAACAGGCTCGCTATCGCTCGCCGGGAAAAAATCGACACCTAAATGGCACGAAAGGCTTTAATA
Organism: Paralithodes platypus; assembly: GCA_032716605.1. Lineage (NCBI taxonomy): Eukaryota > Metazoa > Arthropoda > Malacostraca > Decapoda > Lithodidae > Paralithodes > Paralithodes platypus. Next base: position 27,840,950 of record CM064486.1, read on the forward strand.
TTGACAAAGAAATGAGGCAAAAGTTCTCAAAATCGCCAAACTAGCGGAACGAACGTCTTAAAATCTAAAAACGGTTATGCTAA
>CM064486.1:27846032-27849312 GCA_032716605.1 Paralithodes platypus
TAGTCTAGAAATCCTAGCCTTTGACCTCTCCTAACTTGAAACATGATTCGGGTTAATCCAGCTAATATTTCTACTGTCGGGAAGTGTTTGCCAGTAAATAGGTGTGGTAATTTACAGCCCGTTTGCTTCAACCCTTCCCGAGTTACACAACAATAGGGGTCATATAATGCTTAGACTAATCATAATGAACAGATTATAGTCTATCTTCGGAATCTGTAAAGTCAAAATCAATATCTAATGATAATGTCGGACAGGTTGGGTGAGTGGGTTCGAATCCTGGTCAGGCTACCTCTCTTTCAAAATTATTAGTTCGCCGAAAATATTGCAAATAATAACCCGTAACTATAGTCTGTTCATTTCCAGCTGACGGAGAAATATGTTGCTAATTATGACAACTTGGTATTTATATGATGCAGAGACATAGTAGTTTCATATTATTCAATTACATATAGAAACATTAGTTGTTTAGGGATTCAATCTACCCTCAGTTGAAGTAAAGCCTACCCTAGTACATTATGCTCCACGTCTTAGCAGTGTTGTAATAATGTCCCTAATCCTATTATCACACACGTAAGCATACCAAATCATTCATAATGAAGCTTCAACATTCGATTAACGTACGGGTAGTAAGTTGGTTTAACTTTCCCTTGTAAATTTGTTTGTCCATTAGACAAAGTCATTTGCTAAACTAATTTTAGTTATTGTTTAGGATCACGATGTTTACCTAATGATGGCTGTTTGAGCAGGTCTACAATTCGTAAAAAATATGTTGCTTCATGGAGCTATTTTTTCCCAATCTTTCCTCCTATTATGGAAGCTACGATGATATATATATTCCGGTACCACAATTTGGAGGGGTAGGCTACACACTATCTCAATTGTTCCGTTGACTTCCACAGACCATCCAAGACCGAATATAATCGTCTACAGACAGCTAGTATACTTTAAGGTAGCCCACCTCGCTATTTTTATCTTTCTCTCCCTCTCTCTTTGGCTTGTATCCATTCGGCCCCATTCAGCCTACTGTTTTAAGACGTTTACCCCCATCCAGGTGTCAATATTTTCCTGGCGAGCGGTAGCGAGCCAGTATATATATATTTTTGTTTTGACAGCATGCTAAATGTGTACATTTTTCGATAGAAAAATTTCTCCGGCTAAGCCGGATTTCTCCAAACAATGCTGGCGAGCGATAATCGACACCTGGATGGGGATAAACGTCTTAAAACAGTTGGCTGAATGGGGCCGAATGGATACAAGTCAGACAAAGAGAAAACAAAGCAGGTGACCCTCCTTAATATACCTTTGGTTTGTTGTCTATAGTCGGTTTGTGTTCGACTGGCGGAAAATGGCATCCCTTAGCAGCTCATTTCTCGATACTTAGAAGGAAAAGAGGTTAGTGAGCCCATACCAATGCCAAGTTGTCATAATTAATAACATAATAGCTGAATAATTAACAACATAATAGCTGAATAATTAACAACATAATAGCTGAATAATTAACAACATAATAGCTGAATAATTAACCCATTAAGTACCAGGGTCGGCCTTTACATCACATTCTGGCCACTATTAGACGATTATATTCAGCTTGGGAAGGACCTCTAGCACTAATAACAATACTTCAAACTATCTCAACCACCACAGATGATTCCCAAGCTGCATAAAATCGTCTAAATATAGCTAGAATATAATATAACACACGTCGCTGGTACTCAAAGGGTTAAGATGAGGAGATGGCAATTTACCATCAGCTGTAAAAAACAAAACAAAAACAACAACAGACTACAATGTACGTTATGTTAACCCCTTCAGTACCGGTGACGTCCTTTCCATTATATCTTGACGAGTGTTAGGCGATATTATTAAGCCTAGGAAGGACGTCTACCCATGAGAATCCTACAGACTATCTCAATTAATGGTCTTAGCTACCATATATCCTTTCTAAGTCTATAAAATCGTGTAAATGTAACTCAAATACAAAAAAACATTGTCGCCGGCACAGAAAGTTTTATATTTATCACTAATATAAGAATAAAAGAAAATGGGAGTCTGCAGAAAGCCGATTGGCCCACACAAGGCAGATCTCTCTCACACCCAACCCCAATTATAAGGCCTAATTTGCGATATTTCTAATTGTTGCAGTGATACATATTTGTAATCGCACATTTACACATAATAATACATACACACACACACTGTAAGAACGCAGCCAAATACATTATTATACACACACACGTACGCATCCACACACACACACACACACACGTACGTATACACACACACACACTCACATATGGCTGCACAATTCTGGCCCAAACTCCAGAAAGATAATGGAATGGGGGGGGGGGAAGGGAGCGAGGGAGGGAGGGAGGGAGGGAGGGGGGGGGAGGGGGGGGAGGGGGAGGGGGAGGGGGGGGGAGAGAGAGAGAGAAGAGAGAGAGAGAGAGAGAGAGAGAGAGAGAGAGAGAGAGAGAGAGAGAGAGAGAGAGAGAGAGAGAGAGAAAAAACGACAGCGAGAGAGTTACAAAGGAATAGTAAAAAGACCTCCGTCTACGTATTGTGAAAAACCTGTTAGTATCTCAGAAACCTTGCGGTCCATTCCGGGGAGATACTCGAAGTGGAAGCAGAGAGACTGTTTAGTGCACTACACGCTTTAGAGAGTGTGCAAAATACTATCTACTCTCTTCTTGAACTGCTCTACTGAAGAACTATTTACAACTTCTGAAAGGAGAGGAACGTTTGTTCCAGGTAGGAAAAACATATTCTTATAAATGTTGGGGAAAAAGTTTTCCCACAAAAATACTAGTGCTGAACCCTTTTTCAATTCTAAAATCCCCCCTCCAGCCATGATTGTGTGTTTTGGTAAATTCATATTGAGGCTAAACAGTTGTTGCTATAATCCCACATTTTTGAAAACCCATTCAAGTATTTCTTGTATAAACTTCAATTGAGCCTGACGCTCGTAGCCCTGCATGTCTTCTAATGTGAAGAGATCAAGGAGCTCTCAAAACCGGGCCTCGCAGCTCATTTTCTTCTAAGCGATGGAATAAGGCTTTGTAAGCCGACCTAGATTTACTCTTTCCAGTTCGCTTCTTATATATTTCCTGAGTGCTGGACGACCAAAATTGAACCCGCATACTCCAGGAGAGGGACCCTATCAGGAGCGTTGTCACGTGTGAGGACTATTTTCTTATTTCTATACTTAAAATTGCCTCGTAACAATAGCCCAACCATGGCCTGAGCTTTCTTCCCTCTACTTCCCAATGCACTGCTTGGAAAA
>CM064486.1:27849412-27859412 GCA_032716605.1 Paralithodes platypus
TTTAGAGTTTAAATGTATATATGTATTTCGTTACACTTCTGGAACATTACCTGAGCAGGGTTAAGGGGAGATGGGACGTTTTTCTGGTCCCCCTTCTTCCTCGTGTTTAGCCCTATTAGTTTTCAGATTTTATGACGTTCGGCCCATTAGTCTGGCTATTTAAAAGACCTTTCCTTTATTTCTTTGTCAATATTAAGACTTCATGTAATTTAGGTGTCGATTTTTTCCTCGTGAACGATTGTGAGCCTGTAATTTTGGAAGAACCGGGGACATTTGTTTACCGAAAAATGTAAAAAATTATCTAACAGGGGGATATCATGGATGATTTTTGAAAGTGTGATGGAGGTCTAGGGAGGAAACTAGAAAAAAATAATAAATAGGTGAAAATATCGACCAAAAAGTGAACCATCCCCCCTTAATCCGCTTTACTTCTGTCTACCATTCGAGATGCATGGATGAAGTTTGTACTAAAGCCATACGTCAACACCAATGACTATATTAAAGTTTACCTCTTACACGGGGGCAGATTTATTTCATACAAATTATATATTCAGGGTGCATGTTTTACTATTTATAAGTTACTACTCTTAGATATGGCTGCCTTAAGGGGGTCACCTGCTTTTTTTTATCTTTCTCTCCTTTTCTCTCTTTCTCTGGCTTGTATTCACTCGGCCCCATTCAGCCAACTGTTTTAAGACGTTTAACCCCATCTAGGTGTCGATTTTTTCCTGGCGAGCGATACGAGCCAGCATTGTATGGAGAAATCCGGCTTCGCTGGAGATTGTTTTCTATCGAAAAATTACAAATTTAACTTGCTGTCAAAACAAAAATATAAATATGCTGGCTCGCTACCGCTCGCCAGGAAAATATTAAGCACCTGGATGGGGGTAAACGTCTTAAAACAGTAGGTTGAATGGGTCCGAATGGATAAACGCCAAAGAGAGAGGGTGAGAAAGAAAACAAAAGCGAGGTGGGCTCCCTTAATCATGATACCATAAAGTAAAAAGCGTCTTGGTAGGGAACATATCTCTGCCATCCGTGCAAACCAGAACAAGTGTCATTTATGTTTGATCATACCCACGGTCGTGTTGATTTGCGACCCTTTTGGTCCTGGGCCGATTTGGTACATGACTGATATTCGTTGAGCCGAGCGGTCCAATGATTCTGATTAGTATTGGTCTAGTGAACGTTTTGGTCAGTGACCGGTTTTTTTCCATGGACGATATGTACTGAGGGGTGTACGTAGATAGGTTATTTTGGTACATGGCCGTTTTGTTCCATGAATGATATATGCTGAGGTGTGTGAGTAAATGGATTATTGTGGCCCGTGGGAGAGAAAGAATTTTGTATGTAAAAGGATTGAGATACATATAGTAAGAACAAAGGTGAGATGGAAGAGAAAACATGTAAGTGATGCGCAGACATGCAATGTTTTAGAGTAGGATGGAGAACACCCTTGCACACAAATATAATTGATATGCTTAAGATGACATGTACTGTAGAATATACATTGCAGTCGTATTAAAAAACACTCACTGTACCCCAAAATAAAATAAATATATATATAAATGAATAAATATATTTTTGTTTTATGTGAATGAGGGAGACAAAAGGCATAACTGCCTGCAGCGAGTGCCTCCCCCAGAGTTGAAAGAGTGACAGGGCCAAAATCAATTCTGAAATGATTAGGTAGCTGAAGGAATATATCATCCTAGTGAATATTCCAGCATACATATACTTGTAAATATAGGTTTCGAGAGAAGTGTTAATGATATGCTGTATGTGAAAATGGTTGATATACTAGATGCTAGTTTATAAATATTTATCACGGCAAATTAAGAGTAAGTGAAGCAGATAAATGTGTTATTAAACGAGAGAGAGAGAGAGAGAGACTATTGGCATATAATGAGCATGTGAAACTAAGCAAACTGTAAAGATGGATAAGTAAAAGTGGTAGTGCTAATATTTACGTTACATAGGACAAATATACTTACATTTCATTATTGCCAATAGTGACCTTCATAGCATCTCAATTCATGGATATACATGTAAATTACTTGGAATTTTCGTAATATTATATAAAATCAAAAAATAATAAAATTAAATAAGTAGTATTTTAAGTTTTTGTGTGTGAGGGGGGTGGGGGTAGTGTGTGTGTGTGTGTGTGTGTGTGTGTGTGTGTGTGTGTGTGTGTGTGTGTGTGTGTGTGTGTGGGTGGGTGTGTGTGTGTGTGTGTGTGTGTGTGTGTGTGTGTGTGTGTGTGTGTGTGTGTGTGTGACTTTAAGTTTGCTCCCAAGGCACTAAGCATAAGGACAAACAAATTATAATAATGGTACGAGTGACATTTAATAATAAACAAAATGTATTTGTATTTATATGTGAGGCTTGGTGCGAGTGCTAAGAGGTCATTTAGAGTATAAGCTAAAGACGGTATCACACGAAAGCTTTTGTCGTTAACATTCGATGGTCAACATTTTTCTGGCAACATTCCTCGGATTTCTTCCATTGGCATCGGAAAATAGACTGATGATAGTTTAATGTAGGAGACTTGACTTTTTTATAAAGCTGAGAGGCCGGTGTTAAGGATAAATGTCGAGAGCAAAAGCAACAAAATCCCCCCCCCCCCCCCCCTTCCACGTGTATTTGTGCATAAACAAATGCAGGTTCGATATCGCTCGCCTGGATATAATCGACACTGGCACAAAAGGTCTAAAATTCGCCAAACCGATGGGGCGAATGTCTTAAAATCTCAAACTAATGAGGCTACATGAGGAAGAAGGGGGTCCATAAACCCCCCCCCCCCCTCCCCCCCTTAACCCATTCAATACCAGTGATATCCTTTCTATTATAATCAGGCAGCTATTAGACGATACTGTTAAGCTTAGGAAGGACGTCTACACATTAAAAGGCTACATATTATCTCAATTAACCCTTTTAGCTACCATATATTTTTCCTAAGCTTCACTAAATCGTCTCAATGTAGCTGAAATCAAATAAGAAAGACGTCACAGGTATCGAAAGTGTTAAGGGAAGTCCTCAGGCTGTTGAAATAATACTGTATACATTCAGTTGTATTATTAAGAGAGGAATGTATTTGTTTAATATATTAGATAGTTAGTACATCCATATGTTTAAAACAAAAAAGTGTGTTATTCGTCAATCTAAACACACTACTAGGAAATCTTGTTTTATTTTTGGACAGTGGCCATTTATGTTTAGTTACCCATCCATCCTATTCCCTGTCCCCCATCTTCTTTAGTGATCTTTCTTCCCGCTTTCTTCATTTCCTGTTCACCCGTCTCTCTCTCTCTATCTCTCTCTCTCTCATAAACATACACACATAAGCGCGTCCACTCACACACACTTAAGCGCACACACACACACACACACACACGTTCTTCTCCTATCTTGTCCTACTTATTATTTGTATTTATTTCTCACATATTGCCTACTCCTAATTACTCCACCATTCTGTTCCATAAAATGAGTGGTTCTCCTGCACCTTTAAATATAGTGTTCCCCTTTTCCCTGATGTTTAGCCCCACTAGTTTTGAGATTTTAAGACGTTGGTTCCATTAGTTTGGGGATTTTATAACCTTTCACCCCATTTCTTTGTCAAAATTAGGACCCTTCGTGCCATTTAGGTTTCGATTTTTTCCTGGCGAGCGACAGCGAGCCTGTAATTTTAGGAGGAACCAGCCTTTGGCCGGGACATTTTTCTACCGAAAAATGTACAAATCTATCTTGAAGGGGGGTCTAGGAAGTGTTTTTCTAAGCTTGATGGAGGTCTAGGGAGGAAACTAAACAAATATATGAATAAATTAATTAATAGACCAAACAAACAGCCACTGTCCCCTTAACATTTTAATCTTTGTATTGTTATTCTGGCCTTATGTACATTCTTGTCATTACACATTCCTTTAGGGCAACCCGTTTTCTTTTCCACTACCCATTTTTTATGACTGCCGCATGTGTTTGTTAATTTCATTAATCGAGTTTAGGAGTAAAGTTGGTTGGTGGAGAGAACATAATAATTATGTCGCTCAAGCTCCCTACTTATCATATACCCACAAGTGTGTGTGTGTATGTGTGTGAGAGAGAGAGAGAGAGAGAGAGAGTTTCTTTACTCATTTCCTTTTACCCCATATTACCATAAACTCAAAATGCCTGAGAGAGAGAGAGAGAGAGAGAGAGAGAGAGAGAGAGAGAGAGAGGACTTAATTCTAGTAGATATAGCTAACCCGAGAGTAAGGGACAGTGGAAGGAAAGGATAGCAAAGAGAGAGAGAGAGAGAGAGAGAGGGGCAGGCAGGAAGGCAGGCAGACAGACTACACATAACCAAGCAGGCAGACATTCCGGGAAGGCGCAAAAGGGCAGGCACGCAGGCACGTTATAAAGCAGACAGGTAGGGACATTCCGGGAAGGCACAGAATGGACAGGCAGACATTATAGAAAGGTGCAATAAACAGAAATATAATAAAGCAGACATATTTAGACATGGATTAAAAGACATAGAGGAATATAATAAAGGATTAAAAGACATAGAGGAATATAATAAAGCAGACATAATATAGACATAAATTAAAAGACAGAGAGGAATATAATAAAGCAGACATAATATAGACATAAATTAAAAGACAGAGAGGAATATAATAGCGCAGACATATTGACATAGATTTACATAGGCAGACATTATAGAAAAGCGCAAAAAGACAGAGGAATATAATAAAGCAGACATATAGTGACATAGATTTACACATGTAGTACACTGTCCACAAAGACCTGACGATCCCAGCGAGGTTGATCAGACCTTACAATAATATTCCAAGAATGCGCAGCAGACGTCAGGAACCTATACAATCAGACATAGATACATTGCTATAAGAGAAGAATGTGTGTATATGTATGTAGCCTATGTACTGTATATGTATAAGAGAAGACTGTGTGTGTATGTGTGCACTGTATATTATGTACCTATGTACTGTATATGTATAAGAGAAGACTGTGTGTGTATGTATGTAGCCTATGTACTGTATATGTATAAGAGAAGACTGTGTGTGTATGTATGTATGCACTGTATATGTATGTAGCCTATGTACTGTATATGTATAAGAGAAGACTGTGTGTGTATGTATGTAGCCTATGTACTGTATATGTAAAGAAGACTGTGTGTGTGTATTATACCTATGTACTGTATATGTATAAGAGAAGACTGTGTGTGTATGTATGTATGCACTGTATATGTATGTAGCCTATGTACTGTATATGTATAAGAGAAGACTGTGTGTGTATGTATGTAGCCTATGTACTGTATATGTATAAGAGAAGACTGTGTGTGTATGTATGTATGCACTGTATATGTATGTAGCCTATGTACTGTATATGTATAAGAGAAGACTGTGTGTGTGTATGTATGTAGCCTATGTACTGTATATGTATAAGAGAAGACTGTGTGTGTATGTATGTGTGCACTGTATATGTATGTAGCCTATGTACTGTATATGTATAAGAGAAGACTGTGTGTGTATGTATGTAGCCTATGTACTGTATATGTATAAGAGAAGACTGTGTGTGTGTATGTATGTAGCCTATGTACTGTATATGTATAAGAGAAGACTGTGTGTGTATGTATGTATGCACTGTATATGTATGTAGCCTATGTACTGTATATGTATAAGAGAAGACTGTGTGTGTGTATGTATGTAGCCTATGTACTGTATATGTATAAGAGAAGACTGTGTGTGTATGTATGTAGCCTATGTACTGTATATGTATAAGAGAAGACTGTGTGTGTATGTATGTAGCCTATGTACTGTATATGTATAAGAGAAGACTGTGTGTGTATGTATGTATGCACTGTATATGTATGTAGCCTATGTACTGTATATGTATAAGAGAAGACTGTGTGTGTATGTATGTAGCCTATGTACTGTATATGTATAAGAGAAGACTGTGTGTGTATGTATGTATGCACTGTAATAATGTAGCCTATGTACTGTATATGTATAAGAGAAGACTGTGTGTATGTATGTAGCCTATGTACTGTATATGTATAAGAGAAGACTGTGTGTGTATGTATGTGTGCACTGTATATATGTACCTATACTGTATATGTATAGAGAAACTGTGTGTGTATGTATGTACCTATGTACTGTATATGTATAGAAGACTGGTTATGTGTGTGTATGTATGTAGCTATGTACTGTATATGTATAAGAGAAGACTGTGTTTGTATGTATGTATGCACTGTATATCGTATAGCCTATGTACTGTATATGTATAAGAGAAGACTGTGTGTGTGTATGTATGTAGCCTATGTACTGTATATGTATAAGAGAAGACTGTGTGTGTATGTATGTATGCACTGTATATGTATGTAGCCTATTCTGTATATGTATAAGAAGACTGTGTGTGTATGTATGTAGCTATGTACTGTATATGTTAAAGAGAAGACTGTATATGTATGTAGCCTATGTACTGTATATGTATAAGAGAAGACTGTGTGTATGTATGTATGTAGCCTATGTACTGTATATGTATAAGAGAAGACTGTGTGTATGTATGTATGCACTGTATATGTATGAGAGAAACATATAGATACATTGATATAAGGCGCAAAAGGCCAAACAGGAATATAATAAAACAGATACATTATATAAAACAGATACATTATATAAAACAGATACATTATATAAAACAGATACATTATATAAAACAGATACATTATATAAAACAGATAAATCATATAAAACAGATATTATATAAAACAGATAATAAAACAGATACATTATATAAAACAGATACATTATATAAAACAGATACATTATATAAAACAGATACATTATATAAATATACTATAATTACTGTATACTTCATATTAAGGGGGTCACTTGCTTTTTTTCTCTTCTCTTTCTCTCCTTTTCTCTCTCTCTCTCTGGGTTGTATCCATTCGGCCCCATTCTGCCAACTGTTTTAAGACGTTTATCCCCATCCAGGTGTCAATTTCTTCCTGGCGAGCGATAGCGAGCCAGCATTATATGGAGAAATCCGGCTTCGCCGGAGACATTTTTCTATCGAAAAATGTACAAATTTAGCTTACTGTCAAAACACAAATATATATATGCTGGCTCGCTACCGCTCGCCAGGAAAATATTGACACCTGGATTGGGGTAAATGTCTTAATATAGTAGGCTGAATGGGGCCGAATGGATACAAGCCAAAGATAGAAGGAGAGAAAGAGGAAAAAAGAGAGGTGGGCTCCCTTAATTACGTCGCTATAATTGCTATATATCTCAAGAAGGCACAAAATGGCTGAGGTGTTTTTAAGGGGAGATGGGTCGTTCTTCTAGATCCCCTTTTCCCTCATGTTTAGCCCCATTAGTTTCAGATTTTATGACGTTCGGCCCATTAGTTTGGCGATTTTCAAAGCTTTCGCACGATTTTGTAGTCAATATTAAGACTTTTCGTGTCAATTAGGTGTTGATTTGTTCTTGGCGATTGATAGCGAGCCTGTTATTGAAGAGGAAACGGCCTACAGCCGAGAGAGAGAAAGAGAGAGACTGACTGAAAGACATGACTTAATAACCTTGAGAGAGAGAGAGAGAGTGAGAGTGAGAGAAAAAGCGAGAGAGAGAAAGTGAGAGAAAGAGAGAGACTGAGTGTGAGACATGACTTAATAACCTTGAGAGAGAGAGAGAGAGAGAGAGAGGTGGGGGGTGTAGGAATGCAAGCAGACAGACAATAATGTGCTTGAGGGTAAAAACACTTGCCGTAGTAGAGTAGCCTGCATGGTGTCTCGTCTGTACTCTCTCTCGCTCTCTCTCTCTCTCCTCTCTCTCTCTCTCCTCTCTCTCTCTCTCTCTCTCTCTCTCTCTCTCTCTCTCTCTCTCTCTCTCTCTCTCTCTCTCTCTCTCTCTCTCTCAGTCAGTCAGTCAGTCAGTCAGCCTCTGTCTCTCTCTGTCTCTGTCTCTGTCTCTGTCTGTCTCTCTGTCTCTCTGTCTCTCTCTCTGTCTCTCTCTCTCTCTCTCTCTCTCTCTCTCTCTCTCTCTCTCTCTCTCTCTCTCTCTCTCTGTCTCTCTCTCTCTTTAAGTTGCATGCTAAGAATGTCATTATTGTTCATCCTATATATATTGGCTTTCACTAATATGGTATAGTATTGAATATACAGTATATATTCCTTATTATGGTATAGTTCAAGAAATGTCCGTCACTCTACTATAGTTGTTGACACTCTTAATCATTCATAACTATCCTCAAAAAGTCACATTCAGGGGAGATGGGTCGTTTTTCTGGTCCCCTTTCGTCCTCATGTTTAGCCCCATTAGTTTTCAGATTGTATGACGTTCGGCCCATTAGTTTGGGGATTTTAAGATTTTCGCCCAATTGTTTGGTCAATATTAAGACTTCGTGTCATTTAGGTGTCGATTTTTCCTGGCGATCGATAGAGACCCTGTAATATCTTAATGCTCACCGGTTATTTTATGGTAAGAAGGTGTTTGAAGTACTTGTGATCACGACTGTACAGGATAGTGGGTTTCCCAGGCCCAACCACCAAATGTTTATCTATCTCCGCATTGTAATTATTGTGTTGTATTGCTGCCCCATAACTCCCCCAAGCAGCCAATTTGACCAGCAGGTGGGAGGGGGGTATAAAAACCGAGGGTAAATGGTGAATAACGCCGCCCGTTTGGATCCGTGTAAGGGCAAAAACCTCATCCACAACGGCCGCCTATAAGTTAAGGGGGTCACCTGCCTTTTTTCTCTTTATCTCCTTTTCTCTCTTTCTCTGGCTTGTATCCATTCGGCCCCATTCATCCAACTGTTTTAAGACTTTTATCCCCATCCAGGTGTCGATTTCTTCCTGGCGAGCGATAGCGAGCCAGCATTGTATGGAGAAATCCGGCTTCGCCGGAGACATTTTTCTATCGAAAAATGTACAAATTTAACTTACTGTAAACATAAATATATATAAGCTGGCTCGCTACCGCTCGGCAGGAAAATATTGACACCTGGATGGGGGTAAATGTCTTAAGCGGTAGGCTGAATGGGGCCGAATGGATACAAGCCAAAGAGAGAGGGAGAGAAAGAGTTACAAAAAGCGAGGTGGGCCCCCTTAACGGGCGTGGGCGGGCTTCTCCTTTCCACGTGAAATGCCGAGTTTTTTATGAGGTACTCTACATGTTCCCGTTATCCTATACTCTGTTTCTTTTCAGCTGACGAGAAATTGAATCCCTTGGCAGTTCATTTTTCGATAATTAATGGACGAATATGAAACTATTATTATTATTATTTGTATTATTATTATTATTATTTTGTGTTATTATTATTAGTAGTATTATTGTTTTTATTATTATTATTATTTGTAATATTATTGTCATTATTACTACTACTACTACTACTCAGTACATGAACCACATATTATGTTGTCTGATATAACAGTATAGCAATATTCGGCCATATGGAATGTATGGGAAGCGAGAGAATGACTTAAGGTGTACGAGAGCGAGGTGGAAGGACAGAGAGGGAGAGGTAAACCGAAAGAGAGGGGGAAGGATGGAGTGAGGAAGTATATGGATTAAGGCGGTGCTGGTTGGGAGGAGGGGCGTCGACTGACTGGGGACAGAGGTGCATGGGGGCGGTTCGTTCGTGGCCACCTCTTCGGGGATCACGGCGTCAGGCAATAGATAGATAGAGATAGAATATGAAGAAGTGTTTTCGATACTTTTTATCAATAGTTAATCAGTAATCAACCTAAATTTACTAGCATTAAAATAACAATTCACCTATGTTTTATTGGTGTGCAAATATATCTATGGCCAGAGATATACACAATAATCAATTTGGTACCGATATCCTGATGTGTTCCTATGTTAAGGGGACAATGGTTAGTTTGTTTGGTCTATATATTTATATATTCATTTATTTTGATGTTTCCTCGCTAGACCTCCATCAAGATTTATAAAGAAACACTCCCTAGACCCTCCTTCAAGATAAATGTGTA
>CM064486.1:27861912-27932739 GCA_032716605.1 Paralithodes platypus
CCCCCCTTAACACAGCGTAACAGTTGTTTACTATATATTATACCATTGTGTCACAGCAATTCACATAAAACACCACCAAAAACAACAAAACAAGAACAGCAACACAGTTAATATAATAATATATGCACGTAAAGTGTCAGTTAATAAAATATTATATTCACGTAAAGTGTGTCATTGGAATTCAAATCATTACAAGAACAACAACAAAACAGTCTCCAACATCGACAATAACATCTGCAACAACAAAATCAAACAAAATCTTCCTTCAACATCTACAACAACAACATCAAACAAGTAAACCACAAACAAAATCTCCCTTCCCTCTCGTCACCGTAACCCACCACCCATTCCGTGACAACCACCCAAATTACCGTACAGCCCAATCCAAGGTCACCCTAACTGGAGCGCGACCCGTCAGGTTCCTAAGGGCGAGTATCCCGGGGTAAACCCACGGGGATTCGAACCTACGACCGCAGCTGTGACACGCGACCAGCAGCTGAAGTAGCCGAAGTAAAAAAAAAAAAAAATGTAATGAGTTTCGTGAATTTTGTGGATTAAGGGGAGACTGGCCGTTTGTTTGGTCTATTAATTCATTTATTCATTATTCTTTTTTTAGTTTCCTCCCTAGACCTCCATCAAGCTTAGAAAAACACCCCCTAGACACCCTTCAAGGTAAATTTGTACATTTTTCGGTAGAAAAATATCTCGGCCGAAGGCCGGTTCCTCTTAAAATTGCAGGCTCCCTATCGCTCGCCAGGAAATAATCGACACCTAATTAACTGGCACGAAAGGGCTTAAAATTGCCAACGAAATGGGGCGAAAGGTGTTAAAATCGCCAAACTAATGGGCCGAATGTCTTACAATCTCAAAACTAGTGGTACTAAACATTAGGGAGAAGGGGGTCCAGAAAAAAAAACTGGTCTGCCTCCCCTTAATGCAGGCAGGTGGAAGGATTGCGTTGTTTTCTTTTCCATTTGGCTCGTGGGCGGGTTGGCGGTGTTTTTGGGCGGGGATGGGGGGGGGGGGGGGGTAATGTGGTGCCCGGTGGTGAGAGGATGACTGTCGGGAGGAAACGGAAAGGTAAAAAGAAACATTATTGGTGGGATCAAAAGTAGAGTTGACAGTATTTATGTAGTGACGCACCCACATAATTATACACCCGTGCACATACGCAAATGGACACACTTTACATATATATATATATATATATATATATATATATATATATATATATATATATATATATATATATATATATATATATATATACTGTATATAATCGTATGTGTACGAACTCAACAATTATTTTGAAAAATAAGTATGTATTTTAAATCAATCTCCTTGAATACATTGTTTTCATTATGATGGTATTATAATTTATATTTTTTATAAATGGGTTAATTGTATTAACCCTTTGATGATCATGACGCGTATTGACAGTCTATTCTGGCTATCATTAAACGATTTAATGAGTAACACCCCGTTCTTAACATAAAGATTTATTAAAAAACGATTTTAATAACCCATATTTTAACTTCCCTGTTTTAAACAGAATACCTGGTAGACACGGTAATAGAAGACTAAATACATTTAATAAAAAGAAAAACAGGTCTGATATTAAAATTATTGTTAATAATTTATATTCATTATATCGAAATTTCGGAATTAAAAAATTAAAAGATTCATTGAAAGGCCTACAAAAGAAAAGTTTTGCTCCTTTTATAGAAAATATTCTAAACAATAAACATAATTTCACAAATAAATTTAAGAATATAGTCTTTGCTTTTATGGGATATATTAGAGCTAATTCCAAGAAATTCAAAGATAACCGTATTAAAGATAAAGTCAAGTCCACTTTAAATTATTCCTCTAAAATTTTAGACAAAATTAATGTTAACAGTGTTATTAATTCAAAGAAAGTTAAGTCCATGTTACCAGATGGTTGTAAAGATTTCAAACCATTAATAGTGTATTCATATGAACATCTATTATTTGTAATTATAATAAAGTTTTAGGAAATCTTTCAGATAATGATATTTTCAATAATAATAAATGCGTGTGTGAAAGAGTCATGGATATGCCAGCTAGCAGACGTGTTGCACTAGCAAAGTTCATTTATAGTCCGATATGTCGCATATTAACAGGTGATGTAGAACTAGTTAAACATTTTGCAAACGACAAATTAGCGGAGCTATGTCGTAAAGGGTTTACATTTAGAATAGGGAGTAATAAAGTAACATGGGACATAATTTTAAAAGATATTGTTTTTTCAGTCAATAAATTAAAAGATAAATTGTTAAAAATTGCGTGCTGCGATGCGAGAGAACTAGAAGCATGGTCTAAATTATTAATTAAGTTAATTAGAAATACAATTTTCTCGCTTAAAAATGAATTTAATCTTTCAGATTTTATAGACTATAATTATAATAAGCTTAAAGCTGATTTAATAAATTTACATAAACATTTTGTAATCACTACAGTAGATAAAGCCAGCAATAATTATAGCTTCACATGTAAGAAATTTTATCTTGAAAACATGAAAAAAGAATTAGGTATTAAGGGTAACATATTACGTAAAAATATTTGCGGTAATTCTGTTTATGAAATTCAAAATAATCTGAATATTGATAACTTAATCGATGAACATACCAAGAAAAATATAACATTTGATATTAAACTTTCTGATAAGAACAAGTGCATTGCAAAATTATACATGTTACCTAAATTTCATAAAAGACCTTATAAATATCGCTTTATTGCCGGAGCAAAATTTGCTACCACTAAAACTCTATCAGAACAAGTCGTAAATTGCTTAAAATACATTAAAAGTACTCATAAAAGATATTGTAATACCATCATGAGAAGAACTGGCATTAACTATTATTGGAGTGTTGACAATTCGTTAGAAGTTATTGATAAAATAAATACCATGCCGAAAGTTACCTCGGTACATAGCTTCGACTTTTCAACTTTGTATACCAATTTGCCTTTAGATTTAGTATATTCAGAGCTTTGCTTTATTATAGATTTGCACTTTGACAGGTTCGTTAGGAATGGTAATTATTTCATAAATGTTTATACATATTTTAATAATGCATCACTTAGCTCTACTCCCACTAGTTCTGTATATTTTGATAGAACTAAACTTAAAGATGCCTTTAAATTCCTCCTTTTCAATACTTATGTTAGATTCGGGCCGTACATTTTCAAACAAATATTAGGAATTACTATGGGTGGAAATGCTAGCCCTTTAATTGCAGACTTATTCTTGCTTGCTTTAGAATTTAAATATATAAAAGACTTAGTTGACAGTAGCAAGAAAAATAAAATCCCAGAAAAATTAGCACTTGCTAAACTGTTAAATAATAATAGTAGATATATTGATGATATTCTTGTTTGCAATTTGTTAAATTTTAATAAAGTTGCTAAACTTATTTACCCTAATTCTATTCCCCTCACACAATGTAACGTAAATTATAAAGTTGAAAATTTTCTTGATATAAATATAGAGATTGTTTATGAACAGTGCATACTTAAAGTATATCACAAAGTTGATGATTTTAATTTTAACGTAATAAACTTTCCTTTCCCTAGTAGTAATATCGATAGTAAAATAACTTATAATTGTTTTTATTCCCAATTAATAAGATTTTGTAAAATCTGCACTAAAGTAGATGACTTTTGGGCTAGAGCTAGGTTACTATACAGACTCTTAGTGGACAGAGGTTTTGAGGCAAGTAAATTGTTCCATAAATTTAATCTTTTTAGGGTCAATTATTGTGACTGTATTCTAAAATTTGACATCAATAATTTTAATCAAGCATTTTTAACTTGAAGTTTCTTGTATAACCTCTGCTTACTTTTTGTCTGTATTTATTGTTTTTTGTCTGTATTTATTGTTTATCTTTTTCTTTTATTTTTTTCTATTATTAATATTAATATTGATGATTTTTTAAATTTATTGTTCTTGTTAAAAGAGTACTCTTTGTTTAAATCTGTTGTTACTTCATATTTTGCAATTATTTGTCTTTATATTATATGTATTCATTGTCGATAGTATCAATTGCTTACTTTTGCGATTTCCTTAGTTTATTTGTGCTATAAATGTAGGTTATTTGTAGGGTAGTTATTGATAGGGGTCATGCTATGCTTACAGGTACCTACCCGATAGCACTATCGTTAGAGAGTGCTGTACTGTATTTTATATATTATTTTGTAATAGTATAGATATCTTATCAATATTTGTATATTGTACTATTGTTAATGTCTTGTCATGTTTCAAAATTGATTTTAAATAATATTTTGACATTTAACATGTAGTTTCTTTATTCATGCAGAGTTTAGTAAAATTTGCCAGAACGTCCCGGACTTCCCAAACTTGACTACTTCCTTTAACGTGACGATAGTGCGTTGTTATATGTGCGATTAGTTTGCTTGGGAAACAGATTAACTTGCTCATGTAGTAATGTACACCCTATGTGGTGGATTGTGTTCTTTTATATAATAATTTTCATTTTAGTAAGCGTTGTTTCCACATAGCGATTTTGATAATTTAATTTGACTTTATATTGTCCTTGTCCCAATTTTGGTTTGTTTAGTTTGCAAGTTTTCCTTTTTTTATTAATCATCAAATACAAACCCCAATGTACTTGAATAAACTAATGAAAGCATATGGTCCTCCAGGGATTCGAACCCGGGACACCACACCCAGAACATAAGCACCTAAACCATTACACCACCAACACAGTTAAAGGTTGAGTACACGATCACGATTAATATCCATTTTCGAAATTTGGATATCAATCTAATCATGCACTCAGACCCAACTGCATTATGGAAAGCGTAATGTTTTAGTGAGAGGAAAGAACATTGCATGGGGCCAAGATCACTAAGGACCGGTCTATTCAGCAAAGGGTGAACTTATTGGAGCTAAATACTTAATCGAGACGGTATGTACCCCTATGATTCCTAGACATACATCCTAAGTTACATGATACCGTCTAATTTTAACCAAAATTATATCAAGTGGTTAATTTAAGCTATCCTTTACATAGAATGAGGCGTATGTTAATACTGATAGATTTATATAGTTATTATTGTAGAAATACTTAAGGTCCAAATACTTTAATGTGTGTGTGTGTGTGTGTGTGTGTGTGTGTGTGTGTGTGTGTGTGTGTGTGTGTGTGTGTGTGCTTACACAAGATTTAGCAGAAAAACTTTATAATATTATCTAAGACTAGCAAATACATCTTTACAAAAAGTATAAATCCATTTCCCAGAGAAGTAAAAAGTTAAGAAACATCACGAGCGAAACAGGAAAGACTTATTTGTTGTATACCGAGACAGGAGCATCAGTATAAGAGGTTCCCCGAAGGTGGGTGGGGGGGTGGGGGTGAAGGAGGGACAGATGGTGAAATATATAGGCTAATAGAAAAAGATTAAAGAGTAAACAGGAAGGATTATGTGTGTGTGTTGTTCCTTAGTTTCTGGGAGGGTCATTGTGGAGTGGAGGAGGAGTTGGGTAAGATGGGAAGTGGGTGAGTGTACTCTTAAGGACGAGAGAGAGAGAGAGAGAGAGAGAGAGAGAGAGAGAGAGAGAGAGAGAGAGAGAGAGAGAGAGAGAGAGATTAGAGAGAGAGAGAGAGAGAGAGAGAGAGAGAGAGAGAGAGAGAGAGAGAGAGAGAGAGAGAGAGAGAGAGAGAGAGAGAGAGGATGAGAGAGAGAGAGAGAGAGAGGATGAGAGAGAGAGAGAGAGAGAGAGAGAGAGAGAGAGAGAGAGAGAGAGAGAGAGAGAGAGAGAGAGAGAGAGAGAGAATTTGAGTACAGTATCTCTATTGACAACGTTTGCTTTGATCTTTTTAGGTCATAAGGGAAACGTAAATAATATGTTCCCCCTCAAAGATTTATGTTAACCATATTTTATACGTTTCGAAGTTGTTATCACCTGAGTCGTGGTCATGTATACTTAACACCTCCTAGTGCTAAACACAAGATAGTGAGCGGTAACTAGTGAATCCCAGTAATTCATTTTTTTTCAGAAACCAACTTCACTTCTAAACTCAATTAATGAAATCAACAAATACATGTGGCACTCCAAGGACTCGAACCTAGGATACTCACACCGAAATTCCGCGCATTTATGCATTACGCTATCAAGACAACATCTAATTATAATATGACTTTGAGGTTCAAGTAGTTTATCAAAATAGTTCGCTAGTATATTATCACAGTTGCTCTCCCAAAATATGTCTAGATATTCATGACCACGACTGTACCTTGTGGTTCATTCCAGTGAAATATTCTGGACGACTGAAGATATTTTGCAGAGCAGCACACGAATTGCAATATGCACAAAATGTTTAAAAATATGTGTGTGATAACCCAGGTTCGAATCCCGGCGGATCACATATATGCTTTCATTAATTTCAATGGAGGTGTTTGGTGTTGTGGTGAAATTAATAAAAATATAGATTACTGAAGAACAGTTTATATCCCTCAAAAGAAGTTTGTCCAAAGTAGAGTAATATTATTTATAGAAAATTATACAGATGTATAGATATACTATCTCTGCATCTTTGCTTTTGTCTCTAATCTCCATTCGGGTCGCTCCATAGATGCGGTTGTGGAAGGCCATAGCTCACTTCCTCAACCTATCAACTCCGGTGTTCCTCGGGGTTCTGTCCTGTCTCCAATTATCTTTCTAATATTCACTAATGATCTTCTCAACTGTACCTCTAGTCCTATCCATTCATATGCTGATGACTCTACCTTACACTATTAAACTAGCTCTCCAGAACGACCCAGCATGCAATCAATCAAAAACTCATGTGATAAGGCCATAGCACACTTACTTTCTGATCTATCAACCATTTCCTATTGGACAGAGAAATTATTGTTACTTTCAATGCTTCCAAAACCCAATTTCTCCATCTACCTATCACGAACTCAAATCAACCCTTCATTTTATCTCAGTATTCCTGGTGTTTCTTTTTCTTCTGGCCTTTCTTGGAAAGATCATATTACTACTCTTGCTAAAAATAGCTTCCCAGAAGTTTGGTGTATTCAACCGTTTCCGTGTGTTCTTCACCCCTGCACAGCTTCTCTTCCCAGAAGTTTGGTGTATTCAACCGTTTCCGTGTGTTCTTCACCCCTGCACAGCTTCTTGCTTTGTATAGGGGCACAGTGCGCCCATGTTGATTGCATGTGCGGGGAGGTTCCCCCTATACTGCACTTCTCCAAAGGGTAAAGTCAAAAGCATTTCGTCTCATCAACTCCTCATCTTACTAATTACCTACAATCTCTACACGCCGCAATGTTGCATATATCTCACTCTTCTAATGACATTACAATAATCAATGTTCTTCAGAGCTTTCTCAGTGTATACCCCCTCCCTTACGGAGAATGGGGGACACCCGCCTTTCAACACACTCCCACCACTATTCTGTCCAACTCTAAAACCCAAGATTGAACCGATTTTCCCAGTCTTTCTTCTACTCAACAAACAAGCTGCGAAACTCTCCCTCAATCTTTTTTCCCCTCATCCTATGACAAACTGCTTCAAGCTCCGTGTCCCCAGACATTTTGACTCTAACGTAGCTTGATTTAGGGTCTCTGTCACTCATTCAACTTTGGGGGGAGACATTTGTTAGCTTTGCCTTGTGTCCCCTTCATTCACATTGAACAAAAAAAAAATCCTCATCTGTTACTGCTAAACATACAGTAGTTGTGATGTGCTTAAAGGGACATGGACCGTTTTTCTGGTCCCTCTTCTTCCTCATGCTTAGCCCCATTCGTTTTCAGATTTTATGACGTTCGGCCCATTAGTTTGGCGATTATAATACCTTTCGTCCCATTTCGTTTCAACTTCCTGGCTCGCTATCGCTCGCCAGGAAGAAAATATTAAAGAAATGTCGTGCCATTTAGGTGTCTATTTTTTCTTGGCGAGCGATAGCGAGCCTGTAATTTCAAGAGTAATCGGCCTTCGGCCAGGACATTTTTCTACCGATAAATTTACAAATTTATCTTGAAGGGGGGTCCAGGGGGTGTTTTTCTAAGTTTGATGGAGGTATAGCGAGGAAACTAAAAACATAGATGAATACATGACTTAATAGACCAAAAACCCGGCCACTATCCCCTAAACATCTAGTTATAATTCATTTTGTGAAATCCATATATTATTAATGGTAAGTCGTTCAATTAGTTGACCTTGCATGCTACAAGTTTCCAACAAATTAATGCCTACTTTTAACCGATGTCGGACATCCATATACTAATGACGGAATATTATTCGTAGTGTAAAATTTTCGGTTTCCGTTGGGAAAGTAATAGTTTGTGTAGCCCAATAAAGAATGTATGTTCTCCTTGCTAATGCATTGCTTGAAATGCATTATACCTCTGGTAATCAAAGCACCCACATACATTCCTTAGTCATTGATTTATA
The DNA here is from genome assembly GCA_032716605.1 of Paralithodes platypus. Classification (NCBI taxonomy): domain Eukaryota; kingdom Metazoa; phylum Arthropoda; class Malacostraca; order Decapoda; family Lithodidae; genus Paralithodes; species Paralithodes platypus. Next base: position 27,870,353 of record CM064486.1, read on the forward strand.
GATGCTTTACCATTAGTTAACAGTATGAATAGGGATTTGCATGGCCAGTGTGATTTACCCATGCATCTTTTTTTGTTCATAAACCCAGTCTTCACAATTGCTCACACTTTATGAATTTATCAAACTTTGGTTTAAAATGCAGCAAGTAATCATCACCACTGTAATAATGCTAATGCTAGCAATGTTTATCTAAGTAAACGATGAGGTTCCTTGTCAAATGTTGACTTATAAAGTCAGAGAGAGAGAGAGAGAGAGAGTGGGAGGGAGGGAGGGAGGGAGGGAGGGAGGGAGGGGGGAGGGGGAGGGAGGGGAGGAGAGAGAGAGAGAGAGAGAGAGAGAGAGAGAGAGAGAGAGAGAGAGAGAGGAGTTTAATTAGTGGAAGGAAGGGGTCATGAACTATGGATTAAGGCCTGGAGTACACACAAGAGAGAAGTGAGGAAGGGGTGATGGGTGGAGAGATCAGCTGATAGTGCGTCAAAACAAGGCACTTGAGGGTCACAGGTGCTGCTCGCGTGGCTCAACCCCCCCTCCCTCCCTCCCTCCCTCCTCATCTTGCAACATTCTCACGCTTCTACACACACGCACACAAGGGTATATTCAACATTCTCACGCACACACGCGCTTCTACGCACACGCACACATGAGTAGTTTCAACATTCTTACGCACACACGCGCTTCTACACACACGCACACATGAGTATTTTCAACATTCTCACGCATCTACACACGCATCCACATCAGTAGATACACCACATTCTCGCTCCTACACACACGCCCCTACACACACGCACACTACCAAATACATACATCAATCTATTGTACACACTAACAAGTAGATTCATCATTCTTATGCACACGTTCCTACACACGCGCACACAGTCAATTAGTGTAGATACTATATTTTAAAGTACATGACCGTACACACATGCACAGCAGCAAGTAGTTTCACCATGCTCATGTACGCAGTTGTCTGTACAGTCCAACATACTAATAGAAATCTACGTAGACATAAAAAAGAAAATATATATACATACAAATTATAAATATATATATTATATATATATATATATATATATATATATATATATATATATATATATATATATATATATATATATATATATATACAGTATATGCACACATTTATCTTAAGGGGGTTTTTAGGGTATTTTTTTAAGTGTTATGGAGGTCCAGAGAGGAAACTGAAATGGGAATATGCTAATAAATACATGAATATAAACATGCATACAAATCAGTTATATATTTCCCCTTAATGATATTTTACAGTAGATCTGATTCGTGAGAGATAGGGACATGGATTAAGGGGGGAGGGGCTTATTTATTTGCTCATTTATATATTTTTGTATCAATTTTTGGTTTCCTCTCTAGACTTCCTCCCTAGACCCCCCCCCCCCCCCCCCCCCGACCCTCCTTTAAGATAAATGTGTATATTTTTCGATAGAAAACTGTCCCGGCCGAAGGCCGATGGCTCCTAAATTGCAGGTTCGTTATTGCTCGCCAGGATAAAATCGACACCTAAATAATATTTCACAAAAAATCTTAATATTGACAAATATATTGGTCGAAAGGTCGTACAATGGACAAACTAATGGGGTGAACTTCTTAAAATCTGAAAACTAAGGGGGCTAAACACGAGGAAGGAGTAGGACGAGAACAACGACCCATCTCCCCTTAACTGTAAAATTGCCTAAAAGACTCAATTGACCTCGATTGACCATAGTACAGTTTGTGTAACTGTAATTATTTCACATTAGGAGGAGGAGGAGGAGGAGGAGCAAAGTGTCAAACCGGAGCCATTTTGTTTGACGACTTGAATGAATATGAGAAGGAATACAAGGCAATTATAATGGAATAGCATTGTTTTAAAGAATACAAGGCAATTATAATGGAATAGCATTGTTTTAAAGAATACAAGGCAATTATAATGGAATAGCATTGTTTTAAAGAATACAAGGCAATTATAATGGAATAGCATTGTTTTAAAGAATACAAGGCAATTATAATGGAATAGCATTGTTTTAAAGAATACAAGGCAATTATAATGGAATAGCATTGTTTTAAAGAATACAGGCAATTATAATGGAATAGCATTGTTTTAAAGAATACAAGGCAATTATAATGGAATAGCATTGTTTTAAAGAATACAAGGCAATTATAATGGAATAGCATTGTTTTAAAGAATACAAGGCAATTATAATGGAATAGCATTGTTTTAAAGAATACAAGGCAATTATAATGGAATAGCATTGTTTTAAAGAACACAAGGCAATTATAATGGAATAGCATTGTTTTAAAGTATATTTTGAACTATAAGCCATCATTTTGTCTTTACATATACAATAATAAAGAGAACACCATGAACTCGTCTTTGGTTTTGACACACTGAGGAGGAGATTGTCGATTAGTCTTGGAATTCTTAAAACAGATGACCTGTTAAATATTAAGATAGTGTGTGATCCCTTCAAGCGAGTTATATTATATGTACTGTATTTAAAGAGTGCAATAGGGGTTTGAAAGTTATTAAGAATATAGTGGTGCACACACACATACACACACACACACACACACACACACACACATATATATATATATATATTATATTGAGATAGGTAGGTTAGTTCATTTGCTTATATATACTGTATATATATATACTCGTTTATCAAAGCAAATGAAGGCAGAATAATGTAATGGAAGAGCAGACTCAATTCTCCGAGAGCCTCAAGTAGGTAACGTGGGGTAGGGCAGGTGGGAAGGACGGTGTGTAGGTCAGTGTTGAGGGGGTGCCATTATGAGGGTGCCAGGTGGTAGGTGAGTGCCAGAGAGCCTTTAGTAAGTGAGAGGGGCCTTCTTATTATATGGTCGACATGTTATAGTCTGTTCGCTGTAAGTAACCGAGAAATCATGACCTCTATCCTCTGTAACTCATAAAGGGCTAGAGAAAATTGGCTGTAAATTTCCACATCTCTTCCTTGACTGACTCTTCCCAAATGGTAGAAATATTAGCTTGATTACTCTAGCTTCTTGAGTTACAGAGGTTAGAGGTCATGATTTCTCGCCTACTTACAGCGAATAGACTATAGTTCCTTGTCTATAAAACCACGGGGATTTATAGATACTTATGTTCTGGGTGTGTTGTCCCTAGTTCGAATCCCGGGAGGATCCTATGCTTTCATTAATTTATTCTTGTGCATTGGGGTTTGTAATGAAGGATTAATGTAAACAACGGGGTGTTCCTTAATTTTGATCTTGCGTAATGTAGTGTATATATAAACTCCAAATTATCATGCGGACTGTACATCTAAAATCCAAATTATATATCCTGTGCTATAGGTATCGCCAACGAACTTGGCAATAATCTTGATCCCTGACCTCTTTGTAACTCAAAAGGGACTAGAGCAAACTGGCTGTAAATATCCACACCTATTACCTGGTGGACTCTTCCCAATTGAGATGAATTTCAGCCCGATTGCGTTGATTCATAGCGAGTTATAAGACGTTAAAGGGTTAAGTTCGTTGCCGAATGACGTCTGAGTGTTTAAGAAAAGAAAATATCTGCAGTGGCCCCAAGATGGCGGAGGTTGGCCAGTCTCTGTTACCATAGGGAGGGCCAAACACTGACTCATTGAGGGACAGTCTCATCCTTAAGGAGTTACTACTTGGTTTTTTATCTATATATGTATACATTTTATATATTTTTTTAGTTTCCTCGCTAGACCTCCATCAAGCTTTAAAAAAAAACACCCCCTAGACCCCCCTTCAAGATAAATTTGTACATTTTTCGATAGAAAAATTAATTATTCGATAGAAAAATTTACCGGCCGGTTCCTCTTAAAATTACAGACTCGCTATCGCTTGCCAGGAAAAAATCGACACCTAAATGGCACGAAAGATCTTGAAATTGACAACGAAATGAGGCGAAAGGTATTAAAATAGCCTAACTAATGGAAGGAACGTCTTATAATCTCAAAACTAATATGCTAAACAGCAGGAGGTCCATAAACAGCGAGTAGTACCCCCTTAAACGCCCTCCCCTCCTACCGTTTACAGAGGGAGTCGCAGGAGGGATCATATTTGCCGGCATTATTTTCCAGGAGGCAATTATAGTCTGGCAAATAATTGATAATTGAGGAGAGTTTTAGAGGACTTTGGCCGCCTATACGTTTATCTAACCTTTTAGCTTAAGGGAACTCGGACGGTATTGTGCGGCATAATTTACTGGTTTGGCTCAATGGTTTAAGGAGGGGGTTTAGTTTGCTCTCTAAACCTCCATCCAACTTTAAAAAAAAAAAAACCCACACGACCCCCCTTCGATATAAATTTTTACATTTTTCGGTACATTTTTCGGTAGAAAAATTCCCGGCCGAATGCCGATTCCTCTTCAAATACAGGCTCGCCATCGCTCGCCAGTAAAACAATCGACACCTAAATGTCACGAAAGGTCTTAATATTGGCAAATAAATGGGGCAAAATGTCTGAAGAAAAAAACTAACAGAACGAACGTCTTAAAACCTCAAAATGAATATGCTAAACATGAGGGAGAAAGGGGTCCAGAAAAACCAACTGCCTCCCCTTAATTACGACGCCAAAGTATAAGAGCTTCAACATGCTGGCAAAAAATGTGTTGTCGATCTCAAATTGCTGGGAAAAGTGCTCGTGTAACTGTGCCTTGATCAAGATGGGGTAGGTTTAATGGAGGTCCTTGAGTTGGCTCGAGTGGCTAGGTTATACACAGGGAACCTGACGCCAACTAATGTACTCTAGCCGCCGCCATGTTGTATACCTTGTGGTGTGCAGTTGGCCCATGTCCTGCCACTATAGCCATTATCTCTCACTCTCTCTCTCTGTCTCTCATTCTGTCTCAGGCCGGATTTCTTCATATAATGCTGGCTCGCTATCGCTCGCCAGGAAGAAATCGACACCTAGATGGGGATAAAAGTCTTAAAATAGTTGGCTGAAGGGGCCGAATGGATGCCAGCCAGAGAAAGAGAGAAAAGGACAGATACCACAAAAAGCAGGTCACCCCCCTTAATTAAGGTACGATAAGGGCTATAATACTGTGCCTTGTGCAGCTTACTGTATGTCCTCAGGCTGTTAGTGTAGTATGATGACGCACGTTTCAACCCCTCTCTGACTAACATTAGATTATCTTAGCGGAGGTGGCCGACTCGAGACAGAGCCTTAGTAAGGATTTGTGGGAATACAAATATTAGGAGAGATAGTTTCTACGGTACGTCTTTGTTGCCTTGATGTCTTTCTTAAGGGGAGGTTTTTAGTTGATTCCCTAGACTTCCATCAAGCTTAAAATTACTCCCCCTTAGGTTCCCTTTCAAGATAAATTTGTACATTTTTCGGTAGAAAAATTTCCCGGCCGAAGGCCGGTTCCCCTTAAATTACAGGCTCGCTATCGCTCGCCAGGAAAAAAATCGACACCTAAATGGCACGAATGGTCTTAAAATTGACAGAAATGGGGCGAGGGTTCTTAAAATCGCCAAACTAATGGGGCAAGCGTCTTTAAATCTCACAAGCAGTGGGGCTAAACATGAGGGAGAAAGAGGTTCAGAAAAAAATCCTCCAGGTGGAAATCTCCCCTAAGATGAATGGAGTCTTCTGATGTAAGCAATATTATATGGACAACGCGTCATTGTACTGAAAAGGTTAGCAACAATTCGCACGTCATCTATAGTACCTTTTGTGAACCAATTACCACAGGAAACGTAATTGACCGCTTGCGAGATTCAGGTTATAAGAACATTGGCACTGTAGACATCGATATTTGGTAGACATTTAACAGTATATGAGTTTGTGATGGTGAAAAAGTTAGCTAAATATGCTTTGTTGTATTTATTGTATGCGCTGGAATTGTATTTTAGCTGTTAATTCTGCCAAATATCGATGAATAAAACTACAACTTCCTCATATAGCCTGAAACTCGCAAGTGGTCAATTACAGCTGTGGTTTGTGGTACACTTTATTTCAAACAGTCCAGAAACAAAGGGGTAATGTTTTTGGATTTATTTCTTGGCCACAGGTAACGTTGCTAGTAATATTTAGCTATCTTAGTGAGGAAAGCAACTCTCTTTAAGGGGAGGTATTTAGTTGATTCCCTATACAGTACTTCCATCAAGCTTAAAATTACTCCCCCTAGACTCCCTTTCAAGATAAATTTGTAAATTTTTCGGTAGAAAAATATCCCGGCCGAAGGCCGGTTCCCCTTAAATTACAGGCTCGCTATCGCTCGCCAGGAAAAAATCGACACCTAAATGGCACGAATGGTCTTAAAATTGACAGAAATGGGGCGAGGGTTCTTAAGATCGCCAAACTAATGGGGCGAACGTCTTAAAATCTCAAAAGCAATGGGGCTAAACATGTGGGGGAGAAAGAGGTCAAGAAAAAAATCCCTCAAGTGAAAATCTCCCCTTAACACAGTCAGGTTTATTACGCTCTGATCTCTAATTTACAACCTGACTAGCGAAGAGGCAGCTCTGAATACACCTGGAATGCCGCCATTAGAACGATCTTTGAAATTATGTATGTATATATATATATATATATATATATATATATATATATATATATATATATATATGCATGTACAGGGGAATTGTTGGTGTTTTTTTTTTTTTTTTTTATTAAGGAGAGATCTCCACTTGAGGGATTTTTTCTTGACCCCTTTCTCCCTCATGTTTAACCCCATTGCTTTTGATATTATAAAACGTTCGCCCCATTAGTTTAGCGATTTTAAGAACTTTCACCCCATATTAAGACCTTTTGTGCCATTCAGGTGTCGATTTTATCCTGGCGAGCGATAGCGAGCCTGTAATTTAAGAGGAACCGGCCTTCGGTCGGCACATTTTTCTACCGAAAAATTTACAAATTTATCTTGAAAGGGACTCAAGGGGGGTATAATTTTAAGCTTGATGGAGGTCTAGGGAACAAAGTAAATACCTCCCCCTAACATTCACTGTTTCCTGTGTATTCGTGGACCTCTTATGTGTATCATTATACAAAATATGATAACCGTAACAGATGCAGTATAGGTACCGCATGATAACCGTAACAGATGCAGTATAGGTACCGCATGATAACCGTAACAGATGCAGTATAGGTAGCGCATGATAACCGTAACAGATGCAGTATAGGTACCGCATGATAACCGTAACAGATGCAGTATAGGTACCGCATGATAACCGTAACAGATGCAGTATAGGTAGCGCATGATAACCGTAACAGATGCAGTATAGGTACCGCATGATAACCGTAACAGATGCAGTAAAGGTACCGCATGATAACCGTAACAGATGCAGTATAGGTACCGCATGATAACCGTAACAGATGCAGTATAGGTACCGCATGATAACCGTAACAGATGCAGTATAGGTACCGCATGATAACCGTAACAGATGCATTATAGGTACCCCATGATAACCGTAACAGATGCAGTATAGGTACCGCATGATAACCGTAACAGATGCAGTATAGGTACCGCATGATAACCGTAACAGATGCAGTATAGGTACCGCATGATAACCGTAACAGATGCAGTATAGGTACTGCATGATAACCGTAACAGATGCAGTATAGGTACCGCATGATAACCGTAACAGATGCAGTATATAGGTACCGCATGATAACCGTAACAGATGCAGTATAGGTACCGCATGATAACCGTAACAGATGCAGTATAGGTACCGCATGATAACCGTAACAGATGCAGTATAGGTACCGCATGATAACCGTAACAGATGCAGTATAGGTACCGCATGATAACCGTAACAGATGCAGTATAGGTACCGCATGATAACCGTAACAGATGCAGTATAGGTACCGCATGATAACCGTAACAGATGCAGTATAGGTACCGCATGATAACCGTAACAGATGCAGTATAGGTACCGCATGATAACCGTAACAGATGCAGTATAGGTACCGCATGATAACCGTAACAGATGCAGTATAGGTACCACATGATAACCGTAACAGATGCAGTATAGGTACCCCATGATAACCGTAACAGATGCAGTATAGGTACCGCATGATAACCGTAACAGATGCAGTATAGGTACCGCATGATAACCGTAACAGATGCAGTATAGGTACCACATGATAACCGTAACAGATGCAGTATAGGTACCGCATGATAACCGTAACAGATGCAGTATAGGTACCGCATGATAACCGTAACAGATGCAGTATAGGTACCCCATGATAACCGTAACAGATGCAGTATAGGTACCGCATGATAACCGTAACAGATGCAGTATAGGTACCGCATGATAACCGTAACAGATGCAGTATAGGTACCGCATGATAACCGTAACAGATGCAGTATAGGTACCGCATGATAACCGTAACAGATGCAGTATAGGTACCGCATGATAACCGTAACAGATGCAGTATAGGTACCCCATGATAACCGTAACAGATGCAGTATAGGTACCGCATGATAACCGTAAGCATATAGGTACCCCATATACCGTAACAGATGCAGTATAGGTACCACATGATAACCGTAACAGATGCAGTATAGGTACCGCATGATAACCGTAACAGATGCAGTATAGGTACCACATGATAACCGTAACAGATGCAGTATAGGTACCGCATGATAACCGTAACAGATGCAGTATAGGTACCACATGATAACCGTAACAGATGCAGTATAGGTACCGCATGATAACCGTAACAGATGCAGTATAGGTACCGCATGATAACCGTAACAGATGCAGTATAGGTACCACATGACCTTTTTAATAGAGTAAAATAAAAATATGACTAATGGATTAATGCGTGTAATATTACATTTTTGTACATCTTTAGTTATATGTGCATAGTCAAAAAACACAGGGGTTCTAGGAATATTGGTGAGTTACTTTACATCTCTGGAGGCCTATATAGTGAACAAAGTGCCACATATACAATATGTCGCCTACAAAACACGAATGGTGGCCTCCCTATAGACGTCACTGTTGAGAAGAGCCTTTTCCTGTTTTTTACTGACGACCTTGCAGCTGTGGCCGAGGTAGATCTCTCTCTTTAAGACTCCTCTAGTAATATTGAGCCATCTTAGTGAGGAAGGAAACTATTTTTTTTAATCACTCAGGTTTATTACGAAATACAACTTTAGTACATTTATTATACTGATTACATTTTGTTGATTCACTCAAACACGAAATTTGGTTGTCTTTTGCTATTTACGTTCTTGTGTTTAACTAATCGTAATTAATATATAGTTCATATCAACAAATCTCTAACGTATTGCATACATGGAACATTAGCAGGTTACCTTTGAATAATTATTATAAGCTTTATTATCAATTCCCTTGTTTTCCTAAGCAGAACTCGTCACTAACATTTAAGGGAGCCCACCTCGCTTTTGTTCTCTTTCTCTCCCTCTCTCTTTGGCTTGTATCTATTCGACCCCATTCAGCCTACTGTTTTAAGACGTTTACCCCCATCCAGGTGTCAATATTTTCCTGGTGAGCGGCAGCGAGCCAGCATATATATATATATTTATTTTAACAGCAAGCTAAATTTGTACATTTTTCGATAGAAAAATATCTCCGGCGAAGCCGTATTTCTCCATACAATGCTGGCTCGCTTTCGCTCGCCAGGAAGAAATCGACACCTGAATAGGGATAAACTTCTTAAAACAGTTGGCTGAATGGGGCCTATATATATACCGTTTACTTTACATCAGATTATCAATTACGTGACTCATCAGGGTTTGTTTTCTAAAGTTATTATTTTTTACAAATACAACACTTTATTCCACAAGGTGTACCGGTAGTAATTGTTCTCAATAAGCGTAATTAAAAAGCATTATTTGATAAGCTGAGTACTGAATAATGATGAGCAAATTTCAATTTCATAGAGAGAGAGAGAGAGAGAGAGAGAGAGAGAGAGTGAGAGTGAGAGAGATCATAAGCATTATTATGATTAGAGCAGCCTATCCATAAGTAAATATATTTATCTCCCACATTCATTTCTAAGCATCCACACACTTACTATGTATTGCAGCCCTATTCATTAGCAGCCTGTATGGTTCCTGAATGATGATCGGCTGTGAGGGAATAATGTTTACATGATTATTCGATTATTCCTGCGTGTGGAGTTCCCGACATCCGGTCAAGGCTGTCGGTCTATTCACCTTGATGTATTTTCCTATTCGCCTAACATAGCCTCTACTAAGCTAGGTTAAGGGGAGATTTCCACTCGAGGGATTTTTTTTCGAACTTCCTTCTCCCTCATGTTTAGCCCATTTTCTTTTGAGATTTTAAGCCGTTCGCCCCATTTTTTTGACGATTTTAAGAACTTTCAATCCATTTATGTCACTTTTAAGACCTTTCGTGCCATTTAGGTGTCGATTTTATCCTGGCGAGCGATAGCGAGCCTGTAATTTAAGAGGAACCGGCTTTCAGCCGGGAAATTTTTCTACCGAAAAATGTACAAATTTATCTTGAAAGGGGCTCAAGGGGGTGTAATCTTAAGCTTGAAGGATATCTAGGGCCCAAACTAAAAACCTCCCCTTAAGCTAACGTTTTATATTTGTCTATGCTACCCTAACCTTGTTTATGCTAGCCTAACCTACCTCAGTTCGTCTAAACTGACCTTACCTATTGTAACCTAACTTTACCTATGCTAACCTAACCATATCTACACTACCCTAACCTACCTCAGCTCGCCTAACCTGACCTAACCTATTGTAACCTAACCTTATCTGTGCTAACCTAACCTAATCTATGCTAACCTAACCTACCTCAGCTCGCCTAACCTATTGTAACCTAACCTTATCTGTGCTAACCTAACCTAATCTATGCTAACCTAACCTACCTCAGCTCGCCTAACCTGACCTAACCTATTGTAACCTAACCTTATCTGTGCTAACCTAACCTAATCTATGCTAACCTAACCTAACTCAGCTCGCCTTACCTATGCTAACCTAACTTATGCTAACCTAACCTATGCTATCCTAACCTTATGTATGCTACCCTAACCTAACCTTATGTATGCTAGCCTAACCTACCTCAGTTCGCCTAACCTAGCCTTAACTAAGCTATCCTAGCCTGACATTACCTAACTAGACTAGCCTAACGTTACTTATACTAGCCTAACCTAACCTTTCCTAAACTAGCCTAACCTAGCCATATCTAAAGTATCTTAACCTACCCTTACCTAACCAAGCTCAACCTTAAGTAGCCTAACCTAGCATTACCTAATGTAGCCTAGCCTAACCTTACTTATGCTAGCCTAACCTTACGTTACCTAAACTATCCTAACCTAACCTTACCTAACCTTAACCTAGCCTTACAATAGCTCATCCAACCTAGGTAAGTTTTACCTAACTACAGTATAAGTTAGCCTAACGTAACGTTACCTAAGCTAGTTTAGCTAAACCTAACCGAAGGCTAACCTTAACCTAATTTAATCAAACATTGACTTAATCTAACCTAAGCCTAACTATAACGTAGAGTAAATTAATCTAGCCATACTTGACGTAATATAAGCTTAGCAAACCCATACCTAAGTTAAATTAACTCAACTTAACCAAATATATCCGAACGTCACCAAACCATGAATTAACCTGACCAAACCAATACTAAACCTAACCTATCCTAACGTATCTACCATCCTCAGAGTACAGGCAAACCAACTCTTAAGGGGAGATGGCCGTATTTATTTGATCATTTATTTATCTTTGTATTATTATTTTTGAGTTTCCTCCCTAGACCTCCATCAAACTATAAAAAACACCCCCTAGACCCCATTCAGATTTTTTTTTTTTCGATTAAAAAAATGTCCTGGCCGAAGGCCAGTTACTCCTAAAGTACAGGCTCGCTATCGCTCGCTAGGACAAAATGGATATCTAATATTGAAACATGAATGGGGTGTAAAGTGTTAAAATCGCCAAACTAATGGGCCGAACATCTAAAAACCAATGGGGCTAAACATGAGGGAGAAAGAAGATCAGAAAAATCCCTCAAGTGGAAATCTGGCCTTAATGTGAGTGGAAAGACCCGTGTGCGAAAAGACGAGTTGTTACCCCGGTGTAGTTAATTGTTTACTAGCGCGGTCAGGTGGGTCTGGGTGAACAGGTGTCTTTGGGGCTGGCTGCTACCGTGTGTGTGTGTGTGTGTGTGTGTGTGTGTGTGTGTGTGTGTGTGTGTGTGTGTGTGTGTGTGTGTGTGTGTGTGTGTGTGTGTGTGTGTGTGTGTGTGTGTGTGTGTGTGTGTGTGTGTGTGTGTGTGTGTGTGTGGTGTGTGTGTGTGTGTGTGTGTGTGTGTGTGTATGTGTGTGTGTGCGGTGTGTGTGTGTGTGTGTGTGTCTGTGTGTATGTGTTGGATGTATGTGTGTGTGTGCGGTGTGTGTGTGTGTGTGTGTGTGTGTGTGTTGGTGTGTGTGTGTGTGTGTGTGTGTGTGTGTGTGTGTGTGTTATTCAGTTACTCAGTTACTTGTTCGTCAAGGGGAATCCACGCAATGCGAGCTAAGCTCATTATTATCGCGCCTCCTTAACTGGGAATGTATTGCGTGAAATGCATGTTAAGTGTTTTATGTACTGTTGGAATGGCTGTGGATGTGTGTGTAGTCTGTATTTAGCCAATTGGCGACATCGGAAACGAAGGCTTAGGGTGGATCTGTATGGTACCATTCTCACTATAGATGGTACCGTCTCGCCCGAAGGCTTAGGTAGCCATCAGCTTAGGTGAACCATATGATACCCATCTCGCCTTGTACCATTTTTGCCAACCCCAGATGGGACGTCACAACGTCGTCCACTTATTCCAGGTACCTATTTACAGCTAGGTGAACTGAGGCTAACACATGAAAGGAGACAAGCCCAATTTGTCTCCGCCCGGCCGGGGCTTGAACCCCCGACCCCTCGTGTGTGAGACGAGAGCTCTACCTACTAGGCTACGGGCTGTGTGTGTGTGTGTGTGTTTGTGTGTGTGTGTGTGTGTGTGTGTGTGTGATAATAATAATAAACGGTTTATTAAAGAATGGCAGCCTCATGAGCTGAAAATACACATTTTACAATTTAGTGGATGAACATGAGATGTACAGATATGAGGATGGTAAGCTTAGTTTACAAACAAAATAAATAAATACAATAATGATGCACGTGCAGAATACAAATTATCATAAAATAACCATGAGAGTAAGTGATATACAGTACATAAACACATTTATTTACTTACTCATATACAGAACATTCGTATATACACGTACGTGCGCACATACATATACATACACATATAGGAACATAAGAACATGCAGTAAGTGTGCACATGTCCGTATACACAAACGCTCAGGTATGCACACAAACATACATACATACAGAAACTGTTTTGGTATGGTCAGGGTAAAGAGGGTGCAGGTACTGCACCCTCTTTACCCTGACCATTAACTGGGAGGTATATCCTCGGTAGTGTGTGTGTGTGTGTGTGTGTGTGTGTGTGTGTGTGTGTGTGTGTGTGTGTGTGTGTGTGTGTGTGTGTGTGTGTGTGTGTGTGTGTGTGTGTGTGTGTGTGTGTGTGTGTGTGACAGAAGGCGAAATATGGAAGAGCTGGGCGTTCTATTGTTAAGGGTGGAAATACATGGATGAAGATACGCGAACACTTAATAATAGATAACTATCTATAAATCATTAATAGATAATGATTTATAATCAGAAGTTGCGCTAGTGAGCAATATGTTCTCGCTCATATGTACGTATATTTACATACATATGTGCATATGACCATATAAATACACGTACAGTACAGTACAGTGTGTGTGTGTGTGTGTGTGTGTGGGGGGGGGGGTTTTGTTTGTTTTGTGTGTGTGGTGATGGGGGTAAGGGGAGGGGTGTATGTCTGCCGTGTGTCTTTGTTTTGTGTGTGTGGTGATGGTGGGGGGGGGCGTTTGTATGTCTGTGTGTGGCGGGGAGAGTTAGTGGGGATTGTAGGGGGGGGGGGGGTATGATGGGGTATTAACCCTTTGAGTACCAGCGACGTGAGTTATTTTTTTATTCTAGCTAAATTTAGACGATAGTATACAGCCTAAGAAGGATCTGTGGTAGTTAAAAGGGTTGGTTGAGATAGTTTGAAGCCTTATTATTGCTAGAGCTGAATAAAAGTGTGTAATCATTGCCAGAAGATGATTAAAAAGATGTCACCGGTCCTGAACGGGTTAAGAATGGCATATATTTTGTCGAAGAAAAACATACGCAAGCTTTATATTTTCCAAGTAATACGGTGCTATAGACTACGACACACACTGACTATAAATCTACTATGTGACACTAGACATGGCCAACGAGTAATGGACTGGGCAGCTACGAACAGGTAACCATAGCTCAGCGTTATTGGCAGGCAGAAGTTTTTTAAGGGGTGATGGTTCACTTTTTGGTCGATTTTGTTCATGTATTTATTATTTTTCTAGTTTCCTCCCTAGACCGCCATCAAATGTTATAATACATCCATTAGACCCCCCTTCTAGATTAATTTGTACATTTTTCGGTAAAAAAAATCCCGGCCGAAGGCTGGTTCTTCCAAAATTACAGGCTCACTATCGTTCGCCAGAAAAAAAATCGACATCTAAATAGCGCGAAAGGTCTTAATATTGATAAGGAAATGGGGCGAAAGGTCTTAAAATTGACAAACTAATGGGGCAAACATTTAACAAATTTAAAAATAATGGGCTAAGTATAAGGGAGAAGAGGGACCAGAAAAACGACCCATCTCCCCTTAACGGATCATCTTAGAGCTCAGTACCGCAGCGGACCACCCATCTAGCATCGACCTTGGACGTTTACTGAATATCATGATTTGTGTTTTGTTTGAGTACTGTGTCTCTCTCTCTCTCTCTCTCTCTCTCGCTCTCGCTCTCTCTCTATCTTTCGCTCTCTCTCTCTCTCTCTCTCTCTCTCTCGCTCTCGCTCTCGCTCTCTCTCGCTCTCTCTCTCTCTCTCTCTCTCTCGCTCTCGCTCGCTCTCGCTCTCGCTCTCTCTCTCTCTCTCTCTCTCTCTCTCTCTCTCTCTCTCTCTCTCTCTCTCTGTAGATTTGCTTACTCTTACATGTACGTATTTGTGTGTATGTTATAATAGCCAGTAGAGGAAGGCAGTTAAGTGTTTATTAGTTAGTCTAGTGGTGATGGTGTTGGTGGTCAAGCTTACCTGCCCATGACCCTCCACACCACCTTGCTTACAGATACACAAGTCCTCCCTCTTTGTTACCCACCTCGCGTATGGCTGTCTGGTTCCATGGCTGTCTGTATACCTGTCTGTCTGTTGGGTTTTATTTATGTGTGTGTGTATGTTTGAAGATGGTCACGGGTAAAACTCGTATATTAATTAGGCATGTGGTGTTGGTGATCAAAATGGCCTGAACATGACCCTCCAGACCCCTTTGCTTTCATATATACACAAGTCCTCCCTCATAGTCCAGGAGCTAGCAAACATGTGTATTACATCTCCAGTACAAAAGGTTTGAGTACTGGAATTTATTGATAGTCTATTGGAGATCCCCAATCGGTGATTCTTAAGTTTTATAATTGGTGCATTTGGTAGTAGGAGCCCTTTATAAATAATTTCCCATAAGAGTTCTTAAACATGTATTTTTGCTTGATACTGTACATCGTTGTAGAGTTATCTGACTGGTCCCAAATGACTCATCTGAACAAATGAAACAATTTATGTTCAGACTATGCTTTGCTAATGTTGACTGTTTGACTTGCACAGGCACCTGTAGTTCAATAATTGGTAAAAAAATGGCAACTCTTATCTCAAGAAATTGAAGTACAGGTGCCTGTACTAGTCAAACTGTCAACATTAGCTAAACATTGTCTGAACATAAGTTGTTTCTCTTGTTCAGATGAGTCATTTGAGACCAGTCAGATAACTCTACAACGATGTACAGTATCAAGCAAAAATACATGTTTAAGAACTCTTATGGGAAATTATTTATAAGGGGCTCCTACTACCAAATGCACCAATTATAAAACTTAAGAATCACCGATTGGGGATCTCCAATAGACTATCAATAAATTCCAGTACTCAAACCTTTTGTACTCGAGATGTAATACAAATGTTTGCTAGCTCCCCTACTATCAGTGTGACCTTCCTTGCGTCTGGCTGTCTGGTAACGTGTTCATCTATCTGTCTGTGTGGCTGTCTGTCTGTCTGTCTGTTGGGTTTTATGTATGTGTGTGTGTCTTTCGGCTGGTGTCCGTGAAGTCTTTATATACACAACAAGTCCTCCCTCAATGTGACCTTCCTTGAGTCTGTCTGTCTGGAACCGTGTGTGTGTCTGTTTGTATCTAAAGGTCTGTCTGGCAGATTGTGAGAGTGATCAATCCTGCCTTCACATCATGACCTTGCAAATCACTCTGTTAAAAGATACAAAAAATTTCCTAGTTTCCATTATTGTTGTTCATATTGTTTCTGGGTGGATGATGACGAGTTTTTGTGGCTGTCTTTATATTTATCAGTATACAAAAGTTTTCCTAGTTTTCCAGTATTGTGGTTTATATTGTTTCTGTGTGAACGGGGACGAGGTTGTGTAGCTGTTTTTCTACTTGTCTGTTAGTCCGGGGTTGCATTTATCTGTTTATTTGTTCCATTGGCTCTCGGTCTCTGTGGATTTTTTTTTTTTTTTTTTTTTTTTTAAAAGTCTTTTTGTTTACTATTTTGTTTTCTGGTTGTGTGTCTCCACGAATTATGGTATGCCGGTTGGCCGTACAATTTGTCTTTCGTGTCTCTTATCTATTTATGGCTCTTGTTTGTATTTCGTAGCTACCTGGGTGCTTGGGTGTTTATTGGTGTCGTGTTTGTTTGTATATTGGGGTCGTGTTTGTTTTTATATTGGGGTTCAGTGCAATCAGTTCACAATATACAGAGTTTTGTATCATCATATTTTGCGTCTGTATGCCTCTGATTGTTCGTGTGTCAGTTTACCATTCAGTCTGTCTGTCTGTTGCTGCCAAAGATATTTGAAAGTCTATGTTCATATGAGATACTATTTTTGGTATGTTCTATAGTTTGTTCTCATTTCAATAAAGCATTGTGAGATGAGAGGTGGAGGGTGAGGTTAATATGAGGTGAATAGCGTAGAGTGAGGCGAAGAGAGGATTGAAGTGAGATGATAGAAATATAGCATAGTGAGGTGAGAGAGAAGGTTGAGGTTTATAGAGTATAGTGAAGTGAAAAGAGTAAAGTGAAAGGAGAGGGGTGAAGTGAGGTGAGGTGAATATCTTAGTGAGGTGAATAGACTATAGTGAGGAGAGGAGTGAAGTGGCGTGATAGGAATAAAGCATAGTGAGGTGAGAGGAGGAGGGTGAGGTTAATAGAGTATAGTGACGTGAAAAGAGTGAAGTGAGAGGAGAGAGGTGCAGTGAGGTGAGGTGAAGGAACTATAGCTTGAGGAGAAGAGGAAATAAGAGAGTATAGTGAAGTGAAGTTACATAGCTTGGTGAGGTGAGAAGAAAAAAAGAGTTTAGTGAAGTGAGGTGAAGTTAAGTGGTGAGGAGAGGAGGACAGAGTATAGTGAAGTGAAGTGAAGTTACTATAGCTTGGTGAGAGGTGAAGAGAACAGAGAGTATAGTAAAGTGAAATGAGGCGAGTATATAGTGAGGTGATAAGTTATCATGATGCAGGTGGTGAAGAGAGAAGAAAAGTGAGTATAGTGAAGTGAGATGAAGTTGCTATAGCTTGGTGAGTGGTGAGGAAAGAGTATAGTGAAGTGAAATGAGGTGAGTGTATATAGTGAGGTGATAGGTTATTATGATGAAGGTGGTGAGGTGAGGAGAACAGAGAGTATAGTGAAGTGAGGTGAAGTGAGGGTAGTATACAGTTAGATTATTATGATGCAAGTGGTGAGGAGAGAAGAAAGGAGAATATAGTGAAGTGAGGTGAAGTTACTATAGCTTGGTGAGAGGTGAGGAGAACAGAGAGTATAGTGAAGTGAGGTGAAGTGAGGTTAGTATACAGTGAGGTGATAGGTTATTATGATGCAGGTGGTGATGGAGCGGTGGACCTTTCAAGTGGCCTCCTCCTACCACCACACCTGTTCTGCCCACCTGGGAGGAGGGGGATACCCACACATATATATATTGCACACGATCAGGCACACGCATATACCCGCACATGTACAGTCTGGTGCACGTACACACGCGCGCACACACTCACACAGGTGCGTGCATGCACGTGCAGTGCTTGCACTTATAATGAATTTGTATCAGAAAAGTAATGCAAACTTGCGTTGTGCTAACAATACCACATAAATCCAGTATGCGTTCAAAAAAAATTTTGGGGTCCAATAAACGTGATAACAGGAAGGCATGTGTAGTAGCCAAATAAATATAGCCACTAAAAATCAAATGGGAGCTTTTCGGGTACTGCGGGAAGGGACTGGCCAAGTCTCGTCTAAATCCATGCATTATTTTTTTATATATTTTGTAGAAGAAATATATACACAAATACACACGCAAATGCACACACCCACACACAATGACGTACACATGTGCACCCATGATATTTATATTTCGCCACACGCCCCAGTGCCGATAAAGGTATAGATGCATATTCATTGTCGCACATCCGCTCAGTCAACATGCTTACATACTAACAAACAACCACAGGCATACATGTAAACACTGGCAAACGTACACAGGATAAAACGCACTCGGATACACACACACAACCGGCTACACAATGACCAAGTTAACCCTTTGAGTACCAGCGACGTGCGTTATCTTTCATTCTAGTTATATTTAGACGATATGATGCACCTTAGGAAGGATCTGCGATAGTTAAAAGGGTTAGTTGTGATAGTTTTGAAGCTTTATTATTGCTAGAGGTCCTTCCTAATCTGAATAAAATCGTCTAATAGTTGCCACACTATTATGAAAAGGACGTCACCGGTACTATATGGGTTGAAACACGGCAAAGGACGTCACCGGTACTATATGGGTTGAAACACGGCAAAGGACGTCACCGGTACTATATGGGTTGAAACACGGCAAAGGACGTCACCGGTACTATATGGGTTGAAACACGGCAAAGGACGTCACCGGTACTATATGGGTTAAAACACGGCAAAGGACGTCACCGGTACTATATGGGTTAAAACACGGCAAAGGACGTCACCGGTACTATATGGGTTAAAACACGGCAAAGGACGTCACCGGTACTATATGGGTTGAAACACGGCAAAGGACGTCACCGGTACTATATGGGTTGAAACACGGCAAAGGACGTCACCGGTACTATATGGGTTAAAACACGGCAAAGGACGTCACCGGTACTATATGGGTTAAAACACGGCAAAGGACGTCACCGGTACTATATGGGTTAAAACACGGCAAAGGACGTCACCGGTACTATATGGGTTGAAACACGGCAAAGGACGTCACCGGTACTATATGGGTTGAAACACGGCAAAGGACGTCACCGGTACTATATGGGTTAAACACGGCAAAGGACGTCACCGGTACTATATGGGTTAAACACGGCAAAGGACGTCACCGGTACTATATGGGTTGAAACACGGCAAAGGACGTCACCGGTACTATATGGGTTGAAACACGGCAAAGGACGTCACCGGTACTATATGGGTTGAAACACGGCAAAGGACGTCACCGGTACTATATGGGTTGAAACACGGCAAAGGACGTCACCGGTACTATATGGGTTTAAACACGGCAAAGGACGTCACCGGTACTATATGGGTTGAAACACGGCAAAGGACGTCACCGGTACTATATGGGTTGAAACACGGCAAAGGACGTCACCGGTACTATATGGGTTGAAACACGGCAAAGGACGTCACCGGTACTATATGGGTTGAAACACGGCAAAGGACGTCACCGGTACTATATGGGTTAAACACGGCAAAGGACGTCACCGGTACTATATGGTTGAAACACGGCAAAGGACGTCACCGGTACTATATGGGTTGAAACACGGCAAAGGACGTCACCGGTACTATATGGGTTGAAACACGGCAAAGGACGTCACCGGTACTATATGGGTTGAAACACGGCAAAGGACGTCACCGGTACTATATGGGTTGAAACACGGCAAAGGACGTCACCGGTACTATATGGGTTGAAACACGGCAAAGGACGTCACCGGTACTATATGGGTTGAAACACGGCAAAGGACGTCACCGGTACTATATGGGTTGAAACACGGCAAAGGACGTCACCGGTACTATAGGGGTTGAAACACGGCAAAGGACGTCACCGGTACTATATGGGTTGAAACACGGCAAAGGACGTCACCGGTACTATATGGGTTGAAACACGGCAAAGGACGTCACCGGTACTATATGGGTTGAAACACGGCAAAGGACGTCACCGGTACTATATGGGTTGAAACACGGCAAAGGACGTCACCGGTACTATATGGGTTGAAACACGGCAAAGGACGTCACCGGTACTATATGGGTTGAAACACGGCAAAGGACGTCACCGGTACTATATGGGTTGAAACACGGCAAAGGACGTCACCGGTACTATATGGGTTGAAACACGGCAAAGGACGTCACCGGTACTATATGGGTTGAAACACGGCAAAGGACGTCACCGGTACTATATGGGTTGAAACACGGCAAAGGACGTCACCGGTACTATATGGGTTGAAACACGGCAAAGGACGTCACCGGTACTATATGGGTTGAAACACGGCAAAGGACGTCACCGGTACTATATGGGTTGAAACACGGCAAAAGGACGTCACCGGTACTATATGGGTTGAAACACGGCAAAGGACGTCACCGGTACTATATGGGTTGAAACACGGCAAAGGACGTCACCGGTACTATATGGGTTGAAACACGGCAAAGGACGTCACCGGTACTATATGGGTTGAAACACGGCAAAGGACGTCACCGGTACTATATGGGTTGAAACACGGCAAAGGACGTCACCGGTACTATATGGGTTAAAACACGGCAAAGGACGTCACCGGTACTATATGGGTTAAAACACGGCAAAGGACGTCACCGGTACTATATGGGTTAAAACACGGCAAATGTCCGCACTATTCTGTCCGATTTGTATGGTTGCTGGTTAGATAGTATGGGCCTTTGAGGACACTCCAGAAATCTTGCCAGGGCCCATCCGTGTCATTTAAGAAGCCCACCTCGCTTTTTGTCTCTCTTTCTCTCCCTCTCTCTTTGGCTTGTATATATTCGGCCCCATTCAGCCTACTGTTTTAAGACTTTTACCCCCAACCAGGTGTCAATATTTTCCTGTAGCAAGCCAGCATATATATATATTTTGTTTTGTTTTGACAGCAAGCTAAATTTGTAAATTTTTCGATAGAAAAATTTCTCCGGCGAAGCCGGATTTCTACATACAATGCTGGCTCGTTATTGCTCGCCAGGAAGAAATCGTCACCTGGATGGGGATAAACGTCTTAAAATAGTTGACTGAATGGGGCTGAATGGATACTAGCCAGGGAAAGAGAGAAAAGGAATGAAAGATAAAAAAAATCCGGTGACCCCCCTTAAAATCCTTACTGTATTTACCTGTTGATCTTGGATGACGTCATTGAGCAATTTAGGTTTTTGAATGAGATCAGCAGGTATATGTGCGTTATCTTAAGCCACTTATCATTTGACTCGAACACACAACCACGCAGTTCAAAAGTATGAACATATTAGGCACTCGCACTGAATATGCAAAGGACCACACAATGGGTATCTTCATATTTCTCTACCACACCGAAGAACACTCACTTGTTACACTTGGGCGCGGAAACTCGATTATTTGCACGGGCACACACGCGTATTTTACGTAAATGTTTATATTAACTTGTTCTGGGAGAGAGTTCCCGAGCTCAGCTGTTGAATAGAACAAAGTCTGAGAGTAACGTTTCACTCTTGGGTTGGAGAATTGCACAGAGTAGGGGTGGGATTGTGTTGCAAGACGGGTACCACGCACCCTACGTAGTGTACACAGGGAGAGATCTGAGGAACACTGCTTATTATAGTAGCGATAGAATAGCGAGAGAGATGCAACATTGCGGCGGAGAGAGAGAGATTGCAAAGAGTTGGTGAGTGGACGGGAGTACTCGTACTTGTAAGGTAGTTCATATCATATGGCATTAATTACTCCCCAGTAGATTTAATTAGACGGTATTGAAAGCGTGGGGCGAATACAGCAGTCTTTTATTATTACAGTACTTATTAATTATGATGCAGATTACTGATGCATGAAACTTATGAAGGCAAGGCTGTCTATGTCAGGGTTTGGCTAGTACTTTATGCTATATATTTGTTATGATGTGTTTTATTATTATTATTATTATTATTATTATTGTTATTATTATTATTATTATTATTATTATTATTATTATTATTATTATTATTATTATTATTATTGTTTTTCAATATTCGTGTTTACTCGTGTGAAGTAATTATTCTGATCTCCTCGGTACAATGACGTATAATAATATATTTATTCTTATAAATATTATATGATTGTAGCCTACGGCGAGTAAGAGACATGAGGGACATCTCGTTAGACAACTTCAAGAGAGCCCTAGATGTCGAACTGCAAAAAGTGCCAGACGAGCCCATCCTCGCAAGGGAGCGAGCTGTCGCTTCAAACAGTCTACTGCACCAGATCACCACCCATAACGAGGGGCGTCGCGCTCCTTGGTGACGCTAGAAGAGCGGCGAACACATCAAAAGGTATCAAAAGGTAAAGGTATTCAAATTAGCCCAGATCGAACTAGTAATGCTCTCGAGTAACTATTTCTGAGTTTTTCTTGTATGAAAGTAGACAATATATATATATATATATATATATATAATTTTTTTAAATACAATTGCGAAAACAGTCGTCAACTTGAAAATTTTATTTTTCAGTTTTACTGAAAAATATGCTCCAGACCTAATTATTGTTCTTTTGTACACTACCTATAAATCATTATTTCATATTGTTCTCGATTTGTTTTAGGCAATGTGTATATAATGGTCGATACTGCATGTATTATTATTATTATTATTATTATTATTATTATTATTATTATTAATTTGTTTTCCAATAATAATCTTGAATACTGTATTATCATGATTTTTTTGTATCAGTAACCGAGCTTCCTATTTTAATTAACGTATATACACTTATACAGTTATCTATAACACAATTATTTATCTTACCTTTTCACACTTTCATATAGAGGAAATTCTTGACTTTCTCTTCACTCTGATGCCTTCGGAATCTAATTGTCTCTGTGTGTGGCTTGGAAACAAATTGTTGAGTTTGAGTATTTTAGTGATTATTGAAATGATTGATCGATTGATGTTCTTGTTATATTTGTGTTGTTGTTGTTGTTGTTTTGTGTGGTGGTGGATGTAGTGGTTGTGTGGTGATATTGCTATGATGGTGATGGTGATGACAATGAGGGTGGTAGTGATGTCATAGAAGATACCATTGTATTGGGGGTTATCAGGGTTAGTTAAGGGTTTTTTCCTTGATCCCCTTCTCCCTAATGTTTAGCTCCAATAGTTTTGAGATTTCAACTAATTCGTCCCATTAATGTGACCTTTTGTGCCATTCAGGCGTCGATTATATTCTGGCGAGCGAAAGCGAGCTTACAGTATATGAGGATCCGGCCTTTGACATTGGCACAAATTTATTTCGAAGGGGGAGTTTTGGGGGTATATTTTTAAGTTTGGTGGAGGTTTATGGAGGAAAAAAATAATAAATAAATAAACATAAATAAATATATTTTCTTGATGGTGAGATTATATTGGTGATTGTGGTGGAGGTGCTGCTGGTGCTGATGTTGGTGGTGGTGATGGTGGTGGTGGTGATGGTGGAGGTGGTTGTGATGGTGATGGTGGTGGTGGTGATGATGGTGGTGGTGGTGGTGGTGGTTGTGATGGGGATGGTGGTGGTGGTGATGGTGGTGGTGGTGGTGGTGGTGGTGGTGGTGATGGTGGTGGTGGTGGAGGTGGTTGTGATGGTGATGGTGGTGGTGATGATGGTGGTGGTGGTGGTGATGGTGGTGGTGGTGGTGGTGATGGTGGTGGTGGTGATGGTGGTGGTGGTGATGGTGGAGGTGATGGTGATGGTGGTGGTGGTGATGATGGTGGTGGTGGTGGTTGTGATGGGGATGGTGGTGGTGGTGATGATGGTGGTGGTGGTGGTGGTGATGGTGGAGGTGCTGCTGGTGTGGGTAGCTATATAGTGTGTGTTTTCCAGCTGATGGTAAAGTGAATCGCTTAACATCTAATTTCTCGATTCTTCATGTCAAAATATGATGCTGCCATATCTCTACATCAAAATATTGCCAAGTGTACACAGTTAGCAATATATTCCGCTACAAAATCTTAATACTAGCGGAGTAATCAGGGTGGCGAGATAGCCATTTAATTTCATCTGGACAAAATAGACTATAGTGATGATCATAGTAGGGTTGTTAGTGATGGTATACATTTGATAGTAGATAACCCTTTCACTACCGGTAGCGCTTTCACTACCGGTAGCGTCCTTTGCATTATATTCCACCAATTATTTAACGATTTTATTCAGCTTAGGAAGGACGTGTAGCAATAAAGAGGCTACACACCATCTCAATTAACCCCTTTTTTTTACTACCACAGATCCTTCCTAAGCTGCATAAAATCGTCTACATATGGCTACAATATTATTAAAATGACGCAGCCGGTACAGAAGGGGTTAATGGTGTTGTTTATTGGTGGTGCTGGTGTTGTTGATGATGCTCTAGTGTTGGTGGTGGTGATGATGATGATGATGATGTTGTTATGAGTGATGACTGTAAACATTTATTAACAAATGATAGTGATGGGTGACAGCAATTTGGTTTTGTTGGTTGGTGTAAGTGATGATTGAGTGATGATGATGTTGTTAGTGATGATTGAGTGATGATGTTAGTGATGATTGAGTGATGATGATGATGATGATGTTAGTGATGATTGTAATAATTAATCACTATTTAATAGTGATGGGAGACGGCAATTTGGTTTTCTTGGGTAGTGTAAGTGATGATCGTAGTGATGATTGGGTTTGTTGGTCTTACTCAAGACGTATTAACGGCGGATTTCCCCGTATTCAAAGTATCGGAGTCTTATATGTTTCTAGTGAAATATATTGTTCAATTATATCCATCTCTCTCATGGCGGAACGTTGAATCTTGTTTCTCATAATCTTCAAGAGTCATATAAAAATACAAGAATGCGTAACTCAAATCCCTCAACATGATTTATTATGATTTGGGCTGGTTACCAAACTCCGATTTAATTCGCCACTAAACATGTTCGTGTAAATTCGATTTTAGTGGTGGTGATGGTGGTAGTAGTAATATTGGTGGTGAAGATCGGGACTTTGGTGATGGTGGTAGTTGTGGTGGTGTATTTATGGTAGTTGTGTTGGTGATTTGTGGTGGTGGTGTCTGTGGTATTTGTGGTGGTGGTGTCTGTGGTATTTGTGGTGGTGGTGTCTGTGGTATTTGTGGTGGTGGTGTCTGTGGTATTTGTGGTGGTGGTGTCTGTGGTATTTGTGGTGGTGGTGTCTGTGGTATTTGTGGTTGTGGTGTCTGTGGTATTTGTTGTGGTGGTGTATTTGTGGTTGTGGTGTCTGTGGTATTTGTTGTGGTGGTGTATTTGTGGTTGTGGTGTCTGTGGTATTTGTGGTTGTGGTGTCTGTGGTATTTGTGGTGGTGGTGTCTGTGGTATTTGTGGTGGTGGTGTCTGTGGTATTTGTGGTGGTGGTGTCTGGTATTTGTGGTGGTGGTGTCTGTGGTATTTGTGGTGGTGGTGTCTGTGGTATTTGTGGTGGTGGTGTCTGTGGTATTTGTGGTTGTGGTGTCTGGTATTTGTTGTGGTGGTGTATTTGTGGTTGTGGTGTCTGTGGTATTTGTTGTGGTGGTGTATTTGTGGTTGTGGTGTCTGTGGTATTTGTTGTGGTGGTGTATTTGTGGTTGTGGTGTCTGGTATTTGTTGTGGTGGTGTATTTGTGGTTGTGGTGTCTGTGGTATTTGTGGTTGTGGTGTCTGGTATTTGTTGTGGTGGTGTATTTGTGGTTGTGGTGTCTGTGGTATTTGTTGTGGTGGTGTATTTGTGGTAGTTGTGGTTGTGTATTTGTTGTGGTGGTGTATTTGTGGTTGTGGTGTCTGTGGTATTTGTGGTTGTGGTGTCTGGTATTTGTTGTGGTGGTGTATTTGTGGTTGTGGTGTCTGTGGTATTTGTTGTGGTGGTGTATTTGTGGTAGTTGTGGTTGTGTATTTGTGGTGGTTGTGGTGTATTTGTGGTAGGTGTGGTGGTGATGGTGTATTTGTGGTAGTTGTGGTGGTGATGGTGTATTTGTGGTAGTTGTGGTGGTGATGGTGTATTTGTGGTAGTTGTGGTGGTGTATTTGTGGTAGTTGTGGTGGTGATGGTGTATTTGTGGTAGTTGTGGTGGTGTATTTGTGGTAGTTGCGGTGGTGTATTTGTGGTAGTTGTGGTGGTGATGGTGTATTTGTGGTAGTTGTGGTGGTGATGGTGTATTTGTGGTAGTTGTGGTGGTGATGGTGTATTTGTGGTAGTTGTGGTGGTGTATTTGTGGTAGTTGTGATGGTGATGGTGTATTTGTGGTAGTTGTGGTTGTGTATTTGTGGTAGTTGTGGTGGTGTATTTGTGGTAGTTGTGGTGGTGATGGTGTATTTGTGGTAGTTGTGGTGGTGTATTTGTGGTAGTTGCGGTGGTGTATTTGTGGTAGTTGTGGTGGTGATGGTGTATTTGTGGTAGTTGTGGTGGTGATGGTGTATTTGTGGTAGTTGTGGTGGTGTATTTGTGGTAGTTGTGATGGTGATGGTGTATTTGTGGTAGTTGTGGTTGTGTATTTGTGGTAGTTGTGGTGGTGGTGATGGTGTATTTGTGGTAGTTGTGGTTGTGTATTTGTGGTAGTTGTGGTGGTGGTGATGGTGTATTTGTGGTAGTTGTGGTTGTGTATTTGTGGTAGTTGTGGTTGTGTATTTGTGGTAGTTGTGGTGGTGGTGATGGTGTATTTGTGGTAGTTGTGGTGGTGGTGATGGTGTATTTGTGGTAGTTGTGGTTGTGTATTTGTGGTAGTTGTGGTGGTGGTGATGGTGTATTTGTGGTAGTTGTGGTGGTGGTGATGGTGTATTTGTGGTAGTTGTGGTTGTGTATTTGTGGTAGTTGTGGTGGTGGTGATGGTGTATTTGTGGTAGTTGTGGTAGTTGTGTGTGGTGGTGGTGATGGTGTATTTGTGGTAGTTGTGGTTGTGTATTTGTGGTAGTTGTGGTTGTGTATTTGTGGTAGTTGTGGTGGTGGTGATGGTGTATTTGTGGTAGTTGTGGTTGTGTATTTGTGGTAGTTGTGGTGGTGGTGATGGTGTATTTGTGGTAGTTGTGGTTGTGTATTTGTGGTAGTTGTGGTTGTGGTGTATTTGTGGTGTTTTTGTTTTTTGTTTGTTTTCTACTATGTGAGTGAGGGAGGCAAAAGGCAGAACTGCCTGTAGCGAGTGCTTCCCCCAAAGTTGAGAGAGTGACAGGGCCAAAATCAAGGGACGTGCGAGCCAAAATGCCTGGTCACATGGAGTTTGTGGTGGCGGTGGTGTATTTGTGGTAGTTGTGGTGGTGGTGGTGTCCAATTTTGTGGTAGTTGTGGCAGTTATGTATTTGTGGTAGTTGTGGTGCTTTTGGTGATCGTGATGATTTACTACTGATGGTGACGGTGATGGTAGTGGTGGTGGTGGTATGGTGATGTACTGATGGTGATGAGGATGAAGATGATGATAATGCTGGTGGTGTGGTGATGTACAGATGATGACAGTGATGATAGTGATGGTGGTAACGTTGGTGATAGTGATATATTGATGGTGATACTGGTGTGGGTGATGCTTGTGGTGTACGTGATGCTTGTAGTGGTGACTGGGGGGGGGGGAGAGATACTGGTGAGATAGCAGTTAACTGACGTAGATCCCAAGAAGTACTGATAGAGAAAAACGTGCACGGCCGAGATATGAGCCTGCCCCCCACATACACTCACACACACTCTCTCTCTCTCTCTCTCTCCTTTTTTTTTTTTTTTTAACATTGCTTATTATATGAGGTGCGCTATTGAGTTTAGTGCATTTTCTGAGCTAAAGACAACATTTCTGTTGATGTCTATCTCAAAGCTCAACCTCTTTCAACTTGGATACGTTTGTCCTGATAATATGTGTCATTATAATATATATTATGAATATATTTATTAGATATGTATTGGTAATATAGCATTCTATATTATATTATTTATATTTTACAATGTTTATATTTTTTTCTCGTTCTCTCTCTCTCTCTCTCTCTCTCTCTTTTCTCTCTCTCTCTCTCTCTCTCTCTCTCTCTCTCTCTCTCTCTCTCTCTCTCTCTCTCTCTCTCTCTCTCTCTCTCTCTCTCTCTCTCTCTCTCGGCCAGGTGATACCAACACATCACTATTGGCATATACCCTAAGTACAAATATCCTGCCCCATATTACTTCGATGGGGGAGTAATTAAGAGCCCGGTTGTAGGGGATAATAGACAAGATTAATCCATGGATGAACAGACTAACGTGTCACAATAATCCACTCCCTATGTCACAATAATCCACTCACTACCCGGCTTTAGATGCTTATGTTCTGGGTGTGGTGTCCCGAGTTCGAATCTCGGGAGGGCCATATGCTTTCATTAGTTTATTCTAGTACATTGGGGTTTGTAATTGATGACTAATGTTAAGAACGGGGTGTTAATTATTCCAAATGAGAGACCAAGGCATTACCCTTTTTTATGGCCGAATTAATTTGATACAGATTAACCCTTGAGGGTTTGTGACGCATTTTTGAGTTTATTCTGGCTATCATTATAAGATTATATATAAGCTTAGGAAGCATGTATGGAAGTCAGAGGATTGATTGTGACCGTGTTTCCTCCTTTAAGTCCCACTGATTCTTCCTACAGTATAAAAGCGTCTAATGTTATCCAGAATAAGCTATTAAAACTCGTCATAATCTTCA
Source organism: Paralithodes platypus (assembly GCA_032716605.1). Lineage (NCBI taxonomy): Eukaryota > Metazoa > Arthropoda > Malacostraca > Decapoda > Lithodidae > Paralithodes > Paralithodes platypus. The sequence goes on from CM064486.1 coordinate 27,899,359, forward strand.
AGTGGTTAAGTTCTAATAAAGCAGTGTCTACAAGATTCTGAGCTATTAACCCTCTCCGACATATGACGCGATTTTGAGCCTATTAGAGATGCTTTAAAGCCTTTGTTACCATCAGGGGTATTTAGACACCTTAAGTTTATTTACTTCAACCTCTGCAGTTGTCTTTGAGTTACCGGTAGCTGCGGGCAGAAAACTAATTTTGGAGAGGTAATTATAAGAGTGAGAGAACTCTATTTCTTATTGCTAATCTGGCAACCTCTGCGTCATGTGAGAGCGTGAAAGGGTTAATACCAGAGTGGAGCAGTGGTATCGCCCTGGTCTCTCCTCTCCAAGTCCAAGGTACACTCGGATACCATAGTCTCTAGCCCACTCGTACAAATTCCTGGACTTCAACTATTTCTAGTTATGAAAGCATACAGTATCTCTGGAAACTAATTGATGAATATATTTGTCTATAAATCAACCACAAAACTGTATATGTTGTTTATTTAAAAGCAAGTTCTATCCAAAATATAATCCAGATAGATAATAATTGCATAAATAAAAAACATAGGGGGTCCACGAATTCTCCCGAGTGAGCTAGAGACTATAGCATCCGAGTGTACAAAATCCCACTGGTAGCTATTTAATTATTAGAGATTATTGAAGGGTAGTTAGCTGTCAACACGTTTTCATGATATTGTTCCAAACTCGAGGTGGATCTGCGCTATCGATTAATTGCGCTGCGCTCGGGATAGATCATTCGCAAGCGTGTGCATCGACTGTGTCTGTCTTGACGATGGGCGAGTTTAGCTATGCCGCCGAAACTTACCGAAATAACCTAATCTAACTAAACCTAGCATAACAAACCTAAGATTATTTAACCTAGCTTAACTTACCCTACCTAACTTAACCTAACTTACCTACTTAACTTAACCTAATTGAACTAACCTATGTTATAGGTTTGTTTAGGTTGAGTCAGTCCTCATGCTAACTTTTGATACACCATCATGTAGACAGACAACACATGATTCCTGCGTAAAATTACTAAAGTAACCTGAAACACCGACGGTAAGTGAAGAATTGCGTTTCTAACCTCGCCATTTAAGGGGGTAGTGCTTGCTTTTTTTTGGTCTATATATTTATCTATCAATATATTTTTTAGTTTCCTCGCTAGATCTCCATCAAGCTGAAAAGACCCCCTAGACCCCTCTCAAGATAAATTTGTACATTTTTCGGTAGAGAAATGTCCCGGCCGAAGGCCGCTTCCTTCTAAAATGACAGGATCGCTATCGCTCGCCAAGAAAAAATCGACACCTAAATGGCACGAAAGGTCTAAAGGTCAAAGAAATAGGGCGAAAGGTCTCAAAATTGCCAAACTAACGGAAAGAATGTCTTCAAATCTCAAAGCTAATATGCTAAACATGAGAGAGAAAAGGGTCCAGAAAAAGTAACTACCTCTCCCTTAAATGCTATGCCCCGAACTCATCATCACATCGCGTGCGTATTTTCAGAGAGTATAATAACCATATGGGAAATGCTAAGATAACTTATAGATATTTTAAAGTTAATCTTAGTATTTTAATGTAGGCTAATTAGTTTAAGGGGAGATGGGCGTATATATTGGCTTGTTGGTTTATCTTTTTATTGTTTTATAGTTTCCTTCCTAGACCTCCACCAAACTGTAAAAAACACCCCCTAGAACGCCCTTCAAGATACTTTTGTACATTTTTCGGTAGAAAAATTTACCGGCCGAAGGCCGGTTATTCTTACAATTACAGGCTCGCTATCGCTCGCCAGGAAAAAATCGATACCTAAATGGCACGAAAAGTCTTAATTTTGAAAACAAATAGTGTGTTAAGGCATAAAATCGCCAAAGTAATTAGGCGAACGTCTTAAAAAAACAAAACAAAAATAACAAAATGAGATTAAACACGAGGGATAGGGGGTCCAGAAAAACCAGCCCATCTCCCCTTAAACTATTCGGGGAAAACAAAAATGCAAAGTGGCATCGATAATGGCATCGAGTTGATAAGAGATTGGCTGCTTCATTTCCGAGAAGTTCTTTTATATTCCCATCTTCCTACTCAGGGTTTCTCTCTCTCTCTCTCTCTCTCTCTCTCTCTCTCTCTCTCTCTCTCTCTCTCTCTCTCTCTCTCTCTCTCTCTCTCTCTCTCTCTCTCTCTCTCTCTCTCTCTCTCTCTCTCTCTCTCTCTCTCTCTCTCTTAATTGTTTGAATGGAATTTTGAATACTAATACCGGTACTAATACTAATAATAATAATAAATGTGCAAGCTTTATAAGAATTGCTTACGTCTAGCAGTTATTTTAGTGTTTCCCTTAGCCTACTTGCAATGTTCAGGGCTGCCCCACTTGTCAGGGGTATGAAGTACAAAGGAAATCAAGCAAGAACAGGCTGCAACAGGCTGCTTGTCCTCCAAAACACTGAGGATCAAGTGTCCAAACAGTGGTTTAGAGTGGAACATTGGAAAGGGAACTACTGCCCTGGAACTAATGTCCGTGGCAGGATTAGGAAGTTAGTAGGGGACAGATGGGTTAGTAACTGAGGGGGGGATAAAATAAAGTTATTCATTTACAAACGCAGTCAGTCGCTGGTTTGATGCGAGATATTTGTCTAAGCGGAATTTAAATGAATCAACGGTGCTGCAGTCTATAACGTCTCGGGGAAGCCCATTCCACAAGTTGACAACTCGATTGAAGAAGAAATTCTTAGATTCGTGTGAGTTAAAAGATTTACCAATAATTTTGCAACCGTTTCCCCGCGTGTAATTGGATTGGTCGATAGTGAAGTACTTACTACAGTTCATATTGTCGATGCCTTTGATGATTTTGAACACTTGAATTAAGTCACCTCTTAATCTGCGCTGGGGTTAAAGGAAATAGTTTAATTCTCTAAGACGCTCTTCGTATGGTTTGTTCTTTAGGCTAGGTATCATTTTGGTAACTCTACGTTGAACTCGTTCTAGCTTGTTTATATCTTTTTGGTAATAAGGGCACCAGGATTGAACGCAGTATTCCAGAAGAGGGCGGACTAAGGAATTGTAAAGGGTTAGGATAACTTCTTTGGATTTATGCTCAAATGACCTGTTATAAAGCCAATTATTTTTGTTTGCCTTCTTAACAACTTCTGAACATTGTTGACTCGGTTTTAGGTTACTGGATATTGTTACTCCCAGATCGGTTTCTCTGTTTACATTCTTAAGCTGAGTGCCATTCATCGAATAGTTTGCTTTCTCATTTAGGTATCCGATATGTAGTACTTTAAATTTATCCGCATTGAAACTCATTTGCCAAATTTGGGCCCAACATGACAATTTATCTAGATTGTGTTGCATATCGTCAACTTGTTCTTTTGCGAGTACGCTATTTGCAATTTTTGTATCGTCAGCAAATTTTGAGATTGTACAGGTGAGACCCTCATCTATGTCGTTGATGTAAATTAGAAAGAGAATTGGTCCTAGTACCGATCCCTGGGGTACCCCGCTACTTACAGTGGTCCATTTAGATGCCTTACCGTTTATGACTACTCTTTGCTTTCTGTCGCTGAGCCAATTTTCTATCCATTTCAACACACCGTCTTGTATTCCATGCGCTTTTAGTTTTAGCAGTAAACGTTTGTGGGGAACTTTGTCAAAGGCCTTTTGAAAATCAAGGTATATAATATCTACAGCTTTACTCTCATCGTAGAGGTTGAGGATATCGTGGAAGAAGTCTAAGAGGTTTGTTAAATAGAAACGTTTTTTACGAAAGCCGTGTTGACTATCTTTAAGTAACTTATTTTCCTCTAAGTGATTTACGAGTCTGTCTCTTATGACCGTTTCTAGCATTTTACATACAATTGAGGTTAAGCTAATTGGACGATAGTTACTGGGTAGGGATTTACTGCCTTTTTTGAATATCGGTGTTACGTTGGCTAGCTTCCACTGATTAGGCATAGTCCCAGACTGCAAGGATTCATTGAATAGCAATGTCAGTGGTTTGGAGAGCATACTGTAGGCCAATATGCTTAACACCTTCTGTACCGGCGACGTCTTTTGTATTGTATTCTAGCTTGAATTGAATGATTTTATGCAGTTTAAGAAGGATCTGTGGTAGTAAATAGGGTTAAGTGAGACTATTTGAAGCCTGTTGATTGCTGGAGGCCCTTTTTAAACTGAATAAAATCGTCTAAAAGTAGCCAGAATAAAAAGAAAATTACATCACCGGTACAGAAGGGGTTAAAGTATGAGTTAATTGTAAATGGTGGATTATAAATATCAGTATATACGGTATATCTTGTAGTTGTTAACTGTGTCACTAAGAGATTCTACTTAAACCCATTATGACTAACACCCATCATAGTGTCACATCTTAAGGGGGCCCACCTCGCTTTTTTTTTCTCTTTCTCTCCCTCTCTCTTTGGCTTGTATCCATTCAGCCCCATTCAGCCTACTGTTTTAAGACGTTTGCTCCATCCATGTATCAATATTTTCCTGGCGAGCGGTAGCGAGCCAGCATATATTTATTTTTGTGTTGACAGCAAGCTAAATTTGTACATTTTTCGATAGAAAAATTTCCCCGGCAAAGCCGGATTTCTCCCTACAATGCTGTCACGCTATTGCTCGCCAGGATGATCGACACCTGGATGGGGATAAACTTCTTAAAACAGTTGGCTGAATGGGGCCGAATGGATGCAAGCCAGAGAAAGAGAGAAAAGGAGATAAAGATAAAAAAAAGCAGGTGACCCCCCTTAAGACTTGACTTAAAATACTGTGCAGCCTTTCTCCCCGCCTAACTAGCTCCCCAAATCAGCAGGGGTCCCCAAACCCCCATCTCCCCCCCCCCCCCCCCTGGATACGTGACACTTAGCTCCTATCACACGGTTTATGAGTTCCTAGGACCACTGGCACTGAGGGATGGGGGGGAGATGGCCAGTGTATCCGTTTATGTGTGAGAGAGAGAGAGAGAGAGAGAGAGAGAGAGAGAGAGAGAGAGAGAGAGAGAGAGAGAGAGAGAGAGAGAGAGAGAGAGAGAGAGAGAGAGAGAGAGAGAGAGAGAGAGAGAGAGAGAGAGAGAGACTTTACTTGACTTGACTTGACTTGACTTCATGGCCTCTTATTACCTGTATGTATGTATGTATGTACTGTATATACTCAGGCCCAATCCCCATTTTTTTTTTTTTTTAGGGGGTGGCCGACTCAAGACAGAGCCCGAATAGGGACATCACAACATAAAATAATGAACGCACAAAAACAAAATACAAATTCACACACATCTAGGTCATCCAGGAGAAGACCCAGAAGACCTGTATGTAGGCAAGCAATAATACGTTTTGATATAATATCTGATGGTAATACAATATTAAAGTTACAATGGAACACAGAATATCTATTTCTTGGCCATGGACAACGTGGGCCTATTTTGCTAATCATACACACAATGCTGTTTCTTGAGATAAGATTACAAGATAACCTCGTTCACAGAAAAACGTGACAATTACTTGCATAATGTGTGTGTGTGTGTGTATGTGTGTGTATGTGTGGGTGTGTGTGGGTGTGTGTGTGTGGGTGTGGGTGTGGGTGTGGGTGTGTGTGTGTGTGTGTGTGTGTGTGTGTGTGTGTGTGTGTGTGTGTGTAATTGCTAGCATAAGGGGGCACGAGCCAATTACACATTCACGGTAAACCTGGTTCCCATTGTGATTCATTCATTATGAGTCAAGTACCAAGCAGACAGACAGCTGGAGAGGAAGACATGTGGAGGGACGGAAGGAGAACAGACGGGGGCGCAAACTCTAGACGGGGTTATGAGAGGCAGACAGTAAAAGGTGGGAATAATGGCAAATAAACAACATGTGAATATAAATTAATAAGAACAAAGAGACGCATTAAAAGAGTGAAGGAACGGCAGAACCGTGGAAAACGCAGACACAAGGATATGAATAGACAGAGGTTAAAGGGGGATTTTTTGTCTGGACCTTTTTCATGTTTAGCCCCATCAGTATGGAGATTTGAAGACATTCGCCTCATTAGTTTATGAATATTAAGACCTTTCGTGTCATGTAGGTGTCGATTTATATTCCTGGCGAGCGATAGCGAGCCTGAAACTTAATAGGGACATTATTCTACCGAAAAGTATACAAATATACCTGAAAGGGGGATCTAGTGTTTTTTTTTTTTTTTGTAAGCTTGTCAGCAAGAGATAGACTTAATGACGGATTATGAATAATGGAAGGAAGCTGAGACACAGTAGAACACAGAGGAAGAAAGAGATATACGAAAGAAAGGCATTCGACGAATAATGAAAGGCAAGCCCGAGAAAGGGGAGATGTGTAGAAGAGAAGATAGTCTACAGTACATGGGGCACAGGAGGAAAGTGTAGTGTTACCCCTCATAAATGTACGACGCTGGGGGGAGAGAGAGAGAGGGAGAGAGAGAGAGAGAAGGGGGGGGGGGGGGGTTAGAGAGCGAGAGATATGAACTCCGCCAACGAAGACACAGGTTTGTATTGTATACATCGAGAGGTAAGTAGTACTACTAAAATTCAGAATTTGACTGTAAAACTTGAGCTGGAAGTTCCTGATACTAGGAACATGGCGACTGAGAACAATAACAAAATGAAAACAGAAGACTATAATAATTTCATTACCTCCACAAACGAAGTTGGACTGAGGTTCTGTTTTTCCTCCGTATGTCTGTTTGTATGTCTGTATATTATTTGATTCCGTAATTTTATGTGAATCATTATTTGCAACTTCTTTAACAAAGTTGTTTAAAAAAATAACAGTCCATGATGATGCGCGGAATTTTGGTGTGAGTATCCTAGGTTCGAGTCCTTGGAGTGCCACATGTATTTGTTGATTTCATTAACTGAGTTTAGAAGTAAAGTTGGTTGTTGAAAAAATATGAATGAGTTTCCCTTCGGTCTAGTTGCAGACAACAATGCAAAGAATCCAGAGATGTCAGAATATGTTGCAGATTGAAAATTACGGAAGGGAGTGGCCATGTGACTACTAGCTGTTATTCCAGTAAGGGAGGGGGGCCAGAGTAAACATTAAGTTACAGTCTGTTAATGGGTGATGGGCGCATTATTATTATTATCCCCCCCCCCCCTCCCTAGACCTCCATCAAGCTTTAAAAAACACCCCCTAGACCCCCCTCACAAGCTAAATTTGTAAATATTTTGGTAGATAAATGTCCCGACCGAATTCCGGTTCCTCTTAAAATTACAGACTGGCTATCGCTCGCCAGGTTAAAATCGACACCTAAATGGCACGAAAAGTCTGAAAATTGACAACGAAATGGTGCGAAAGGGGTTAAAATCGTCAAACTATTTTATGAGCACAATATTTGGTGTAAATGTTTGTATTTGGCTGCGCAAACTCGACTATATTATATTTATAGTTATAAAATGGAAATTATTATACAGAGGGACTAGAAGTTCGTGGTACAATCGCCTATAGTAAGAAGTGGTACAAATTTAATCGAATGGTTCTGATACGCTGAGGTAAAATTGTTATGCCTTTCCTTTTCCTGCAAATAGAGGAAGATGGATGTATTTACTTCATCATTTATGTATTTTTATAATTATGTTATTAGTTTCCTCCCTAGACCTCCATCAAGCTTAAAAAAAAACATCCATTAGATTCCCCCTCTAGATTTATTTGTACTTTTTCGGTAGAAAAATATTCCGGCCGAAGGCCGGTTCTTCCCTAATTACAGGCTCACTATCGTTCGCCAGGGGAAAAATCGACACCTAAATAGCACGAAAGGTCTTAATATTGACAAATAAATGGGGCGAAAGGTATTAAAATCGACAAACTAATGAACCGAACGTCATAAAATCTTAAAACTAATGGGGCTTAACACGAGGAAGAAGAGGGACCAGAAAACCGGCCCATCTCCAATTAAAGTTACTGCCATAGTGTTTTCAGTATTACAGTGTATCATTTACTTCTGAAGGCGATGTAACCCCTTCTGTACCGGCGACGTCTTTTTAAATTTATTCTAGCTATATTTAGACAATTGTATTAATATTAGGAAGGATGTCTACCAAATAAAAGGCTAGACTATCCCAATTAATCCTTTTTAGCTACCATATATCCTTCATAAGCTTCATAAAATTGTCTAAATATAGCTAGAATAGAATTGAAAAGACATCGTCGGTAAAGAAGGGGTTATTATGTATGTCGACAATATGAACTGTAGTAAGTACTTCACTATCGACCAATCTAATTACACGCGGGGAAACGGGTGCAAAATTATTGGTAAATCTTTTAACTCACACGAAGCTAAAAATTTCTTCTTCAATCGAGTTGTCAACTTATGGAATGGGCTTCCCCGAGATGTTATAGACTGCAGCACCGTTGATTCACTTAAACTTCGCCTAGACAAATATCTCGCATCAAACCCGCGACTGACTGCGTTTGTAAATGAATAACTTTATTTTATCCTCCCCTCAGTTAGTAACCCATCTGTCCCCTACTAACTTCCCAATCCTGCCACGGACATTAGTTCCAGGGCAGTAGTTCCCTTTCCAATGTTCCCTTACCCACTCTAAACCACTGTTTGGACACTTGATCCTCAGTGTTTTGGAGGACAAGCAGCCTAGAAGGGTCACTAGGGCTGTTGTTGCTTGATTTCCTTTGTACTCCTTTGTCTAGCAGCCCAGCCAGACACATGATATGCTGTATGTCAATTATGTTTTAGACCACATATTCATGGATCTTTATTTATATATTTTTAAAGAATATACATATATATTTTTTTTTAATTATTTCATAACCCAATTGCAAACCAAATTGCTCTTGATTTTTTGTTATTCAGTTTGAATATTATTGGAATAATTTTCATTACAGTGCTGATAATCAGTTTGTGAGTGCTAATTTACGAATATGGCTGAGGACTGGAGTAGTTGAATGCTGCCGATTATGGGGTGTTTGAATACGAGGGAAGATTGCAGTATTTAAGGGGGGGGGGGGAGTCTGGACCCCTTTCTTCCTCGTGTTTAGCCCATTAGTTTTGAGATTTTATGATAGGCTATTTGCCCCATTTGTTAGGCGATTTAAGACTTTTCGTGCTATGTACGTAGGTGTCAATATTTTTCCAGGAGAGCGGTTTTTATTTTTTACCTGGGGTGCGATAGCGAACCTGCAAATTAGGGGGAACTGGCCTATGGTCGGGGCATTTTTCTACCAAAAAATGCACAAATTTATCTCTAAATTTTTTTTTTTTTTTTTTTTTTTTTTTTTTTAAAGCTTCATGGATTTCTAGGGAGGAAACTAATAAAAAATAATATGTAAATACCTTAATATACAAATAAAAAAATCTCCCACACTTGAAGGTAATGGGTAGGAGTGGTAGTTTGCGAGTGGGTGAGGTTATAAAAGGGTGGCATGAAAAGGTGGAAGGTGATGGTGCGTTTTCAGGTAGGGATGACCAGGATTTATGTATGTATTTATTTATTTCGTAATTTATATATTTATTTCGGCTCTGTCTCGAGTCGGCCACCCCCAATAAAAAAAAAATCACATTACACTAGGAACAAACATTATAAGACATATTTAATAAAAAGACAACTAATGACTGATCTTTGACAATACCCCCCCCCCACTGAAAAAATATGTATATTATAATAACAAATAACACGCATATAATGAAAACAATAATATATACAATCAAAATATAACAAATGGAATAGACCAAGCTCAAGTTAAAATCATAAACATAAAAATAAATGAAATCCATCCAAAGGGAAGGGACGGTAGGTGGATAGCGGACGGGAATAGGGTGGGGAGTGGGTGGGTGGGTGGGTTCTGTTACGTGTAGGGGTAGTATAATCGGTGACGGTTAGCTGGGGGGGGGGGAGGGAGGGTTTAGCTGGGGGGTAGGAGAAGAGGGGGGGGGGGGATAGAGGAGACAAGTAGGTAGGGAAGTTGGGAAAGAGAGATACGGGGGAGGGGGGGGGGGGTAGTAGGAGAGGGATAATTGGGAAAGGGATGAGAGAGAGAGAGAGAGAGAGAGAAGGCGAGAGAGAGAGAGAGAGAAGGCGAGAGAGAGAGAGAGAGAGAGAGAGAGAGAAGGCGAGAGAGAGAGAGAGAGAGAGAAGGCGAGAGAGAGAGAGAGAGAGAAGGCGAGAGAAGGCGCGCCAATTTACAGTACGAGCGACTGGCAGCTTCCAAGTTAGTTTCCTGCAACCCGGTTTGGCCCGTTTGTAAACATGATTGTATTAACCCCTACAACCAACCATATTACTTCAACGTTATTCTTTGTTTAGATACGGAATAGGTTAGAATAGCTTGGACTGGGTTAAGTTTAGGCACGATTTACCTATTCATAGATCTTGGGTTAGGGTAAGTTGACATAATATGAACGAACCGCCCTACCTGGGTATACAAAAATGTACTCGCTAGCCGCCACTCTCTTTGTGTTTGTCGCGGACCCAACCTATTATCACACTACCCGCCATTTTGTTTACCTTGCGTGCCAACAGCCGCAATTTTAAGAAATGGATATATGTATATTTTTTTTTCAATTAATCGTGCTCTAGGAAATGAAAATACTCCACAACATGGGAGGATAACACAATACAATATGCATTATGGCGTATATTAGATGGTGGACACTCGATGTAATATTGTCTCGCTTTCCTATTTTTATCTGCTTCGCTAATTACCACATACAAGTCTCTTAATTAGTGCAAGGAGTGACTATAAAGTTTTCAATCTTGCCGGACGGTTTGATTATTCCTGGAGGGACCTCACTTAGTTGAAGGGGTAAGGGGGCAATTTTTGAATAATTTTCTTTGGCGCCGCTGTCTTAAATTTGAAAACAATTGAAGTAGGAAGGAAAGGGGTGGAGGGGGGCGGGGGGCGCCTCAACGGTTCAGTATCGGTGATGAAGTTGTGTGGCCGTCACAGCATCTCTATCTCTCTCTCCTTGCCCTGGCCAGACTGACTCCTACCATTGGCCACAGTGGTCCCTTAGGCTGGGCTCTCGTCCAATGGCAGAGGGTTGATTCGTACCCAGCAACCAATGGCCAACAGGAACACTTATCGTTGGCATAGGCGAACCAAAGAGAAGGTCCGATATTTAAGATAGGCGGAGCTTGGATCGAGGGGGGAAGAGGGGGTATGTGGGGAGTAAGGGGGGTTTGTGTTTGAGGGGGTCCAACTACACCCAAGGCATCAGTGTTACCCCGGACGCCGAAGGAGGAACAGCGACGCAACGCTTTCGTGTCACCCTTCTCCCCTGTCGCCCCCTGTGGAATTCGAATCCTGAAATTTGGCTTTCTAGAGACAATTTAGTGCTTGCTTTCAGACACAGCCTTTGCAAACCCCTATAAAGTGATCGCGAGTGATGTAGACAAGTCTTTAAAGTGGAAAATAATGCCACAGATAAGCGATTTTGCATTATGTCATCTCCAGGGGGTCTGTGAGATAATGTTTTGGCCCCCCCAAGGGCCTACAGATTATAGTAGAATAATTGTGCAAGCTGTGAAATGTTTCTAGTGTCTCATAATCAGGATTTCCTACCTAATCTTTTGGTTTAACATAATCAAACTTCCCTGACCTAATTTGTGTTGTGTTTATGCCATACTATACCATCGATTCTCCAATAAAATATGTTTATAACAAATGGTGCATGTGTTTTATTTACTCCTAGTTTTAATTAGTGATAGCATTTAACATTTAGTGAGCTGTGATAGAACAAGGGCCATCATAGTCTTCTACGTTAGGAATGGTTCACATTTCGTAGTGTATATGGATCTTTTTGGAGAGCCTTCATATCATTGAGATGGGTTAGGCGTGAAAAGGATCTGCCGTATGTGGGCCAATCGGCTCTCTGCAGACTCCCGTTTTCTTATGTTCACTTCTCTGTAATTTCCAATGAAGTATGGAAAGCGTCAACCCCTTCCTGATACTATAAAACTATGGCCCGTGGTGGTGATCGGGATGCCAATGAATGCATAAAGTGGTAAATTACCGCCATATCAATCCCATAATAAACGACCCATCTGCATAAATCCCTGAGGACTTACATTTATCCACTAAGGGGGGAAGGGTATATTTTTTGGTCGATTATTTCATATATTTATTATTATTTTTTAGCTACCTCCCTAGACCTCCATCAAACTTTAAAAAAAAAAAAAAATCCATTATATCTTTCTTCTAGATTAATTTGTACATTTTTCGGTAGAAAAATGTCCCGGCCAAATTACAGGCTCATTATCGTTCGGCAGGAAAGAAAAATAGACACCTAAATAGTATGAAAGGTCTTAATATTGACAAAGAAATGGTGCTAAAGGTCTTAAAATCGACAAACTAAGGAGGCAAACATCTTAAAATCGACAAACTAATGGGGCTAAACACGAGGGAGAAGAGGGTCTAGACAAACGCCCCATCTCCCCTTAAAATGCTAGGAATGGCAGTTTATGGGTGGCAGTATAACATACTTGAGGGAGCCCACCTTGCTTTTTTCTCTTTCTCTCCCTCTCTTTGGCTTGTATCCATTCGGCCCCATTCAGCCTACTGTTTTATGACGTTTACCCCCATTCAGATGTCAATATTTTTATATATTTTTGTTTTGACATCAAGCTAAATGTGTAAATTTTTTGATAGAAAAATGTTTCCGGCGAAGCCGGATTTTTCCATGCAATGCTGGCTCGCTATCGCTCGCCAGGAAGAAATCGACACCTGGATGGGGATAAACGTCTTACAACAATTGGCTGAATGGGGCCGAATGGATACAAGCCAGGGAAAGAGAGAAAATTAGAGAAAGATAAAACAAAAACGGTGACCCCCCTTAAAACATCATATTTCCCTTAGTCTATAATGTAATAGAATCTGATGATTAAATTATACAAATTAATAAGCGTGTGTATTAGCTGTTACCTCAATCACCAATGTCGAATTAAATATATGCATAAATGAAGAGTTCATTTTGACTCCAATAAGTTACCAGGTTTAAGGGAAGATGGTTCACTTTTTGGGTGCTTTTTGCATGTATTCATTATTTTTCTAGTTACCTCCATCAAATTAAAAAAAAAAACATCCATTAGATCCCCCTCCTAGAATGATTTGTACATTTTTCGGTAGAAAAATTATCCGGCCGAAGGCCGGTTCTTCCAACATTACAGGCTCACTATCGTTCGCCAGGGAAAAAATCGACACCTAAATAGCACGAAAGGTCTAAATATTGACGAAGAAATAGGGCGAAAGGTCTTAAAATCGACTAACTAATGGGGCAAACATCTTAACATCTGAAAACTAATGGGGCTAAACATGTGGGAGAAAGTGGTCCAGAAAACGGGCCCATCCTCCCTTAAAAGTTATCTATTACACAGACACTGTAAGGGTAAGGTCATGACGCCATTTTCATTCTATGAAGGGTACGTTTGGTAATTATATTCGCCTTAGGAAGGACATACACGAACATAATACACATTTATTATATATCGATTATCTCAACTCTCCTACTGCATAAAACCACCTAAATCTGGTCAGAGAAACATATAATTGGTGTCAATATACCGGTACTGAAAGGTGTAATATCGTAGACGGTGGTCAAGATTGTATTAAGCAACTTGATTTATGGGATATTTATGAATTAACGTAATTGGGTATGGATCTGTTATAAAACCATATCTGATATTATTATGTTACCTCCACCAACCGACTTTACTCCTAAACTCAATTAATGAAATCAACCAATACATGTGGCAGTCCAGGGATTCGAACCTTGGATGCTCACACCGAAATTCAGTGCATTTATCCATTGCGCTACGAAGACAGGGGACAGTGGGAAAGAGTGAATGCGTCCATATTTAATCCCCAATTCCTTATATTGTACAGTTGCCCAAATAAGTGATGTCGCGGCACTAAGTATATTCGATCAATAATTGGTATCGGCACTAGCTAAGCCTTGATTCACTGTTTCGAGTGAGATATATAAACATGTTACTATCTTTACACACCCTATTCAACATCTGACAGACATTAATACAGCACACAGCGATCAGAACGTAATGACAGCTGGAACATGACTTTTTAGCGCGACCGTACACGATTATCTTTGCGATTGAATGTAAGGACTGCCTCAACTTGAAAACTAAAATAAAACAAATAAACTCGCTTGTGGACGAGAGGGATCGGTATGTATATTTATAAATCTGTCACTATAAATCCCTCTCTTAATTGATATCGCGCCACCAGGGAGGATATTAATAAACCTTTAGTTTAACCTATAATAATTAGGTTTGTGTTGCTCGGCTGACTTACTATGACTTAACGGTAAATGGGCGTATTTATTTGCTTATTGTTTCATCTTTTTATTATTTTGTAGTGTCCTCCCTAGACCTCCATCAACCTGTGAAAAACACCCCCCTAGACCCCCCTTCAAGATAAATTTGTACATTCGGTAGACAAATGTTCCGGCAGAAGGCCGGTACTCTTAAAATTACAGGCTCGCTATCGCTCGCCAGGAAAAAATCAACACCCAAATGGCACGATAGGTCTTAAAATTGACAACGAAATGGAGCTAAAGATGTTAAAATCGCCAAACAAATGTGCCGAACGGCTTAAAATCTGAATAATATTGGGCTAAGCACGAGGAAGTAGGTGGGCCAGAAAAGCGACCCGTCTCTCCTTAAACCCATTTGAATCTTCGAACCTTTAGAGCCAAGTTCCCAAAGTAAATGGTAAATATAAAGCAATGCCTAATAAAGCAATGTTTGTATATACTGTATTCTTGCTAACACTTGATAATTGTATAGGCTACAGCTATGGAAGGAACTCTAGCAAACTAAACGGCTAAAGGTATCTCAATTATATATTTAACCCTTTCTTAAATTAACAAACCTAATGCCCTTAGTATAACAACAACCAGATGCACTAAAATAAATGCATGGGGAGATTGTAAGTGCCAAACGAGCAAGGCAATACCCAGGGGAGGCCTCATAGGCATGTGATAAGGAGTTGCTGGAAATCTTGTTTCATTTGTCTGGCTTCCTTCTCTGTTTCTGTTATGTGTCTCACCTACATAGAGAGTAATCCAGCTAGCTCACGCAAAAAACTTCTTATAAATTATGCACTATACACCACACATATTTCTAATACACCCCCAAAAAACATGTTTGGTCTGTCATTCTTTAAATTTTAGGGGACACACTTGTTACAGGCAACTTTGCTATTGTTTCCTTCATACGCATAGAACAAAATATGAAAGAGGATTATTTGAGAGATTATGACAAACCAAAATCAAGCAACAGAAGATCTATTGATCTGAACTAGGCCTATACTTGTGACCGGTTAAAAACATTCGCGGGTTCAGGCTATGTTCGCAAGAGAGGAGTGGGAATTAAGTTTGTATTGACAGAACATAAGAAAATGGGAGTCTGCAGAAAGCCGATTGGCCTAAGCAAGGCAGATCCCTGTCCCACACAACCCCAATTATAGGCTCAACACTCTAATACCCTGAGGATCATCTTACCAAAACGGTTAGAGATTAACGCAGGATTACGGGGGTCTGCAGAGCGCTGATTGGCCCAACCCTGCTGATCCCCCTTCACACCCAACCCTTCTCGTCCATATGCTTATTTCATTATTATAAATTAACATTAGTTATTTTGCGTTCATACGGACTGAATCGCTGTTCGTTTGATTTCTATCACAACCAAGATATAACTTTAGTCAATTTAGTCATTCGCTGATAAACTCGTTCTAGTTTGTATATTTGTTGTATTATTGAGTGATTGCCAGAATAAAAAGTGTTTAACACTATCTGGTGCAACGTCTCGGGGGTTATTATGGTATTTTGTTTTATTATTATTGAGGGTTTTAATTGTTTTGGACATTTTCGAACAATGTGTATTTAGTTAACCCCGAGACTTGGAAAAACGCCTCTCCAAAACCCATTCAAACTAAAACAACGTTCCCCAGACCCCCTTCAAGCTAAATATGTACATTTTTCTGTAGCAAATTTCCCGGCCAAAGGCCGGTTTCTCCCAAATTGCAGGCTCGCTATCGCTCGCCCAGGAAAAATCGACACCTTATTGGTTTGAATCATCATATAATCGCTAAACTAATGAGGTGAAACGTCTTAAAATATTCAAGCTAATGGAGTAAATCAGGGAGGATCCAAATTTTGCCCGCCCTGCACCTAATAGTGTTTAATAGGTTAAAATTAAACATGTCTTATACATCAGGCCTGTATACAGTATATCAGTGTTCATATTAAGCTTACATGTTTGCTGACAATTGACCACTTGCGAGTTTTGGTCTATAAGGAAGTTGGAGCCGTAGCCATTAATATTTAGCAGCTTTATCAGGTAAAATAGGGTCACACTGCATTAATAAATACATTAAACCAAATGTATCATACTTTTTATCCATCAGAAACTCGCATTATGTTTGCATTTCTGTCTATTATCGATGTTCACGGCTCCAACTTCCTTATAGCCTGAAACTCGCAAGTGGTCAATTGGCTTTATAAAGCTGCAATATATGTTTTAAGTATATACAGGGTGTCTCAAAATACTGTAGGTGTTCCAAACTTCAGGATTGAGTTATATATATATAATTTAAGCATAAATGTTTTATAAGCTAAATTCAACATCTCAACCATTACAGAGTTGTTAGCTATTGCAAATTCAATTTTCCCATATATTTTTCCTTAAGGGTGCCCACCTCGTTTGTTTTCTCTTTCTCTCTCTCTCTCTCTCTCTCTCTCTCTTGCTTGTATCCATTCGGCCCCATTCAGCCTACTGTTTTAAGACGTTTACCCCCATCCAGGTGTCAATATTTTCATGGCGAGCAGTAGCGAGCCAGCATATATATATATTTGTTTTGACAGCAAGCTAAATATGTAAATTTTTCGATTGAACAATGTCTCTGGAGAAGCCGGATTTCTCCATACAATGCTAGCTCGCTATCGCTCGCCAGGAAGAAATCGACATCTGGATGGGGATAAACGTCTTAAAACAGTTGGCTGAATGGGGCCGAATGGATACAAGCCAGGGAAAGAGAGAAAAGATGATAAAGATAAAAAAAAGCCGGTGACCCCCCATAAGGTTTATCCAGCTGGCAGAGGGCTTTTATCACACCCTCACCTAAAGTTAATAGTTTGACCATATTATATTTAAGGGGGGTCACCGTTTTTTTTTTTTATCTTTCTCTCCTTTTTTCTCTTTCCCTGGCTTGTATCCATTCGGCCCCATTCAGCCAACTGTTTTAAGACGGTTATCCCCATCCAGATGTCGATTTCTTCCTGGCGAGCGATAGCGAGCCAGCATTGTATAGAGAAATCCGGCTTCGCCGGAGACATTTCTCTATCGAAAAATTTACAAATTTAGCTTGCTGTCAAAACAAATATATATACATACTGGCTCGCTACTGCTCGCCAGGAAAATATTGACACCTGGGTGGGGGTAAACGTCTTAACACAGTAGGCTGAATGAGGCCGAATGGATACAAGCCAAAGAGAGAGGGAGAGAAAGAGATAAAAAGCGAGGAGGGTTCCCTTAACACGATATAATCTTGTCAGTTACAGAATGATTATAGGCATTCTAGAGCTCGCATTGGATCAGTTGGAAAGAGCATGACTTGGAAGAGTCGATTATAGTGGTGCGGCGGACGCTAAATGACACAAAAATATCTCTTTACCGGTTATGATTTATATTTTTTTATTATAGAACTGTTCATGCATAGAATCAGCTATACAATCATATCCTGAAGTTTGACACACCTATTTTTGGAAATCTTAAATATATTCTGTAATCATTGATTGACGTATCTCAAGCTATGTATTGTCTTATTCCTAATATAATTTTTTTTTAATTCATCCATATATCCATTAAGACTGTTAATTCTACAAGAAAAGTTGACAATGTATCATTAACTTGGTGAAGAAAATAAATACTTAAGTATTGAAAAAGAATGTGTTTACCTACAAATAGATTTGGAACGAACACAATTTTGTTGGGGAACTCGACTATTTAACCTAGTAATTTAACCCGGATTTGTTTTATTACATACATATATATATATATATATATATATATATATATATATATATATATATATATATATATATATATATATATATATATATATATATATATAAAGTATATCCATAATTACACGTGAGCTACTAAATGCTTATATTTGTATTCATTCTATCGCATGGATATCAAAAGTTAATTTATTTATTGCATTCAATGGCTTAAGACAATAAGTAATAGGTATTTGTGACATGTGACATACAGCTTTCAAACTCCACATTGCTCGATCTAATTTATTGAAAAAAAATCTGTATCCACGAAGGTAAACAGAGAAGAACAAAAAGACAAGAGATCTTTGGAAATTTGATACCTTTGACACTGACTTTTCACCTTGACATATGTTACAAGTGTTGGCAAAAACTACCCGAGTGAATAAGGTTGACTGGGAATCGAAAGCTTGTCTTGACCGAAAAGAGTATAGGTAATTACCTTACCTTGTCACCTTGGTCTACTTTAAGGGGGTACTACTCGCCTTTTCTCGACCTCCTTCTCCTTCATGTTTAGCATAATAGTTTTGAGATTTTAAGGCCTTCCTTCCATTAGTTAGTCGATTTTAAGACCTTTCGCCCCATTTCATTGTCAATTTCAAGACCTTTCGTGCCATTTAGGTGTCGATTTTTTCCTGGTGAACGATAGCAAGCCTGTAATATTAAGAGGAATCGGCCTTCGGCCAGGACATTTTTCTATCGAAAAACTACAAATTTATCTTGAAGGTGGGTCTAGGGGGTGTTTTCTTAAGCTTGATGGAGGTCTAGCGAGGAAACTATAAAATAAATGATTAAATGAATTAATAGCCCCCCAAAACAGCCACTACCCCCTTAATCTGTATATTATATTTAGACAACACAGCTGATCAGAGTGTTGTGGTAAAGGCCGTGGCTTGTGTTGAAATGTGATTATCTCTCACTCTCTCTCTCTCTTTCGTTCTCTCTCTCTCTCTCTCTCTCTCTCTCTCTCTCTCTCTCTCTCTCTCTCTCTCTCTTACTTTCTCTCTTACTCTCTCGCTCTCGTTCTCTCTCTCTCTCTCTCTCTCACTCTCTCTCTTGTATTGGGATGAACATTTAGTATACATTCCAGCAAAGTAGAACACACACACACACACACACCGTTATCAGAGTACCTGTATGTTCATCCATTAATATAAACCAGCTCCTCATTATTCACCCGAGGCATCCAGTTCTTCGGGTTGTCTGCATTTCCTATAAGGTGTGTCATGTTTACCCTCGTATCGTAAGTGTGTCGGTTGAGCGGTTCCCTTATCGTTATTTAACCCTTTGATAAGATTAATGTTTGTTAAGGGGGAGGTAGTCGCTTTTTCTCGACCTCCTTCTCCCTCATGTTTAGCATATCAGTTTTGAGATTTTAAGACGTTAATTCCGTTAGTTTAGCGATTTTGAGATATTTTGCCCCATTTTTGTTGTCAATATTAAGACCTTTCGTGCCATTTAGGTGTCGATTTTTACCTGGCAAGCGATAGCAAGCCTGTAATTTTAGAAGGAACCGGCCTTCGGCCGGGAAATTTTTCTACCGAAAAATTTACAAGTATATCTTAAAAGGGGATCAAGGGGGAAGACTTGGCAAGGGAATATGTGTATAAACTGACAGCTCATTTGCTCTAGCCCTTTTTGAGTGACGGTACAGAAGTTAGAGGTTAAGAGATCTTCCCAACCTAGAATGGATGGACTATAGTGAAAAATCCTGCAAGGGCCTTCATTTCCAACTATCTTTATTGTACGGAGGGATTGGAGGGTAGGGAGAGAGCCTTCTTCTGTGAAATCCTTTTCTTCCACTAATCTTTATTTGCTATTCTACTATCTCTATTTAGATTGAGTTAGCCCTGACTGCCTCGCTTGGATCGTAAGGTCTGTGTGGTCAATGTATCTAGGCAAATCTCCTCTCTCTCTCTCTCTCTCTCTCTCTCTCACATCAATTATCTCTATATTTTCTCTTCGACGTTAACGACCTTTTTATTATTCACCTGGGTATCCAGTTTTACCAGGAGCTTGTATTTCCTAGGTGTGTCCTGTAGTATGTGTTGGTGTGTGTGTAAGAGAGAGAGAGTGAGTGAGTGTGTGAGAATGAGATAGAGAGAGAGTGTGATAATGAGATAGAGAGAGTGAGTGTGTGAGAATGAGAGAGATTGAGTGTGTGAGAATGAGAGAGAGAGAGATTGAGTGTGTGAGAATGAGAGAGAGAGAGAGTGTGAGAATAAGAGAGAGAGAGTGTGAGTGAGTGAGAATGAGAGAGAGAGAGAGACCAGTTAACCCCTTCTGTTCCGGCGCCTTCCATTTACCTTTATTCTGGCTACTATTAGACGATTTTATTCAGTTTAAAAAGGACCTCCAGCAATAAACAGGCTTCGACCTATCTAACTTAACCCCATTTACTACCACAGATCCTTCTTAAGCTGCACAAAATCGTCTAAATAGAGCTAGAATTAAATTAAAATGACGTCGCCGGTACAGCAAAGATTGATTGTGTGTGAGACTCCGAGTAGAACCTATTTACTTAACCCGTTCAGTACCAGGGACGTCCTTTTCATCATATTCTGGCAGCTATTATGCGATTTTATTTAGCTACGGAAGGACATCTAGCAATAATAAGGCTTCAAACTATCTCAACCAACCCTTTTTTTAAACCCCACAGATCCTTCCTAAGCTGCATAATATCGTCTAAATATAGCTTGAATAAAATGTAACACACGTCGCTGGTACACAAAGGGTCAATGGGGCCCACCTCGCTTTTTTCTCTTTTTCTCCCGCTCTCTTAGGCTTGTATCCATTCGGCCCCATTCAGCTTACTGTTTTGAGACGTTTACCCCCATCCAGGTGTCAATATTTTCCTGGCGATTGGTAGCGAGCCAGCATACTTTTTTTTTTTTTTTTTGACAGCAAGCTAAATGTGTACATTTTTCGATAGAAAAATGTCTTCGGCGAAGCCGGATTTCTCCATACAATGATGGCTCGCTACCGCTCGCCAGGAAGAAATAGACACCTGGATGGGGATAAACGTCTTAAAATAGTTGGCTGAATGGGGCCGAATGGATACAACCCAGAGAAAGAGAGAAAAGAAGAAAATGAGAAAACAAGCAGGTGACCCTCCGAGGCGTGTTTATGAATACTTCTTTGTCACTTTGGGCTTCGATGTAGGTTTTCCCACTGAATGTCTTTGTTGTCACCGCAGTCTTTGTTGTCAGCTTGGTATTCTTCACGTCGATGCTAGTGTTGAATGTTTTGATTAAGCTGGAATTTAATTCATAGAGCCTACCGAAAGTTGCGGGGGGGTTTTCTGGACCCCCATCTCCCTCTTGTTTAACCCCATTAGTTTTGAGTTGATAAGACATTTGCCCCATTAGTTTAGCGATTTTAAGACCTTTCGTGCCATATAGGTGTCAATTTTTCCTGTCCTACCTATGGGAGGAAACGACTTTCAGCCGGCGCACTATACAACATAATTGTACGCCAGTATCTGGAAGGCGGGTCTTGTGGATAGGTGTTATGCTTGATGTAGGTCTAGGGAGGAAACTAAGAAAACTAATAATAAATCAATAAATATAAACACAAATACATAGACATCTCCCCTTAAGACAACTATTGTATTGGGTTCATAGACATCTCCCCTTAAGACAACTATTGTATTGGGTTTATAAGCGACATAGTGAAGAAGCCAAACTAGTTGTCACAAATCGTGTGTATACAGTATATTATAGAACATTACATCGTGTGTATACAGTATATTATAGAACATTACATCGTGTGTATACAGTATATATAGAACATTACATCGTGTGTATACAGTATATTATAGAACATTACATCGTGTGTATACAGTATATTATAGAACATTACATCGTGTGTATACAGTATATTATAGAACATTACATCGTGTGTATACAGTATATTATAGAACATTACATCGTGTGTATACAGTATATTATAGAACATTACATCGTGTGTATACAGTATATTATAGAACATTACATCGTGTGTATACAGTATATTATAGAACATTACATCGTGTGTATACAGTATATTATAGAACATTTCACTGTGTGTATACAGTATATTATAGAACATTACATCGTGTGTATACAGTATATTATAGAACATTACATCGTGTGTATACAGTATATTATAGAACATTACATCGTGTGTATACAGTATATTATAGAACATTACATCGTGTGTATACAGTATATTATAGAACATTACATCGTGTGTATACAGTATATTATAGAACATTACATCGTGTGTATACAGTATATTATAGAACATTACATCGTGTGTATACAGTATATTATAGAACATTACATCGTGTGTATACAGTATATTATAGAACATTACATCGTGTGTATACAGTATATTATAGAACATTACATCGTGTGTATACAGTATATTATAGAACATTACATCGTGTGTATACAGTATATTATTAGAACATTACATCGTGTGTATACAGTATATTATAGAACATTACATCGTGTGTATACAGTATATTATAGAACATTACATCGTGTGTATACAGTATATTATAGAACATTACATCGTGTGTATACAGTATATTATAGAACATTACATCGTGTGTATACAGTATATTATAGAACATTACATCGTGTGTATACAGTATATTATAGAACATTACATCGTGTGTATACAGTATATTATAGAACATTACATCGTGTGTATACAGTATATTATAGAACATTACATCGTGTGTATACAGTATATTATAGAACATTACATCGTGTGTATACAGTATATTATAGAACATTATATCGTGTGTATCCAGTATATTATAGAACATTACATCGTGTGTATACAGTATATTATAGAACATTACATCGTGTGTATACAGTATATTATAGAACATTACATCGTGTGTATACAGTATATTATAGAACATTACATCGTGTGTATACAGTATATTATAGAACATTACATCGTGTGTATACAGTATATTATAGAACATTACATCGTGTGTATACAGTATATTATAGAACATTACATCGTGTGTATACAGTATATTATAGAACATTACATCGTGTGTATACAGTATATTATAGAACATTACATCGTGTGTATACAGTATATTATAGAACATTACATCGTGTGTATACAGTATATTATAGAACATTACATCGTGTGTATACAGTATATTATAGAACATTACATCGTGTGTATACAGTATATTATAGAACATTACATCGTGTGTATACAGTATATTATAGAACATTACATCGTGTGTATACAGTATATTATAGAACATTACATCGTGTGTATACAGTATATTATAGAACATTACATCGTGTGTATACAGTATATTATAGAACATTACATCGTGTGTATACAGTATATTATAGAACATTACATCGCTATCTAATGTATCCCAACTTTAGGGAATGTAGGTCCCCTTCTCCTCGTTGGTGCGTGTGTGTGTCTCTCTCTCTCTCGCTCTCTCTCTCTCTCTCTCTCTATATATATATATATATATATATATATATATATATATATACTTAATAGCTTATTAGCATATAGCTTCATCATTGGTCTGATGAAGCTATATGCGAAACGTTGTCTATAAAGTGCTCCTCCTCACACGGTGTATATATTCATTCTCTACTTTTCTAAGTTTATTTTTTACAATTTGAACTGACGTCTTGTGGGTTATTATAATATTTTTCTTTGCCTTTGCCAATTTCGTGCAATGTATTTTAGTTTGTCCCCTAGGCTAAGTTCAAAAACTTCTTCCAAGACTTCCTTACAACGAACAAATGTATACCCGGACCCCTTTCAAGCAAAATGTGAACACCTTTTATATATATGTCTTCGTGGTGCAATGCATAAGTGTGTTGATTTTCGGTGTGAGCATCCTAGGTTCGAATCCCCGGACTGCCACATGTGTGTGTTAATTTTATTGATCGAGTTTATGAGTATAGTTGGTTAGTGGAGAGAACATCATAATAGGAAAATATTTAATCATGAAATACTTAAGTTGTTTATGTACCGCAAATAGTTTCATGAAACAATTTGCAAAGTAATATATATATTTATTCGAATAACTAATTTATGTATATTGTTAGTGATGTAACTACTACCTCTATTAGTGTATGCCTAACTACGACTCTCTCTTCACAGTCTTTAATCGACAATTTTCAGTCGTGTTTTAAATGTACAAACTCATATGCAATAAAACATAAATTTGCAATATGCATTTTTCAAAATAGTCTAGTTGATTGTTGTAACTTCAGCATACTTATGAAATTTTTTTTTTTTTTTTTTTTTAAGTTTTGCTTTGATCCCATCCACCGTGGAGAGTGGGTGAAATATTGTTAATGATTCGAGTAGTCATATTATGAAACATTTTTTTACAGCAGCAACAAATTGTGTGCAGTCAAGAGCATAACATATGGTGACGACGCAACCAATTGAATCAATATCGAACGCAAACGAAACAATCTCTAGGAGTGTGAGTAACAGAATGCTGATGTTATCTTAAAACTTTACTTGCCATTAGTGAGACCCCATGTGGATTATGCTGTTCAATTTTGGTGTCCTTATTACAGAATGGACATAGATTCATTGGAAAGAGTACAACGTAGAATGACAAAAATTATCCATAATATTAGAAATCTTCCGTATGAAGAAAGGTTGAAGAAATTAGGCTTACATTCGTTAGAGAGACGCAGAGTTAGAGGGGACATGATAGAGGTATTCAAGTGGGATTAATAATGGGGACATGAAAAATGTGCTAAAACTCAGTGATAGCGAAAGAACTCGTACAAATGGTTTAAAATTAGATACATTTCGTTTCAAGAAAGATATAGGCAAATATTGGTTTGGTAACAGAGTTGTGGATAGGTGGAATAGGCTGCCAAGTGCTATAGTGGGATCAAGAACGATAGGGAGCTTTAAGATAAAATTAGATAGGCATATGGACGAGATGGGTTGGGTGTGAGGGGGATCTGTCAGGTGTGGAGCTCTGCAGACCCCCGTTTTTCTGACCGTTTCGGTGAGGTCAGTCCTAATGGTGTTTTTAAGCTGGCCTTATAATTAGGGTTGGGTGTGACAGGGATCTGCCTTGTGTGGGCCAATCGGCTTTCTGCAGACTCATTTTCTTATGTTCTTATGTTATAAGCCAAATGCTTCAGAACTCGGCTAAAAGATTCAAAGATTCCAACTGGTGTAACCTTATATTTGCTTACGTATGCTACGACACTAACCGGATGACATTAACTCCTTCAATACGAAAGGTATAGTTTTGGGGTTTATACAGGATAACTTTTAAGACCCAAAAAACATATCTTTACGTAAATCCAGAAACCACCAGACGATTTTATTCAACTTAGCATAAATATCTGGTAATGAACGGGTTGGCGTCATTTGGTTAGTGTCACGGCATTTGTAATTATGGCTCTACAGTTTTAACACTATCTGGTGCAACGTCTCGGGGGTTATTATGGCATTTTGTTTAATTATTATTGAGGGTTTTAATTGTTTTAGACATTTTCGAACAATGTGTATTTAGTTAACCCCGAGACTTGGAAAAACGCCTCTCCAAACCCCCTTCAAACTAAAAAAAAATGTTCCCCAGACCTCCTTCAAGCTAAATATGTACATTTTTCGGTAGTTTCTCCCAAATTGCAGGCTCGCTCTCGCTCGCCCAGGAAAAATCGACACCTTATTGGGTTGAAGCATCATATAATCGCCAAACTAATGAGGTGAAACGTCTTAAAATATTCAAGCTAATGGAGTAAATCAGGGAGGATCCAAATTGGCCCGCTCTGCACCTAATAGGGTTAAGGCCACATAGTTATCCTATAAACATATGCAGGCTAAAACCCCTGGAGTAGCATTTGTGCTAAAAGCTCTAACTTTTTGGTTATTTTGCTACACCAGCCTTTGGCTCTTTGCTCCTTATACACTCAAATACACGAATGATTGTCCATTATGAGAAATCGAATAGCAAAATTGAACCTGTGAAATTATTATATTACGCTTGAAATACTGAAAGGGGTCTTTGTGAAATAGGTTTGAAAATATCACCAGTGCTATAGAGTGTACTCGGCGATGTATATAGTAAACAAATATGAATGAGAACAGTCGATTATAGCTCACCAATGTCCTAATGTGTACTGTAGGGTACACAAATATAAACACAGAGACTCTTATAAGTTTCGTAACCAGACGGGAATCCTGGAGCCATGAAGGGGTCCGGAGTACAGGAGTTGGGTAATACAGTGACAAGCATTACGTTTGTCTTCACTGGGGGTTCGGGGAAGGTTGTTGTGATGTGGTAGAGGTGGTCAGTCAGGAGTCACAGCCAGGTCGGGGGTTAATGAACGCATCCGCTTTCTTTATCGCGTGTGGAAATTCCGTGCCATATATCACCAAAGAAAGGGAGCCTCTTACTGGGTATCACGAGATAACTAAAGTCCCTTGGTGGTCATGTGATGGGTGTACAGTCATACAGTGATCATATAGTCATACAGGTACAGTCGTGGTCAGAAGGAATTTTGTGGACAATATTTCCATGGCACAACATTATGATACACTGGCGAACTATTTGTATAAGCTGCTTGAACCACAACAATCAAATTACCGGGATTCAATAGTTTGGGCTCATCGTCTAGTTTGTATAATTAGGAGGTGTAGAAACATTACTGATCAAGACTCTACCCTAGAATTATGACTGAACTTAATTCAGTCTAACCTTGCCTTCTTCAGTACAACTACAGCAGGACAAACAAAGTGAGAATGTTCAGTATAAACACATATCTACATCATTTACGTACGCAATCTTTGAAAGTGGTGTTGCATGAAAACATGAGCATAATGTGCCAGGACATACCCCCCCCCCCTCTTTGTTCCTGACCCACCAGTTAACTTCCTTAACCCCTTGAGGATCATGACACGTTTTGACAGTTTATTCTGGCTAGTATTGCACGAAGTTAATCAGATTAAGAAGGGTACATGCAGTCATTCCTACAGGTCCGTCCTAAGCTGTATACAATCGTCTATGTATAGCCAGACTAAACTGTCAAAATGCGTTAAATGTATCGGATGCGAAAAGAATATGTAAGGAAACATGTAGACTAAACCAAAACATGATCATTTGTATCATGGGATTTATTCAGTAGGGTTGCTCGTTGTTGCGGTGTTCGAAATTGTGTCCGAAAGTGATTTACGCCTCAAACCTATACATCTGGATCATCCAAAATCTTACCAAAGCACATACAGATCATTCAAAATCCTTACAAGTCAATGAACCAGGGTGAAATCGATCCCATCTGAGAAGGTTGTTAGAAGATAAGAATATAAGAAAACGGGAGTCTGCAGAGAGCCGATTGGCCACACATGGCAGATCCCTCTTACACCCAACCCATATCGTCCATATGCCTATCTAATTTTATCTTAAAGGTCTCTATCGTTCATGATCCCACTATTAGTCCATGAGCCAGGCCAGATATCGGTACCACCTGGGGTGACTAAACACGAATGGTACTAAAATGTTTATAGAGTGACTGTAAGTACATTAAGATATGATAGCCTTCTCGCACTGGTAGCTTAGTCTAATTTTTTTGATGCAATAGGGGCGCTACCCAAAAATAAAGATTTTTAGCGTGACGCTCGGCGTTTTCCTCATTTTCTTTAAAATCCATCACACAATCATCGCGAAACTTTGAACACCTATGTAGAATTATATTCTCTACCAGAGTTGTTCCTAGGTATTTTTCAAATTTCCTCATATTTCGGAATATACTCTATATTTTGGGTATTTTCCTCTAAATCTAGAATAAATCCTTAAATATGGGGAACATTGAAAAATATATTCTAACAGCTCTTGTAGCTTATTTGATTCTCTACAAGAATTATTCCGATGTGTATTTCAAGTTTCTCCATATTTAGGGGTTTATTTCATATTTGGGGATTTTTTGTTATATTTTGGGGATAATTTATTATTGGAAGGAGCAAACATATGTAGAGTGGTTTCCATGTAATGTGTTTGTTTGTTCATGGTTTAATGGTGATATTTTTTGCAGGTGTGTGTCGACTGTTTGACGGCAGGATGGAACCATCTGCGAGGAAGAGAGCACGGATCGACTGTATCATCCACTGCTCTGCTGATGACAGCGATGCACTGGTGTCACCACAGGATTTGGACCCCTGGAACACATTGCCCAGGGCTGCAGAAATCAGGCAGCATGATCCAGTCCTGGAAGCAGCCAAGGGCCTTGAAGAAGGAGGAATACCACACATACATTATCACCGTAAATGTCGTAGTCTCTTTACAATGAAGAAGTCACTGGATTCTATACTTGCCAAGGGTGTCAAGATAGATTCAGCAAGCGTCAACCCAGGAGGAGGGCATCAAGGGATGCCCTAGTACTAGCAGGGTGTATGCCAAAGTATGTATCTTCTGCGGAAGTCCAGCAAGTACATAAAAACAACAAAGACAAGGGAGCCACTCATACAGTGTGTTGAGCTACGAGCAGATGAGAAGATTCGCAGAGCAGCAATAAGGAAACTCAACCAGAGAATCCTTGGTTTAGTTAGCAGAGACCTTGTTGCTGCAGAGGGTCACTACCACAAGTCGTGCTACAAACTCTTCACAAAAAGGATTTCCCAGCGGCCGCCAGGTCGGGTGCAGGTGAAAATCAGGAAGAAAGCGAGGAAGCACGCTACGAAGAGGTTGAGACAGAAGCCCTCGAGGAACTCTGATTGTATATAAGGACCCAAATTATTCCCCAACCCAGAGGTACTGCCTATGACAAACCTCACATCTAGGGCTTGAGAGATCCATGATGTCCCGTGGTATTATCCAACTGAAACCAGCGACAAAGAAAACAATTTCGCCGAAAGATTGAAACCGAGTTTGGAGAATCCACTACGCTTTGTCCCAGATGAGAAAGGAAAGCTTCTAATCTATCCACGCAGCCTCTCAATGGACGACCTTGCCCGGCAAGCACACAAAATGGCAAAAGACCTGCAAGAAGCAAGAGCAGCTAACTCTGAAGATGTCTTAACCAAAGCAGGAATGCAGCTGAGGAATGAGATCAATAAACAAGATGTGAGTCAGCCATGGCCTCCCGATACAGATCAGAATGTCATTCCTGCAGCAGTCCCTCAATTCCTGCACACCCTGCTGACAGGAGAGTGTGAGTGTGAAACTCCCTCTGAAAGAGCTCAACGTCTTGCCACTTCCTTTGGCAGTGACTTGGTCTTTGCTGTTACCAGTGGCAAGACAAAACCACCCAAGCACGTACTGCTGACCAATGCTGTAAAGTCTTTGACAGGAAACACAGAACTGATCCGAACTCTGAATCGTCTTGGTCACTGTGTGTCTTACTCAATGTTTGAGGAGATCGATACAGCCCTTTGTATCCAGAAGCTGGAATGCTCAAAGGATGACATTCCACTGCCAGCAAACATCTACCCTGGTGTGTTCACAACCCTGGCATGGGATAACATTGACCGACTTGAAGAGACCCTAAGTGGAGCAGGTACTTCTCATAGAGTCAATGGCATTGCTGTCCAGTCCAAGGTTGCAGGCTCTGTGCCAGAGAAAGTCCTGCCAGAGATTACCAAGTCCAAGATAAGAAGCATCACTCAGACATCATCAATGCTGCCAATATACAATGTTGGGCGGCGGGCAGGGCCACCTAGGATTGAGACTGCGTATTGTCGACAATACCAAGGAAGTCCAGGATTCAAAGACAAAGAAACCATATCTGGCTTCTTACTCGAATGTCAGACCATGAGGACCAGTCCATCAGCAGTTGGACGGGGTTCAACATCAAAAATGCGCAGAGACATTGCAGTGGTTCAGGACACTGTAAGCTACCTGCCCACTATCAATGCTCCCGCAAACAGAAATGTCCACCGTTAATGAAATCTTGGAACAAACGCATGCTATCATGCAGTCCTTACAGCTTAACAAGATTGTGTGCGTGTTTGATCAAGCACTCTATGCCAAAGCTGCCGAAGTTATCTGGAAACAAGAGAAGTTCAAGAACATTATCATCAGGATGGGCGTCTTCCACACAATCTGTAATCTCATCTCCAACATAGGAAAGAGGTTTCAAGATGCAGGTCTTAGAGATCTGTGTGTGGAATCAGGTATCATCGAAGAAGGATCAGTGTCAGGAGTGCTGAACGGCAAGAGGTACAACAGAGCAGTGAGACTACACCAGTCGTGTATGAAGCACTGATGAGGCTTGCATGGAAAGGCTTCCTTTCATGGCTAGAAGAAAACCATTCAAGGGACATACACCATCTAGATGAAACACTGAAGGACATCAACAGCGTGCACAGCAATGTGTCTCAGGGACTCTTTCAAGAGCTGATGGAGAGTGAATCATGCACACATATCATGAAGCTTTTCCAAGTTTATCTTGAGACCCTCAGAGATGAACACAACCTCTCAGCATTCTGGATGTCATACATGGACATGGTTGAGATCATGCTGGACTTAATTCGAGCCTCCAGATAAGGCAACTGGATGCTCCACCTAGGAGCAATCCGACAGATGATACCGTGGTGTTTTGCCTATGACAAAGTGAACTATGCCCGGTTCCTAACCTACTACTATGCCTTGATGTCTCGACTGCCCATTGAACCCCCAGAGGTCCATGAACACTTCATGCAAGGTGGCTTTTTCGGTCCAGATCGGTAGCAAGAATCCCTTTGGACGGATCCCTGTGGACCAGACAATCGAAGAGAGAGACGATCAACAAAGACACCCAGACACCAGGGGGCACAAAAGGCTTCAGCCTGAAAGGCGGAGCTGTCGCCAGGTACTACCTGACATCGGAGTATCGCAGCAGGAACTTAAGGCAGCTCAGGACAATGGTAGTAGGCCAAAAGTATACTGACTTCAGCCACCCAGACCTACAGATGCCCAGGATTAGAAGAGATGAGGCCGATGTCCAATCTTTAGTGCAACTGATGGAGACCAGCTGGTTGAACCCCTTCAACGCAGAGCAAGAAGATCTTGTCAGTTTGTCAACTGCGACTATGGCACCACCAGAAGTTGTCAAAGACCTTCTAGGGGCCTACAGAATAGGAGAGGATGCATATCAAGCCTTCAAGGAAGAGCGCCTGGAGATCGATACGCCAACTATACAGTTTCATGACACAGGGCGATGACGAAGACGAAACTGAGAACGTTCACTAACATCAGAATGAAGCCACGCTCACAAGACCATGCCAAGGAGGTTATCTTAAAGGCTGACAGGAACCCTATTTGGCCAGATGATCCTTGTTGCCGAGAACAGAAAGCTCAAAAATGAGTGATGTCTTGGCTCATCCCCTGGGGCCTTTGCCTTGGGCACTTGCCAGCGGTGATGGGTCTTTACGCAAGACCAACAAGGCTGCCCTCGCAAAGGAGTTAGAGAGGAATGTTTCTCATGCAGAAGTGATACCCGAGCCCTCTGCTACCATAATTGATGGGATGAGCCTGGTCCACAAACTGAAGGGAAACGACAAAACTTTTTCACAGCTTGCAGGTACAGCACTGAGTCACGCTGTTCATGAAGGTGCTAAGAGCAGGCGCATTGATGTTGTGTTTGATATCTACAAGGAGACATCCATCAAGGATGCAGAACGAGCCAAAAGAAGTGCAGGCACAGGAATTCATTTCAAGAACATTCAACCTGGGCACAACCTCCAGCAGTAGAGAAAGTTACTCGGTAGTTCCTCCAACAAGGCAAGTCTTATCAAGTTCTTGGTAGAAGAATGGAAGGCACCACAGCACAGGGGAAGCTCAAGGACAAGGAGCTGTATGTCACATGTGAGCAGCGCTGCTTCAAGATCACCAAAGAGCAATAGGAAGAGGCTCATGAGCTTAAGTCAACTCAAGAATAAGCAGACTCTCGCCTTCTTCTCCATGCACTTCATGCAGCAGAATATCGTACCAAGTCTGTCATCATAACTGCAGAAGTTACAGACGTCATGGTGTTGTGCCTTGGCATGTGCCCCAAGATCCCATCCCATCTGTTCCAGAAGTGCGGGACGAAGAACCGGACAAGATTTCCTGGATATCACCACACTGAGAGACGACACGGGGAGGCAGCGTGTGTGATTCATTGATTGGTTATGCATGCCTTTACAGGCTGTGATACCGTCAGGGCATTCGCTGGCCGGGTGAAGATGACGGCACTCCAGCAGGTGAAGATGGACAAGACATACCAGCATGCTTTTCACGAACTTGGACGCTCATGGGAAGTGTCTACTGAACTCTTTGAGAAGCTACAGGAAATCACCTGCCACATGTACCTACCATCTACCCACACAACTAAGGTAAACAAGCTTCGGTATGAGCTGTTCTGTGCAAGACGTGGAGAGGTAGAGTCAAGTCAACTCCCTCCTTGTGAGGACTGCCTCTTCATGCATGCACTGCGTGCAAACTACCAGGCTGCGATCTGGAGGAGAAGTCTTCAGAGCCAGCCATTTGTTGCGAACCCAACAGACTGCGGTTGGATGACAGATGAGGACGGTAAGCTTGCCGTCAACTGGATGCGAGGCTCACCAGAACCAGATGCTGTTATGCAGCTACTGTCTTGCAAGTGTGTGCGGTCATGCGTAGTCCCTAAGTGTACTTGCCTCAGCAATGGTCCTAAAATGCACGGACATGTGCAGGTTACAGACATGTCAGAACAAGGCTATTGAAGAAGAGCCGGTGGCACAACAGTCAGATTCCGAGTCTGACGTAGATGATATTTAGGAGTAGTAATTTGCCATAATAGTATGTACAAGCCCATGGCAAGCTTAGTGTCTATTTACAGGACTTGTCTTAAATGTGACAATTACTATATGCATTTTGTTGACATTTAGGCATTCCTGTCCCCAAATTTGACATTTAAAAAAAAATCGGAATTTTCGGTAGGGTATGTCTATTCAAGAAGTGATAACGACCATTAAGCTACCAATGTGCAAGGGCTATCATATCAAAACATAAACTAGAGACATGTAGCAAGCTAAAAACACCTAAGAGAATTAGTCACCCCGGGTGGTACCGATATCCCAAAATTCGGGTCTTGGCTCATGGACTATATAGCATTCGGTAGCCTATTCCACATATCTACAACTCTGTTACCAAACCAATATTTGCCTATATCTTTTCTGAAACGAAATTGATCTAATCTGAAACCATTTGTTCGAGTTCTTTCGCTATCACTGAGCTGCAGTACATCTTTCATGTCCCCTTTATTAATCCCACTAACCCACATGAATACCATATCCCTGCGCCTCTCTAACGAATGTAAGCCTAATTTCTTAAACCTTTCTTCATATGGATAATTTTTGTCATTCTTCGCTGCACTCTCTCCAAGTAATCTATGTCCATTCTGTA